>JAQFVV010006669.1:25000-392141 GCA_028023455.1 Epiperipatus broadwayi | reverse complement strand
GTATATATATATATAATCTGTACAAGTAGCCATGATAGCACATTTATACATTTCCTTTTAAGTATTTATTTTGATAGGGTTTAAACTTAGCACAGATGGGTTGGAAATAAGGTTGAAAATGAAATGGGAAGAGATCATAAGGGTTACCATATATATATATGTGTGTGTGTGTGTGTGTTTGTGTGTGTGTGTCTAAACATGCTGTCTAATTCTGACATTTATTAAAATAAGAAAATATTTTAACAAATCAAATCCTTAGAGCAATCATAGGGAAATTATATTTGTGAAAATGTTTGGGTTTATAGCAATATTATCTAATTCATTTTTTTCATTCATAATTGTCATCAATTGTTATCTTTGTATCATCATGATATTTGCATGATTTGATGTGGTTGCTACAGTGTCCTATTTGGAATTGGGAGACCCCAGGATCAACTCTGGTGCTCAAAGTTCTAGTGCTCACACTCCTTATAAATTCCCGAGCAATAAAGTGGTTAGAGTTTTTTTAAGGTTCATAATTAATAAATAAATGTAAGATTGATGGTGTATCAGACAGAGTGGCAAGATTAGTTATACAACTAATAGCAGATATCAAATGCAGATAATTCAGGTTTATGCCCCAACAAGTTCTCATAGTGATGAAGTAGTAGAAGAGTTTTATATGGATGTACAAAAGGCTTTTGAACAGAGTAAACAACATTTTAAAATTGTTATGGGAGATTTTAATGCTAGAATTGGTAAACAAATGAAAGATGAAAGTGTTGTAGGTAATTTTGGTTATGGTAATAGAAATGAGAGAGGACATAGACTTGTGGAGTTTGCAGAGAAGGAAAAACTTTATATTATGAATTCTTTTTTTGAGAAAAATGTTAGAAGGAAATGGACATGGAAGCATCCAAATGAAGGTACAGCAGAATTGGATTATATTTTGACTAACAGGAAATACATATTTCAAGATTGTAATGTTCTTAATAAAGTTAACACAGGAAGTGATCATCGATTAGTAAGGGGTAAGATACATGTTAATGTAAAACTAGAGAGACAAAAATTATTAAGAAAAACTTTATTTACAGTTGATATTCCTAATCTTCAGAAACATTCTAATGAATTTAAATTAGAACTTACAAATCGGTTTCAAGTATTAGTAGATTTTGAACATGATTCAGATTTGAATGAAATTAATATGAAAATAACTGATACACTTTTAAAAACTGCAACAAAGATAGCTGGTAGAAAAAAGCAGCAATTGACTAATAAAATTTCTACTGAGACTAGAGAACTTATGAAGAAAAGAAGGAATATGAAGATATGCAAGAATGATGCATTAAAAAGAATTGAATATCTCGAATTTTGTAAAATGGTGCGGAAAAGAGTTGAAAATGATATAAGAAAGTATAACTGTGAACTAGCAAAAAAAGCTGTAGAAGAAAATAAAAGTCTTAAGAATATAAAACAACATTTTGGTATTGGTAGGAAATTTATATCTGCAATAAGGAAAAAAGATGGAATTATTACTAAAAAGAGGGATGACATTATGAATTTGGTAGAAGATTTTTATCAAGAATTATATAGTAATAAAGAACAAGTACCTCCTATATCTATTACATCTTCCGAATTGCCAAGAATTTTAAATGAAGAAGTGAGAAATGCAATTAAATGTATGAAAAAGGAAAGGCTCCAGGTAATGATGGAATTATAATTGATATATTAAAAGAAGCAGGTGAAGAAACAGAAAAAATATTAGCAAAGTTATATACCAAATGTCTGAATGATAAAGATGTACCGGATGATTGGAAGAATGCAGTAATAATATTAATATTTAAAAAAGGTGATAAAGAAGATATTAGAAATTACAGACCTATCAGCCTTTTATCAGTTTTATACCAAGATAATTACAACTCGTCTACAGAGAACCTTGGATTTTCACCAACCAAGAGAACAAGCTGGATTTAAAAGTGGTTTTAGTACAGTAGATCATATTCAAGTATTGAGAGAAGTTATAGAAAGGACAAATGAATATGAGTTGTCATTATGTTTTGGATTTGTAGATTATGAAAAGGCATTTGATTCTATAAACATTTCTTCAGTGATTAAAGCATTGGATCATCAAGGTATAGATCCAGGATATTGTCATATTTTAAAGAATATTTATAAAAATGCAACAGCAACAATTAGATTACATAATGATACTGGGAAAGTCAACATTGAGAAAGGTGTAAGACAAGGTGACTCCATATCTCCAAAACTTTTTACAGCAGTGCTGTAAGAAGTATTTTGTGGATTAAAATGGGAAACTAAAGGAGTGAAAGTAAATGGAGATTATTTAAGTCATTTAGATTTCGCAGATGATGTAGTTGTTTTTGCAAATAATGCTTCCGAGCTGCAGGAAATGTTGCAGGAGTTATCAGATGAAAGTAGGAAAGTAGGACTAAAGATAAATGTTAAAAAGACTAAAGTAATGTTTAATCGATTTGCTCCAAATATGAAAATAAAGATTGATTATGATGAATTAGAAGAAGTTAAGAGTTACAAATACCTTGGTCAGATTATTAATACAGATGGAAACATAATAGAGGAAATTAATCATAGAATTAAACTTGGTTGGAGTGCTTTTGGTAGAAATAACTTGATATTAAAAGGAAATATGCCTATGTGTTTGAAAAGAAAGGTTTTTAACAAATGTGTTTTACCAGTTCTTACTTATGGATCTGAGACTTGGACACTTAATAGAAGATCAATACAGAGACTTCAGACCACTCAAGAAGTATGGAGAGATGTATGTTGGGAGTAACAAGAAGTGATCGAAAACGCAATGTATGGGTAAGAGAACAAACAGGTGTTACTGACCTCATTGATAAAATTAAAAGATTGAAGTGGAGTTGGGCTGGACATATTGCTAGAAGAGATGATAATAGATGGACAATTTGAAATTTTAAACTGGATTCCAAGAGATTGTAAAAGACCCAGAAGGAGACCACATGTAAGATGGATGACCTCATTGAAAAAATTAAAAGATTGAAGTGGAGTTGGGCTGGACATATTGCTAGAAGAGATGATAATAGATGGACAATTGAAATTTTAAACTGGATTCCAAGAGATTGTAAAAGACCCAGAAGGAGACCACATGTAAGATGGATGGATGAAATAATAAAATGTGTAGGGGTGATGTGGAGAAGAGAAGCTAAAGATCGGAGAAGATGGATTAAACTTGGAGAGACCTTCATCCTGCAGTGGATTGATAATGGTTGATAATGATGATGATGATGACAGTTGAAGTTGATGAGATTATGATTAGAATTCTCTAGTTAGAAAATTGCATCTGTGTTGTCAGAATTTATAGCAAAAAAAGTATTTCTAGGTAACATTTTAGATTGATTTAAATCCAAGAATTTCAGTTCCAGATACCAAAATGTTCTGAATAATCAGTTTGTTGCTAAAGGTAAATAATAAATTTGGGAGAGGTTGAAACTATGAGACATATTATTGACAAATTTATGTGTATTCCATATTGTAACAGAAAGATAAATAGAACAGACAATAAATAGATAAAGATTATTAATTATTAAAATATGTTTATAATCTGTTATTTGTAACAGTATGAATAAATAAAGATGAACTGACAAAAGGTTGATAAAAGGCTGTTACTTTATAACTGATTACAAACATATTTTAATAATTAATAATATTTATCTATTTATTGTCTGTTCTATTTATCTTTCTGTTGCAAATGTTGCACCAACTAGGGCTCGAAATAAGCCAAATAAGGGCTTGAAATACACCACATACCTGAGAGATGTGTAGTATATAATGATGACAGATGTATAGTTTTTAAAAAAAAAAAAGGAATTTTTTTTGTGTGTGTAATTTTTTTTATATGTATACAAATATTTTGGCCTTATGTTTAGATGATGATGATTACTATTATTGCATTTTTGATGATGATAAATAAAAACAGCCATTAAACAGCTTAATTTCAATTTTTAAAATATAAAGATATCACAACTTATAATAAGTGTTAAAGTTAATAGCACTGTTTTTTAAATATTTTGCTTATCAGTGAAATATAGTATTGCTGCTAGATAAGCATAGAAGTATTAATAACCTTGAGATGTAGAATAATAATTTTGTTCATATTTGAAAAGTTTGTGTTATAGAAAATTTATAATTTTTGGAGGTTGGATTGGATATTTGATTGTTGCAGTTTGGTTGGTTAATTTTGCAATTTTTGATGATGGATGGAGAATTTTTGTCATTGCCTTGAGGGTGTGATGTATTCATGCCACTTTTAATTGATTTATCTCATTCACTGCTCCAACCCAGATTATAATATCAGTTAGTATTTATCATGAAGCAATTAACAGTAGGCCTGCCATAATTTTGCCTCAAGACTCCAGAGAGTGCAAGGCATAATTTGTTCTGATACATAATATTTCACCTCTAAGACTCCAGAGAGAGCAAGGCAGTACATTTTTTTACTGATATATAATTGTTGCCTCTAAGACTTTAAAGATAAGCAAGGCAGTATTTTATAAATTAAAGCCCCTAAGACTTGGAAGTAAGCAGGGCAATGCAACAGTGTTTGCAATAAACTATTATGGGTTATAGTAGCTTAGAGTGACTGAATTGGGGTGATCATCTGAGTGTTCGTGGAGCATTATATGCTTTAAGTGCGGTGATTGAATTTTTTTATCTATATCATGATTGTGAATTGCTAATCATTCTTTTGGCTGTCAGTATATGTCGGATCTCTGGAAGGGTAGATGAGTATATATATAACTTGAGTGATGAATTCTGTTATAAATATAGGCAGATATGTTATATAAGTATTTTTTTTTGCTTAGTGTATTAAAATAGGGCATAAAGAGAGTTAAGTTTTATGAAAGCATTAAAAAACTAGATAAATGATGGCATAAAAAAGGCACAATAATACAGAGATAGCTTATTTTTAAATAAATGTTTTTTAAATAGGGACTATGACCTCATACTTTATCAATTAGATATAAGTAAAAGTGAGTGATGATGGAGGTTAAGTTAAATAAAGGCACTTAGGATATAGGTAAATGGATGGAAGGAATTATGGCTGAGAAAAAGTGGTTGGAGATTTTAAGGTATATGGGTGGATAGATAAAGGTATTTAACTCTGGATGTATAGGAAATCAGGGAGCAGAACAGAATAAAACAGAACATAAATCAGTAATATAAATATTTGATAATTTTATAAATACGTTTAGGAAAAAGAGTAATATGGAAGGGGATAAAGAATTTGTCATGGAAGGAATGGAGGAGGTAGAGAAGCAGGGACCTCCAGTGTGGTTGCAAGTTATGTTGAGCCAAATAACTAAAAAACTAGATCAGCAATCACAAGCGATGATTCAACAATCCCAAGAGATGAAGAAAATGAAGGAGGGCATGAACCAAATGAATCAGAGATTTGATACCTAACTAGATCAACAGTCACAAGAGATGAGCCAAATAAATAAAAAACAGGATCAGCAATCTCAAGAAATAAAACTAGAAATAATTCAACATTCTAAAAAAATAGAGAATATTGAAATAGAATTGAAAAACAAATGGCAAGAGTTCGATGACAGATGCGACACAAGATATAAGGAACTTGCCGATAAATTGACAATAAGTCAAGAAAGTTGGGAGAAAAGTTTTAGTGTTGTTAAAGGAAGAGTTAGGTTGGAACACATTTGATGATCTGGACAGTGAACCTTTGCCAACATGTTATACTTTAGGTGGCTGTCCAAAGATCAAACTGGTCATTTTAGGAATAGAAACCAAGGCATTGGTGGACACAGGGAGCCAGGTGTCGATAATCTCTGAGGCACTGTATCATAAAATGCTAAGGGAGGATGAGGAAATTCCCAAATTCCCTATAAAGCAAACTGCTATTATATTAGCTAATGGCAAAAAGGCCAAGCTATTTACCCAGCAAATATGGCTTACTCTACGAATAGGATCTCACTCATATGAACATGCCTTTTTGATCATGCAAGGCCTTATATATGAGGTAATATTAGGATCTGATTTTTTAAATAGGCATGGGAGTGTGATCGATTTTTATAACAAACACATAAGATGTCAGAGTGGAAACGAAGTCCTGGAAAGAGTAGTAGCATTTTATCAAGCCAGCATTGCTACAATCCAAGAGGCCTCCACTCAGCAGGATGTCAGACATAAATAAAAAGAAATTGAGATTATAGACCCTGATTTAGGAGGGAAAATGTTTCACCTTCTTTGTAAATTCATGGAAGTGTTTTCCAGAAAGCCTGGCATTATCAAGGGGTATGTGCATCAAATTCGATTAATAAATTCGGAACTGTATCAATGTAAAATATACCCCATCCCCTACCAATACAGGGCTGGAGTCAATGCCCAAGTTAAAAAAATGGTGGAATGGAATGTCATAAAAAATGTCCATCTGCATATAACAACCCTTTGGTTATTGTCCAAAAGAAGGATAGCACTGTCAGAGTATGCTTAGATGCAAGGTTTTTAAATCGATTAACCATCCGAGAAAGGGATGTCCCTCCCACCATACAAAAGTTGCTAATCAGATTTAGAGGTAAAACTATTATCAGTACCTTTGATCTGACTGCCAGTTATTGGAAAATCTACTTGCACCCAGAGGATCAAATGTATACTGCATTTAGACATGAGGGTCATTCATATGTGTTTGAAAGGATGCCCTTTGGTCTGATAAATAGCAGCACAGGCTTGATCTGATGCCTAGATAGAGTACTATCACAAGAAGTTAAAAATGTCATCACAACATATGTTGATAATATAGTCATTGCCTCAAGCAATGCAGCAGAACATCTCCAACATCTGAATATCTTTTTAACTGAATGTAAGGAGAAAAATATAAAAATTAATTTAGCCAAGAGCACTATTGCTGCACAAGAAATACCTAGGACATCTGGTGGGAGTGGATGGAATAAAACCAAACCCTGATAAAATAAGTGCAATCTGGAACTTTCCACAGCCAGAAAATAAAAAGCAGCTAAGATCCTTCTTTGGTGTCTGCAATTTTTACCATCGCTTTTATAAAAATTTTGCCTATGACATCATTTATCTATCCCAATTACTTAGAAAGGACACTGGATGGAAATGGACAGAGCACCATTCTACAGAAATGAACCTCATTAAAACTAAATTTCTTGAACAAATCATATTAGGATATCCCAACTTTGAAGCTACCTTTTATATACAGACTGATAGCAGTGGATATGGGCTGGGAGTGATCTTATTCCAATTAGATCAAGATCACAGACCACAGGTACTTTGCTTTCTTAGTCATCTTCTGAGAGGACCTGAATTACATTATACTACAACTGAAAAAGAAGCATTAGCAGTGGTTTGGGCCTTTCAAAAACTTAAGCAGTACCTGGTGAGATCCCACATTGTCATAATAACAGATCACAGGAGCCTAGAGTTCCTGAATAGGAGCTATTTGAACAATGAAAGGCTGATCCGATGGAGCCTATTCCTGCTACAATTCAACTACCAAATTCAATATTGTAAAGGCAAAGAAAATGTGGTTGCAGATATTCTCAGTAGGAATCCTGTGAGAATCCAACCACAACATGTAAATCTAGACCAGGCATATATAGTGGCAATAATCCTTGTTGATGATGATTCTGTGGAAAAAGAGTTGAGTCAATTACCCCAGTTACAAAGCCAAGATCCTAAATTACAGCCAATATTGGTCTATTTGTCTAAAAAAATTAAAGGTGATGTAGTTAATAGAATGATAGCCAATAAATCCATCCTCAGATATTGTATAAAACAGGATTTATTGCATTACCAGATAGTAGAACATCAGGAGACTTCATGGAGAATATACATCCCCACAAGTATTAGGGGAAAATTAATCTATTATTTTCACTGCTTGTATGGGCATTATGGACCTAGAAAAGTGGAATATGTTATTAGGAGACTATTCTACTGGCCCAATATGTATGCCTCAATACTACAACATTCTTAAGTATTGTGAAATTTGTTTAAAATCCAAGTATACTAGTCGCTCATATGTGGGAATCTTGCAACCCATTATTCCTAAACAACCAAATGATCTATTAGCTATATATTTTTATGGGCCATTGCCACCATATAGGAGATTTAGGTATATCTTGGTTACTTATGATGTCTTCTCGAAATTTGTTGCTGCATATCCTGTCTATAAAGCCAATGCATGAGGGGCAATTAGAAATTTGGAAAGTTCACAATTTACCTTAGTGAGAAAACCGAGAACTATTCTAACAGACCATGCCACCTCTTTTCTCTCCAAGGAGTGGAACAGATGGTTACAGCACCAAGGGATTAAACATGTTGTAAGTTCCATTCGTAACCCACAATCTAATCCCTGTGGAAGAGTCATGAGGGAGTTGGGGAGATTGCTAAGGGTTTACTTGGAGGGCCATCATAAGAATTGGGTTAAACAATTAGGCAAAGTGATTGGGTATATCAATATCACCCAAAATGAATCCACAAAATTTGCCCCAACTCACCTACATTATGGAAAGAGAGAACCAAACCTTATAAAGACTCCACTGCCCAGAATAAAGGAGGAAGAAATAAGTATAGAAACACTAGTGGAAAGAGCAAGGAATAACTTGCAAGGAATGGCTAAAAAATGGATTGCTAAAAGTCCAAAGAAGCCCACTCAATTCAATGAAAGTGATCATGTCCTTGTTAGAACACCTCATGTTAGCAACCTGCATAAACATAAATTCAAAAAATTTTACAACATATATGAATGGCCATTTCATATCAAGGAAAGAAAAGGAGAAAATGCATTTGTACTGGAATCATCAGGAGTAAAAGGCACATATAATGTACATAGCCTAAAGCCAATGGCACTCTTGACCTAAGCCATTCTTTACACTAAAATTTTTTTTGTTTGGGAGTGAGGCAAATGTATGTATATGACTCATTTCAAACACATGGATATATTATTTATCTATAAAAAAAATTTATTTTATATATATATAGATTTATGTGTGTATTTATTATTATATATAATTTATAAATACTTAATAAATAAGCAGTTGTAAAGAAAGAAGGTAATAATATTTAATATTGATTTATTATATTTTCTTATTAAATAATGTGTTAACTTATTTAACATTAATTTTTTTGTTAAAATAAAGCAGATCAGAAAGAAAGTGTAAAATAAGGTGATCAGATTAGTAGATTAGGAGATAAAAAGAAAAGTGCATGTGCAAAAGAGTGTGAAAAAATAAGAACGTTTGTATAAACACCAAAACACTTTTACAGCTATTTTTAATGACTAGATTGCCAGCTTTATTGTTTGTGCTATCTGTGTCTAAGATTATTTTTATAAAAGGGGTGCTTTGATGTAATAAAACTTGATTATTAATTTTCTTGTAAAATTGTGACAGACCATCAAACTTGTGATCTTGGATCTTTATTTCAAGATAAGGGTTCCAGGTGGTCATTTTCTTTGATTAAAATTCACAATAAAAATGAATGAAACAATATTTAGAGGCAGTCAGTTTTTTTTTAATGTTGGGAAAAGGAGATGTAGCTATCAGTTTTTTTTTTAATGTTGTGAAAAAGAGAGTGAGCAATTTGATTTTTTTTTTCACTTTTTTAAAAAAATTGAGGAAGAAAAAATGACTCTTGTTTTAAAGTCAGTATAGATGAAGATGTGTGTATATATAAGTAATTCCCAGCAAGATTAAGATAAAGAAAAAAATGGAACAAAATTGAATTTCTTGGAAGAAGTTATTAACAATTCTATGAAATGATATTAATATATTTTGCTGTGTATAATACAAAGAATTTGCATTGCTAAAACCATTGTTTCTGCTTTTTGAAATCCCCATCATCGGTTAGCTCACTGATCTGTCTATGGAATCATATACCAGTCGAATAATAACCAACAAAATGATCAAGTTTAAAGCCAACCACACAAGCTATTTGATATGCTTCTTTTCTGGCTCCTGGTCTATTATAGGCTCATTACCTTTGGATGGAGGGAGAAGGGGAAGGAAGAGGAAAAGAAAAATGTATAAAGGCCTTATAACTAGTTTTGATTAAGCTATCAGCCAAATTTGGTTAAAATCTTCCTCATCGTCATCTAAAGTGTCTACAATAATAGTTTTTGAGAAGATTAGAAGAAAGACAGTCAACGAATTCAGTGTTATCAAAAGAATCAGCAATAAATAATTTTAAAATTATGGAAACCAGCAGGTCAATTAATTCATGTTTATTAGAAGGTATCAACAAGAACTTTTTTTTAATATGGAGCAAAGACAAGCAGTCGGAAAATTCAAACTCAGGACATTTATAAGAAGTGAAAATAATCAGG
Source organism: Epiperipatus broadwayi (assembly GCA_028023455.1). Lineage (NCBI taxonomy): Eukaryota > Metazoa > Onychophora > Udeonychophora > Euonychophora > Peripatidae > Epiperipatus > Epiperipatus broadwayi. Next base: position 381,799 of record JAQFVV010006669.1, on the reverse strand, counting down.
TAACTATGAACTTTCATTAACAGATCTTTTATTATTACTTATTAAAAGTAAACCTTAATTTATTGGTCAAAGCATTATTTAGTTTTTCTTTTGATACAAAAACATTAAAGGCTTGTGTATCGATAGTCATTCTCAATATCACATAACATAACACAAACACAGTTTAAATCTTTAAACTTAAATTTCATTATTTTTTCATATATTGTAATATTGAAATGTTGTTTTTTGTTCTTCATTTGTTATGATAATGAGCAACCTATAAATATATGCATTTATAATGTTTTTTTTATTTATCTTGTTGTATATTAAAATTGATATAATGTATTTTATTTTATTTTGCTCAAAGTTGCAAGAATATTTTTTATATATGTAATTTGTGTATTAATCTCTAATATAAAGGAACACATTTTAGAAATATATGTTGACATATCACAGGGGGTGTGTGCATGTGTAACTGCTTATACAAACACGTCAAAAGAATAGGTTATACATAATTAGTTTAAATATGGTAAATTATAAAGCAAGGCTTACATATGAATGGAAGTGAAATAAAACACAGGTTACTTATGAAATTTATTTTCATGGTATAATAAGTTAGGAAAGTCTTAAATAAGCATTCCATGAAATATATTTTTTAATGTCATTTTAAGCCAGCTTATTTTAAAATATCCCAAAATGACAAACTTGTATATAAAATTTTGTTCTTGAATTAATGTAATAAAAAACCATTTATCTAATTAGTAAATTTGATTTTAAAGAAAGAAAGAGTAATAGTATTAATAAAATATAAATATACATCTTAATTGGTTTCTGATTTCTTATTGAAAAAAAATGTTGTTGTATTTTCTTGTCTTGATTTTATTGTCTTAAATGATCATCATCATCATTGCTCATAGATATTAAGAATCATCATCGCTCGCAGATATTAAGAATCATCAGCATTCATAAATATTGAGCAATCACTTGCAAATATTAAGCACTCGCAAAATGTTAAGTAAACTAGAATGTTGATTTACATTTAAGTATTTGGGGGTTAAGCTTGATGATAACCAAGTTTTAATAATTATAGGTGTATAATAAGAAGCTAAAATTATGTTGTGCTCATGAGTTTTGATCATCTTCATCAAAGATGAATATTATATTATTGACTGAAACACTGTTTCAAATGGTACTGTACAAGAGTTATGATCGCCATCATCATTAATAAATTATAATCATTAAATCTAATGTTTAACATAACTAATATATTTAGTAAATAAGGATTTATAAAAAGTTGAATATCATGCATAGAGATTTGTGATGATCAGTCATCATCACTAGTATTATTAAATCCTGGTTTTAACTATAAAAGTATTTTAATAAATAAACATAAACTTATATAAACACTAGTGAATGTAATATTTAAATCCCATTTTGATATGGGATGATTTTAAAAAAGTGCTTATGAGTTTATAAAGATAAATTTATTGTTGTGAGTTCATTATAAGCTATGGCTGGTATCACCATCATCATCATTATTATTATTACTATTATCATCATCATCATCATCATTATCATCATCATTATTACCTTTATATTGTGATAAATAATCTAGTTAAATGGCCATCAATATCAATAATGGTCTTCATGATGCTTGTTTAGAAGACATTAATGGGATTATACTTGTCTGTTCATCAATATACGTAAAATGAGCTAACAATATCTATAAGAGTCTTGATCTATATAAATTTTGGTGATATGGGGATCTTATGATTTTATTGACATGAGTAAAATATAAGAGTGTCATTTTTTTTTCATTAGTCATCCAAGTCATGTGTAGTAAAAATGTACTGAATGACTTTGAACTCAGTACACTCTAAATAGATATTTATCTAGATTTAAAACAATCTAGTGGCACTCGTGGAAAAATGCATGTACTTAGCTAAACTGAATAAAAGTGATCCCATCCCTTTTCCAACTTATTAACTTTGTGTAATATATTTTATAAGTTGTCATGAATAGCACCAGTGTGTGTGTATGACCATGAATGGTCGTATGTAAATGGAAAGAGGAATAGGAAGAATTCTTTGTTAAAAGAACCTAGTATTGGAGATAAGCGAAATGCACTCCAGGGATCTCACCGTGGGTAATTTTATTCAGATGCTATATTTAATATTATTTTATTTGATGACAATGGCCAGTATGTTTTATTGTTTAAATGACTTCCCCAATATCTAGATATTTTAAATCTTTAATGATGACAGTTTTAATTTTCATTTGGTTATTTTATATGGAAAAATTAGATAATTTATTTATTTCATTATTAGCGTGACAGAATTAATGTGTAGAATAGTTGCAATCGGGCTATAATGTTATATTTAATTAATTAGAAATAGACACCCAAATAGAGCATGATATGCATATATTCTTATTTATATGTTAGCGTCATCCTTATTTAATTATAAATTGTATTTTAGCTAACACAGTGAATTCATTTATCATTTAATTTTACTTGGTTACAAATGATGAACCGCTAGAGCATATCATATATCCTGTTTAGTGTTTAGTTATTGAATTATAGCAACTATCATTTTATCACTCATCAATATATAGATTGTAATCAGTTATAAAGTAACAGCCTTTTATATTTTATCAACCTTTTTATCAGTTCATCTTTATTTATTCATACTGTTACAAATAACAGATTATAAACATATTTTAATAATTAATAATATTTGTCTATTTATTGTCTGTTCTATTTAATATATAGACTTTCTAAAAAGTGCTTTCTATGATGATAGAAGATATATGCCCGTAGGAATAGCAGATATATATGTTTGTAAATAGGGATGAAAAACTATTAATTTTGTAAATTCAGTGACTGACCTCTGCAAATAAAATGTTATCCAGAATGTTAGAAAATTGAGAAAAAAATGTTTTGCAAAAAAGAAATATCATCTAAGAATTAAATACAGGTAGCTGATTGTTCAATTCTGGATATATATATTTTGAACAATTTGCTTTCAATTAAAAGTTATTGTGGATTAATATAGTAATGAAAATAGTGAGAGACATGAAGATTCTTATGAAATAAAATTATTAAGGGAAAAATAAGAGGTGTTTTCCCACTTAAGGTTATAAGTTTTGCTATGAAATAACAAATCGGCCAAAGTTTTAAAAGTAAAAAAAGGGTCACCATGATTTCTGAAGACTTTGAAGAGCTTCTTTCCATAGTTCTTAAAAGCAGCACTAATATTCAATTGAATAATGATAGAAGTTGTCTTTCTCACAATTCTAATATTACCAACAATTCTCTTGAATAGTATTACGGTTTCTGCAGTAATGAAACCTTTTTGATAAATTCAAATTTAATTGGGGGGGGGGTGAATTGTGTCTTGATTGTAAACTCAGGGGTATAGTGAAAGTGCTTTTAAATTGTTATATGAAAGTGATAAATGTCATTTTGTCAAAAAAGGAAATCTCTGAAAATAGTCACAATTTTTTTATGGTTTGAAATTCAATTGGAAAAGAACATAATTTATTTTAACAAAAAAGGAAATCTCTGAAAATAGTCACAATTTTTTTATGGTTTGAAATTCAATTGGAAAAGAACATAATTTATTTTAACACTAAAATAATTAAAATGAATATTGGAGATAGAATATTATCCAGGATTTTCATTATCTGTGATGGATTGAAATTTTAGGCGAAATTACATTCTATGATACCACAATTAATCATTGTAATGCCAAAGATAAAAGAGGTCAGGAATCCTCTGATCTAGAAATTAATTTCAGCTGCTTAAATTAGAATCCTTTGACTAGACAAAATCATTTTCTGTTATTTGTAATCAAGGGTCTGTCCATTAGATGTATCCTTCAGTCCAGTTATGGTGTGAAGAAAAGTAAGGGAGATACATAAATTTTACTCAAGAGGTAATCAGCTTAGAAGTATTATACATCGTTTTATTCCTGCTTAAGGGGTATTATAGTGTCAGTCGATGAGGAGGATTTACATGGTTCATTGTAGTAATTATTCTTGTGTTTTGAATACTCATTGCTAAAGTTAAAATTATCAAAATTAAATATCAGGCTTAGCATTTTTGAGGTCTTTTAATGTATTCATAGCCAGAGTTAGAAATGCTGTGGTGTTATTGGTGTATGCTAATACATGGAAATTAATCTTTATATATAAGACAATTTTCAATATATACAGATCAATCTGCTTGTCCACTTCTTAGAAATAGATAAACATATGTCTTTTCTATTAATGACATGTGGATCATTTATAATAAAGTATGTCTCCTTTATTTTTCTTTTGCAGTCATTTATCTTGGTACATACAATCTCAGGTTTAGAGAGTTTAATTTTAGGCAACAAATTTTTAATTCTTTTTCTTAATTCACAGGAGTAATTTCTTAGATGGGATAATGTTAATAAAGGCAAACCAGGCTTTTACTAGACCAAGATAATTTTTTGGTAGACAGAACTGCTTTAAGAATATCAGAATTTAAAAGCATTCTGATCATATTATTAAGTAGAAACCCTCGTTGTCTTTAAAAATTCAACATGATTTTATCTCATACATGATTATCAGAAAAATTAGCTGCAAAAAGAATGAGCATTAGATAAAAATGTAGCTGAGGGGGGCGTAAAAGTAATTTGATGAAGGAATATTATTTTTTAATCTAAGCAAGATAAAGACTTCCACATTTATTTGATTTTACATTATTGAAAGCTAATCTTTCTTTCTTTGGATAATAAAAAAATAACCAAAATAGTAGTTAATTGGGTTATGAATAAAGGGCAGGCAACAAGATGGGTGAAAAGGGTAATGCAGTATGCAAAATATTTGGATAAAGAATTTATATCAATATACTTGTATAAAAGGTGAGATGATAGTGTTAGGAGGATTGCTGTGTTATGGTGGTAAGGAATGGATAAAAAAATAGATGCATTAATAAAGAATAGGGAGTTGAAGATATAAAGAACTAGTGTGGAGAATAAAAAGAGTTTAAATATATATAGATGTAAATGGAACATTGGGTGTGAGTTAATTTATGATAATAGTAAGGAAAATAGTTTATTGTTTAGGGTTCGAATGGGGTCTTTAGCAACAAGAGAATATACATGTAAATGAATAAATATGGGTGATTTAGTCTGCAAATTGAGTAAGGAAGGTATAGAAAATATTAGGCATCTGTTGATTGAATGTAAATGCTTGAAATCAGAAAGGGTACATATAAGAAAATTATAGGAGAATAAATATGAACAAAGTGATTATACAGAAAGTGGGTTATTGGTTTTTATGCTGGGTTTTGGGAAAAGATAAGGGGGATTTAGATATAAAAAAGGCCATAGAGATTATATTGTGAAAATGGGATGGAGCAGATTATGGGAAAGTGTAGGGTGGGGAATGGAAGGGGAAGGTAAAGTGGCTAACAAGTTTATTTGGGCATAGTTGCTGAGAGATTCCTGACTTTGTTTAAGCAGAAGTCACAGTACATCACATCACATCACATTACATATTATTTTTTATGCTGAGTTTGAGAAAAGATAAAGGGGATTTAGGTACAAATGCCATAGAGTTGACACAGATTATGTTGTGGAAATGGGATGAAAAAGATGATGGGAAAACTTAGGGTGGGGAGTGGAAAGGGAAGGTAAAGTGTAACAGGGTTCTCCGTTTAAGAAGATGTCACAATGCATCACATCACATATATTATTATGTGAGGTAGAAAGTTAAATGATTTGTTGTTATAATTGTATTATAATCTATTATACTGTATATTATTGTTTTTGTAACAACTGTAATAGCTGATAACGATGAAAATATGTGTAGCGAATCAAATTATAGGTTAAATTATTAAGTTTACAAGCTATAGTTAAATGTAAATAATGAGCTAACTTATGATAGGAAATTATTTAGTTGGTACTTTCAAATGTAATAGGACTAATATCTAATTAAGATTTATAGTTATTCTTCCCATATTAATTTCATTTATAGAAACAATATTATAGTATTATTTGTTTTACCGAGCCACCAGATAACCCCAACTCTGTCTTTAAATACAATAAGAAATCAGGTAGCTGCATGGACACACATACACATTAATAATCCCAGTTGCTAAATTATGATATAAAAACAAGGTCAATGTGAACAATGGCACAACCAGATTTTAGAATGTGAAAAATTAAAAAATACAGAAAATTAACAAAAATAATTAATTAAATATTAACAATAGGTTAAAATTACCAAATTGAAGCTGTTAATATTTTAATTTTGCACAATTATAATATTATATTACGAAGTTATTTGTTTTAACCCTACATCTTGGCAAAACTAAATTTTCGATACAATAATCTCGGTCTCTGAATTATTATTTTCGCTATCAATTAAATGCTTTGGAATAAACGTCAGTGGAAATTTTATGTTTTAAAAGACTAAAAATAACTCTACAACATAAGGCTGAGTTTATTCGCTATGATTGACTCTTAGTAATAAAAAGTGGAAATTTTAGCCAAGTAATCTTGGTGAACATATACTTCAAGATTTATTCAATTCGTAATGCTTGTAAAGATATTAAATAAAACAACTATTTTCATTTCCAGTCTTGAACAATCATCTCACAAGTTGTTTACCCAAACTAACTTTTTTTTTTCACAGAGTCAAAATACTCCAAATATAAAGGAGCAATAAAATTATTCAATGCTATAGCTTTGCCCCTAACACATGTATATTTGGAGCACAATGTTTTCATGCAATCATCATCATCATCATCATCAACCATTATCAATCCACTGCAGGATGAAGGTCTCTCCAAGTTCAGTCCATCTTTTCCTATCTTTAGCTTCTCTTCTCCACGTTACCCCTGCACACTTTCTAATTTCATTCATCCATCTCACATGTGATCTCTTTCTGGGTCTTTTACAATCTCTTGCAATACGTATTTATTAATCTTATTCACAGTTTGTAAGATTTCATGTGATATGAAATCCTAAGATCGAAGCGTTTATTTTTAGATTACTTTCCATATTAATGTACTACTTTATTAGAATGGTCAACCTGTCACAATATATATTTAATTGTAAAAAAAAAATTGAGTATTTTATAATTTTTTAAAAAAAAAAAAAGCATTACACAATTCAAACTTACACAGTGCTTTTCCGGAGCAAATTCTATGCTATTTTAGTCTTGCCACCTATCGTAAGTTTGAGACAATAGATTAATAGATGACTTTGCCTATTAAATTTCTATTCAGTGTTGCTTTTTATTCATAAGCCCTGAACTATTTTTTAGCTTGCAATTTCCATTAGAGAAGAGTTTTGGATCTAGATATAGTATATCTTCTAGTCCTTTTTGTATTCTCAAACCGCTAGTTTCAATGTTTTTTTTTTATATGTCAAATGTATTGACCAGGACGCGAACCTCGGCCCATTGCTTGGAAGGCAACTGTGCTAACCGCTAGGCCATCAATGCTTGAATAGTCTCAATGTTTTTAAAAGACTAAACCAATTTTCTTGCATAGTTATATAGATTAAGAGCAATTCAGTATTTAAACATTCTGGTGTTTTCAGATTTTTAATAACCATAGGAATCTCCATCTTTCTTTTATGAGCTTCATCTATATTATTATTATACATCATTTCATTATGATATGTAGTGAATCTTTTAGTTTAATCATCATCACCAAGTAAAATTGCATCGATTCAATATATACATATTAACACAAAAAATGACATGAATAAAGTAAAAGAATATAGTAGAAGCTAATTGGAATTTTATAAAAATAAAAAAAATGATTCAATTCAGCTTTAAAACAGCTATGATTATCCTCAAATATATAACATTTTATTACTGAATTTAAAACCTCTTTCTGGTATTACAGTGAATTTAATTTTGTACTTTATTGAAGTATTATTCTTTTCTAAAACTTTTTATTTATAAAGAAAATAAATACGGATAAGAATTTAAATACTTATAGAAACACTAGCAATAATTTTCCTCTAAAAAATAAATAAAATAGATTTAAATTACTTTTATCATTCAGGCGAGAGACTGGAAGTGCTAGGTTGAACTTCCGCGCTTGATTTTTCTCTTATAATTTGTGGATTCTTCAGGAAATAACATATTTTTAATTAAAGAAAAATCTAAGATTTTAATTGAGAATCAATAATTTTTTAACAAATACATCCTTTATTTCAAGAAGTATATATCTGTTTTCAATTGAAATATTCATCTAAACTAAAGTTTGGCTTGTAAATAGAAATGTTCAGTCTCATTTCTTACTTAATAAGAATATTGAAAAGAACTTCACAATATCAATTCAGATCTTATGAATTTTTTTAAAGATCATAACAGCAAATTTAAATTGTTTTTGACTACTACACTTGATGCAATTGTGGTTTTTCTTTTCGGTTGTCAACAGTTAATTACTAAAAGATGATTTCAGAAATGAAAAAATTCAAATGAGAAAGCATCTATATATTCATCAACATACCAATTGTAATATTCCGACATATCATAGGTAATTTCCATAGTAATTTCCATCACCGTAACAAAAATATTTACCATAAAATACCAATACATGACACATAATATAATGGAATCTTATTAAAAACATTAACTTGTTAATATAGTTCCTTAACTTTATACCGTTTGTTACAATTACAAATAATTATATAACAATAAATAATTGTCAGTATTTTAAAATTATTACGTCAAAATAAAGCAAATTTCTTAAGAAATATTAATTTTAAAATTAATGTAAATAAATAAATATGCAGGTATATTAAAACAGAAAATTTTTACTACGTTAAAGTTTAAATGTTTTCTAATGGAATAAAAAAAATCCAGAAATAAATAAATATTTCTGGAAATTTAAATATTTTAAAACTAATGACAATATTTTGGAGGATTATAAGTCTCTAAAAATCTAGGGTTTGGACGATAAATAAATTTTATAAAAATAATTAAAATGGTTTGAGTATAAAGTTGTTTTTTAAAAATAAAATTAAGAACTTTAATCTGTTTACAAAAGTAACTAGATTGAAGTAGACAAATATTTTAGAATCAGTTTATAGGTGGATTCAAGTATAAAAAGAGAAGTCATAAACTTTACAAAAAACTTTGATTTACTGGAATACACGACGCGTTATGTGTAGCAGCAAAAAGAGGGCGAAGATGGGCATAGAAACGCAGAGAATATTTCCGTGAAAATTATATTAACAGATTAGGAAACTTCTGCATATCATCATCTTACTACTATTTAATACACTATAATGGCCACAAATATAGTTTGATAATAGAATTAAATGAATATATTTATTATATCCTAACTTAAATCGATTATCAGTCATATTATAATTCTTTCAAGTTAGATGCACCTAAATTAACTTAAAGCTGCATTTGATTATAATAATTTAATGATCTTTCAATATTATAATTATATTCTACACAAGTAATTAATACATAAAACAGTAATTAATCTAGATGCATATATATAAATTTAGTGGCTTGTTAAATTATAACAAGAACGATTGTGACCCTTTATATTTTATGATTTCGGTTTCTATAGGATATATAGTTTTAGTTATTTCTCAAAAGCTGATTATTAACAGAGATAATTGGTAATATTGAAAGAGTAATAGCTTCCATATTGAAAAGGTGATGGCTTCCATATTGAAAGCGTGATGGCTTCCATATCGAAAGAGTGATGGCTTCCATATTGAAAGGGTAATGGCTTTCATATTGAAAGAGTGATGGCTTCCATGTTGAAAGAGTGATGGCTTCTACATTGAAAGAGTGATGGTTTCCATATTGAAAGGATGATGGCAAGCCTATCTATATTAGTTTTGATTTTTTGGATAATTGTTTCTGTTTTCGAATATGTGCCAGTTAATTCATACTTTTTAGTTTAAAAACCATTTGGATTAATTTAGTTTTATTGTATACATATATTTTTAGTTTATAGTTCAGCAGTAATTTCTTCAGTCTATAATAAATTAATTCTATAAATATTAATGGATTCCCTTATTTTTATTATATACATAGCCTCTTTCAACCACCTAAAAAATTACTAGTTTTTTGAAGTTAAAATATAATTCTTTTATTTCTTACTATTATATAAATATATATATATGTGTGTGATCAACAGATGGCATTTTACCAAAAACACCGTCAAAGCGTGTTTGTTTACATAAACGTCAGAGTAAGCATTCGCTACCTCTTTCGTTAGTTCCACCTTCAAATCATGATTTCAATCTGATTTTGCTATCATCAGTGAAGGACAGGAATTAAAAAACTAGATCTAAACACTAAACACTGAGCGTTTATGAAACAATTTCTATTCAGCTTGCAAGCGTGAATTTTTTAGACACGTAATGTCTTCAAAATCAGCATAGCAAGCCAGATAGCTATATGGGTCTGATATCAGTTCAGTATCTCTACATAGTAAAAGCCTCTGCAATATATATCATTGCAAAAAAAACTTCAAAGGTACATTTATGAAAAACAAAAAAAATAAAAAAAATAAAAAAACAAGTTAAACTTGCCAATGCTTGTATTTATGATCAACAGATGGCGTTTTACCAAAAACACTGTCAAAGCATGTTTGTTTACATAAACATCAGAGTAAGCATTCCCTACCTCTTTCGTTAGTTCCACCTTCAGATCATGATTTCAAGCTGATTTTGCTATCATCAGTGAAGGACAGGAAATAAGAAACTAGATCTAAACACTAAACTCTGAACGTTTATGAAACAATTTCTATCCAGCTTGCAAGCGTGAATTTTTTAGACATGTAATGTCTTCAAAATTCAGCATAGCAAGCCAGATAGCTATATGGGTCTGATATCAGTTCAGTATCTCCACATAGTAGAAGCATCTGCAATATATATCATTGCAAGAAAAACTTCAAAATGAAAAACAAAAAAACAAATTAAACTTGCCAATGCTTGTATTTATGATCAACAGATGGCATTTTACCAAAAACACCATCAAAGTGTGTTTGTTTACATAAACGTCAGAGTAAGCATTCACTACCTCTTTCATTAGTTCCACCTTCAGATCATGATTTCAAGCTGTTTTTGCTATCATCAGTGAGTGACAGGAAATAAGAAATTAGATCTAAACACTAAACTCTGAGCGTTTATGAAACAATTTCTATTCAGCTTGCAAGCGTGAATTTTTTAGACACGTAATGTCTTCAAAATCAGCATTAAAAATCAGCATTAAAAGCCAGTCAACACTTAGACAATACCAATATCAATAACAATGAACAATTTCAAACACTTGTCATGGCAACCTCCTTTTTAACAATAAAGGTGGGATATATATATATATATAGTAGCCTTAAAAATAGTGTGGTTAGCCAGCAACGAATCAGTCATCCATAACTACAAACTGTCTGAAATCTTATGGATCTCTATCTCTAAATAAATCTGACAGGGTAAGGTCATACCAAACTCATGTCTATACACATTAGAATTTGTCTTCTCTGATCTCAGGGTTATTAATAAAGATTTTTCAATGCATAAATTTAATTATACTCTTTATCTCAGGTTCTAATCCTATAAGTGAAAGTATCCTAGGGAACAATAAGACATCCAGTCTTTGGATATTATTCTAGTATAATAAATAATTTTAATTAATAATGATGAGATTTATACTTTATAAAGGACTTTATGTAAAAAGGAGGTTTATTTATACTTATATACCACACCAAAGGATTTCTACTAATCCAAATCTAAATAGAATAAATCAAATAATCTCAACCATGAATATTACTTTAAGATCAAACAAGCTGTATAAATTTTAATGAAGTGATTTTAAAAATTACTGCACTCTTATGCTTAAACAATATATATGGGTGCGATTAAGATTTTCTGATAATGCAGATGATGATACTAGAAAATTTAATAACTATAAGTAAAATTAAGAAAAACATACACTTCCTAATTAAACAAGTAATATGTCTAAATGTGCTAAAACGTAGGCAATGACGAAGCTAAGTATGAATTGTAATACTAATTGTCTGAGCACATTCGAGAAGTTTTATCTTTTCATAATCATAGCAAATGGGATGTGTGAGTACGATAGAAAATGTATACGACAAATATTTAAATATATGCAAAGTGGATTAGAACATCATAAATGTAATTTTAATATGATTAAAATAATGCAATAATTATAATGTTTGAAGACATAAAGAAAACATAAACTAGGAATAGAACAAGCTTTCACATTTATTTATTTATTAACTAAGCTTTCTTTCCATTGTGATATAGTATGAAAAATATTTAGTGTATTGATTAATAAATCTTGCTAACAATATTATAACCTTGAATTTGGAGAGGATGCACAATTTCATAAGCCAATATAAAATAATTAAGTAAATTTAAACATGAAACATTTTATTATTTTCAGAACATAATATGCATATCAATGGTATCAAAATAGCTAAGCTGCTGTGATAATATGAAGAGCATAATAAAGACATGGTATGATGAATGACATTAACATTTTTATTCAAAATAAACTACAGGAAATATAGTAGGCAAAATGGTGGAATAAACTAAAAGTACACACTTGTCTATAAATGCAAATAAAGAATTAGGACCACGTTGCTAATCTTAATAAACTGAGTAAGAATAAACCATAACAAAAATTTGCCAAAAGCATAGCATAACTGCAAAATATTTAGGATATACTTCACATCAAAAAAGCGTAACTAAGACAATATATGAAATAGCTCTAAAACATTGTCTATCTCATATAATCACAATAATAAACGCATGATGTGAAAGACTGATAAAACTTAGGATATTATAATAAAAATAATTACTAGACATATGAATTATGGCTTAACAATTAAATAAGAAAATATTCATCAACTTCAATAATTTATTTATTCATTTATTCCACATTCTAAATAATTCCATATTTAATATACATATTACTTTTGTTTACATTACAATGCAAAAATATCCTGAGAACTTCAATACTCATATAACATCAATTATAAATATATAATATTACAAATATAATAAAACATATAAATGAACTTCAATCTAAAATATTATATTAGTTAACCCTTTTAGTACTTAAAAAGTTTTTAGTCCTGAAATCATTGCTTCCAATGCCATTCTTCATAGCATTATAGTTTGAATCCTGATTCCATGAAAATGTAGAATATTTTAATAAAATATTCTGAATATTTATATATGGCATAGTCAAAATAATTATGTTAAAATCTATGCAATTGAGTTAAATATTGATACAATTAAAGCTATTTGGAGTAAAAAAAAATAGCATAATATTTTTAAAGCAATACAAGGTTTATAATATATCTTTCAGAGCAATACAAAATTTAAACGAATGAAAAATTTATAGAAAGCACAAGGTAAACATTATAAATAACAATAGAGTACAGTATTATTTCAAGCATCATAAAGTTTGTAAAACTGCCCATAAATCACAGAGAGCCCATTATTTGTTTCATATTTCCAATAAGTTAACAAAAAATTTTGAAAAGCAATAAAATTTTTATGGAGAGCTCCATATTATTTAAATTTGAAACAATATGGATTTTAAAAGCCTTGAGACATTTACGAAACACATTTATTTTATCTCTTAAAATAAATAAAAATATCTACACCATATAAAATATATTTCAGCATGAATAGTCCTTTTTATTTTCATAGTGAATAAAACTATTCCAGTAATAGGTAATATATTTCAAAAAATATATTTTACCTAATAATAAAACACACAATCAAAAAGTTAATTCTTTCATAACATACTTTAAAAAAAGATGCATAATTCCTGGAAATGCAATATTTCCATTTTTCAATTTTAGATGTTAAAATAAACATTTCATTTATTTTAAAATTAGCACAATCCTAATGTTCATGAATATCATTTTTAATTATGAAAACATTATGATAAGAAAATAGTTTACATTTATAATAAGGTAAAATACATTTTAAATTTTCAAAATTATTATTTTACAGCTGCTTTTATTATATTACAATATTCTGCAAGTCAGCAAAGTTCAAATCGTATTATAAATAATGTTTAGAATAATGAAAATATTTGTAAATAATTATAATAAGCAAATATACAGTTTATAATTAGCTGCAGAATATAGTTTAGCAAATTGTTCATTTAGATAAGCACAGTCTGATATTTAAAATATTAGTAGACTTAATTTAAAATAAACTTAAGAATGAATAAACAATTGATTAAAAGTTAATTAATAGTCCATGTCAATATAATTTCATATACCACTGAGAAAATTCCTGGCATGATAAAGCTATGTGGCAGCTTATCATTTTCTTCTGTTAATATCAAGATGTTTTAAGAAGTGTTTTGGCATATACTATTTGAGATATTGTAGTAAAACAGTGATCCAAAGCAGGAGGGTCAAGCATATATTTAACCTAGTTAAATTAATAAAATACTAAGCAATTAAACACATTATGAGACAATGAAAAATAATTTAAGAAGGAAATGAATGTAAGTAAGTACATGTGGTCAGATGCTTTTATATGGTGAGTCAGGTGGTATATAAAGAAATCAATGATTAGCTCTAAGGATATTAATTAATTAATTAATTTGATCTCAAAATGGGTTGTTAAGTAAAATATTCTAAAAATAACTTTTTATAGACTATCTGGAATTTTCCTAGACAAAATAATTACATAATAAATTTATAAATGATTACTATTTAACAATAATTAAATATTAGAATACATTTATTCATCCTTTTAAAAGTTTTCAAAAATTAACAATATTACTTGTTGAAAAATCACAATAGAGATTTTTTAAGTTTTTAAGCAGAAAAATATTATAATTGAAACAATATTACATCTTCATTCTTTTAAACAAAAAACTTGAAATGTAGTCAATTTCTTTTCAAGTTTTATTTTAATCAAAGCAAGTTCTACACATACACATTTAGATGAGAAACTTAAAATATTAAATTTGTAAAATCAGAATTGTTTTTAAATAAATTACAGCATACTACTAGCCTTATAGAAGATTCTAGAATTTTATTAAACTATTTAAAAGATTTGTTTTAAAGAAAAATTTTAATAAACATTATTTAAGCTACATTTAATATATAATTGTATTTTAATATAAAAATAAGCTAAACATTAACAAGAATATTGGATCTATCTAAACTTATACTTTTAAATTAATTAAATTCATTTTATTTAAATATGTCATAAAGGAATATATTATAATAACAGATTCTATAACTAATAGTTTAATAAATTAAATGATTTACTATGTTTAATATTCACACTGATTTATTTGAACAGAAAATAAACTATTTATTTTTTTTAGATATACTAATGTATTACATAAACCTATTTATAGATGTAGAACTTGAGGTTACAATATATATATATATATATATATATATATATATATATTGTATATATATATATATATATATATATATATATATATAGCACCATTCTCCCATTCAAAAAAATAGAATATGTAGTTTTTAGCATATATGTTTTCACTGAAAATGACCATTATTAGAAACATTGAATTCAGTTTTCTATCTGACATTTCTCTATATTTTCTTTTTCTACTGTCTTAAGTTTGATCTGTTTAATCTATTCCTGTGTCTAAACATAAAATTTATCTCATTTTCATTATTAATTTTTGTACTACACTTTACAGAAAAATTCTTTATCTTTTCTGCATATAAATTTATGTCTACATAATTGACTTTTTCAATATAAACATACAGTATTTTTTGAGATTATGGTAAAAATCCATTTCTTGGTTAAAATAAGTTTGATTCACATAATTTTTTTACTGAATTTTTTCATGAAACTTTTGGTTTGTTTTGGTCTTAGAAATAAAAAAACACATCATTTGATCTCTATGTCACTAACAATTGTATGGTGACCTCATGTTTATTTAGCCTAACAAGTATAGGTTTAAATATTCAGAAAGGGATGTTTCATTCACAATAATCTCATTAGCAATTTAGGGACAGTTATGAATTTTAATTTCTTATCTTAAAAATATTAGTAGAATTTATTTTTATCAAATATTACTACCAATGTTTCTTTGTCAATTTGTCTGCAATTTATTTCAGCTTTTGGTAATAACCAGAATTCATAAGTAGTTGGCATTCTCCCAATGACTCAAAGATAACAGATATGTGTACTAATTCCATAGTCAGATGTATTCAAAAGTAGGATTTTTTTCATGTGTCGAAGCATTGTCTGGAAGCAAACTTGTAAACCTGGGACAACTGCTTGTGAGGCAGATGTGCTAACCACTTGGCCACCAATGCTTGACGATTATTTTTCTATCACAGTTATAATGCATCAACAACTATAAAGATATAAAAATCTCTCTTGTCTGTTTAAAATCCTATTCTTCCACTTCTCTCTAGTTTCTTTTGTGCCTTTTCTTTAGTAAGGTATTTAAGTTTTGCTATGTGGGCTTTTACTCCAAAGAAAAGACCCTCTAGTTAATTAAACCCCAAAATGGTCTTTGCCTTTTTCACGGGCAAAAGACTTTCCATTTTTGGAAGTAATATGTCCAAAGAATCTAATTCCATGAACATGCCATAAGCTCTTATGATGTTTTGCCCCAAATCTTTTTAAAATTTGATGCCACAATTTTTATTTTTTGTTATTTCCCATTATTATTAATATACCACCAAAATTGTGCCTTCTACAGTAGTACTTTCATTTTGTATTAAAACATGCACAACTGAATGTTACTTTAAATGGAAAGTGTTTGTATTATTTCAATACGATATATATTCTTGTAATGAAAACTTCCAATTTTTCACCCTCTAGTGTTCAATGATATTTCTCAACAAGATTCAACTTTTCACAATACGGGGAGTTTTTTGCAATGAAGCTAACACACAATGAAAATTAGGCATATCTTATTTTTTCCCATATTTATGGATATGTGGTAATCACAAATATATATGACTGTAATGCTTTAAACTATAATAATAGACAATGTCCACTCAGAATTGTCACTAGATTCTAATATTTCCCCTTCTACTAACTACTTGATTTCACTCATAATTTGTTGTGATGTTGAAATGTATAATATTTTATAAGGCTTCCATACTATTGGCCTTAAATTTTTACCAATTCCAATTCTATGGATATCTTAATTAGTTCTAAATAAAAGCAATAAACTATTTCGAACACCATTTTCAACACCCACTCCATTTTTTATAATTAATTTAATCTCTGCTGAAACAATTCTCTTTTTTGTAAAACTTTTAATCTGTCTTTTACAACAACTTCTTATTAATTTTCACTGTCTTCTCAATATGAGCTGATTTCATTTACATCTAACATTCTTTTTTTTTATTAAGAGAAATTTATTATGCTATATAAGCGTACATTTTGCTATTACATGATATTATAGTATAATATAAATTGTTTATTTTGTTACACTACGGTTTCAGATGTAAATCATTCAGCTTTAACGTATTTACTTTTATGTATGTAGTTGCTCTCTGCACAGTTTAATGCATTGATAAAGTGGCGAACTTTAGGGGTTGATGTTCATGGATATTGACTAGGTTCTGTTCTCATTCAATTCTCCAACTTTATATAAACTCTGAAGCAACAAATCGTTTAATTAAATAATATATGTAATTCTTTGAATACTATTTAAATATGCAAAATACAGCACCAACTTATTAATGTTATACTCAGTTCCAATAATCTATGTATATTAAGCTAAACCTATATTTTAAACTTGTAATTCTGAAATGTTTTATTGCTACACCTAGTGGAAATTTTTGAAAATTCTTAACCTTTCACTTCTGTAGAAAATCTTTATTTTATGCTAAAACTAATGTTCACAAGCTAATAAAGTATCACAATATAATCATTTTAATATGAATTGTTCTATTATTTATGCAATTGCTTTGTACTGAGATTTAGACCTCAGTTTTAATCATCATTGAAGATATATGCTTTTATGTTCCTGAACTATAGTATATAAAAGCAGTTATTTATAAATTTTGTTTATACTTAGTTATAAAACGAGGTACAACTCCAATGTTGATCCTTTTATTGATTATTATTAGTTTCATGGAAAATATAAATAAATCTAAGTGTATTTATAACTTGTTTATTAAAATTACATAAGAAGTATTTGTTTTATTTTTAGTATATTCATATGATAACTGTGCGTACAAATGTACTGTATAAGTAGATTATATTTTTAGGAGTCATTAATATGTGGAATTATGTTCAGATATATTAAAAATCTTGCGTATTTGTTTATAACATTCGTTGTTTGATCATATTCTTATATTATTAACTGCAGTTGTTTATTTAGTCGATAGTTATAGATTTTCATTAAAAACTTGGTCGTTTCTGCAATGTTTGAATGTTACCATTATATTAATTTGTATTGACTTTTTACAACTGCTTCTGAAACATGACTTATAGTATAACTTATAAATAAGGTAACCTAATTTATGCATTGCTTATTTCTAGTTTTAAAAGTAATAGTTTAATAAAAATTGATTTGTGAAGAATACAATTCAAATTAGAAGCTTGTAAGAGCAATATAAAGAGGATTGACCGTGTCTGTTAAATATGAAAACAAACATAGATAAAAAATGAAATAATGTATAAATATGTGAATACATAAAATGATACCTATTGGAATATATAACGTATTGGAAATTTGTAAAGTCAAGGACTATACCTTTAGAAATTATTTTGTTATTAATATATTCAAAATGTGATCATCTTATTGTTATTTATTAAATATAGTGAAGTATCAAAGATTGTCAGGTCTTAATATTATCTCATGATAATTTTTATCTGGGAGTCACTTATGGCCGGGTATAATGAAATGAAGGCAGTTTATTGGCCAGAGTTAATTCTTAAGAGCCTGAGGAAGGGTAAGCATAAAATTTTAGAAGATTAAAAGAAAACTTTTGATAAATAATCTCAGACAAAGACATGGTTCTAATAATAAGTATGAACCAAAGTCTGTTTTGCATAGTATCTTATTAAGGATGCAACAATATGAATGAATTGAAATAATCAGATAGATAAAAGATGAAGTAATTTGCTTTAGAGCTAGAATACATATTTTTTTTTATTTTTGTTTATTGTGCTTATTTCATGGGTATTGGGATGATCATACTTCAAGGTGTGTGTATATATATATATATATATATATATATATATATATATATATATATATATATATATATATATATATATATATATATATATTCTACCAAAATGTGCATTTTTGAAAGAGAGCCTTGGTTGCTTATGAAATTGTGAAAAATTTGTTATACAAGTTTTTACACATATAAAATAATTTTCTGATGTATACACTCAGCTAATGCATTAAATTAAAAATAGTCTCGCTTTTGTTTTTAACATGAATCAGACAAATACTACTCTTAGATAACTTACATTACAATTTTTAATTGGTTATTATCTACTTATATCAAAGCTAAAATTTAATCTAGGTTACTACTTGATAAAATCTCAATATATTTCAATGCTTATATATATATATATATATATATATATTCAAACTGATATAACTGATATATATATATATATATATATATATCAGTTTGAAATTGTTGATTGTTATTGATATTGGGGATTGTCTAAGTGCTGACTGGCTTTTTAATGATTACTCATAATCCTATTTAGCCTTGAATGTTATTACACTTATATATATATATATATCAGGAGTGAGAGAATACATGTGTATCATACAAAAAATTAAAGAAGCTGAAACCGATTTGGATGGAAAAATTTACATTAGACAGACAGTTGTAATCCTAAGCATTATCCCAGAGACTATCAAAGATCAAAAAAAAGACATAATCAAAGATCAAAATAAGACATTATTTAAATAATGAAGTTTTCTGGAGTATGTGGAAAACATGAGCTATGGATTTCAAAATTGGAATAAATATTTGAGAGATCTTCATCCTGCACTGAATCAACCACGGTTGAAAATGATGATGTTGATTTATCTAAAAGAAATAAATAAGATAACTTTCGTTTATAAAAAAAAAATCGCTTAAAAAATAATATATTTTCAATTTAAGTATATTAAATACAAGTTTTAAGTAAAAGTCATAAAAGGTCGTAACTTTTGAGCGTGTAATGAAGTTTTTAAAGCGCTCACTTTATTTTCCAATTGACAGTCGTAATAATCAGAATAAATGTTATTGGGAAAAAATCTCGCGCTGTCCAAACTCGCAAAAATATGATTGCAACTGGGACAATTAACGTTGACATGTTAGTAACAAAATAGTCAAATTTCTGCCAGTTGTCATTTGGTTTGCTGTATTAAAATTTATGGAATCGTATCTTAAAAACTTACGGAGTTATAAAATAAAATATTATTTTTCATAAGTATATAAAATCAAATATTCTTTGTAGAATAATTATCGTAATAAAAATAATAAACCAATAAAATTGTCCTGTCTCCATCGCATGATCTTACCTTGCTTATTGCTGTTATAATAACATAATTTTTCACCATCTCTCTGCACATACTATTTTAGTAAGTAATAATAGATGCATAATAATAATGTCACATGATCACCATTTCTAAGATCTAGGTACAGTGTTCATGCAAGACTCCTCACTGACGAAGGTGCAAGCCAGAAATCAGTCAGGGGATATTGGATGAGTAGGCACTAGATGGGGATTTTATGCACAAGTCTTCTGGCATCCATTGATTACTCTATCTTGCTGTATGTGGCAATACGTTATACCAGTCGAAAAACCCACCACCTAAACTGCAAGTCGGATTCAAACTCAGTCGATTCAAACTGAATTCAAACCCAACTCACCAGCTCAGATTAGTAAAAATCTAAATCGACGGCACAATGCTATGCGCCAAGAAACTAGCTCAACATGGTGAGGATTAGAGACCCCTAAACTGACGCTAATATCGGATAATTAATTAACTAAAGATAATTTTAAATCGAATCATATGTATATGTTCGGGTTGCCAATACAGACAGCAAGTATTAACATTAAATGATTATAAAAGAATTAAGAACTAAGAAACCAAGTGTGTTTAGAAAATATTTAATAATAATAATTTGTTTTGTTTAAATTTTAAATAAAGATTAAATTAATTAATTCTAGTCCTTAAACAAAGTTTATAATTATAATATGAGTGGCGGTCCTTATTATATGCCAATGAATGTTACGCAATATTTGAAAGTCTATGTCTATGCCCCCAACAAGAAATAAAAGGCAGATAATGGTATTCATTAATAAAGGAATTTATTATTTTAATTTCATACAACAGAATGTGATATTTATTTTCACATTCGCAAATCCATTCATGAAGAGCAAGATACGTATTTTAGGGCATAACTTATTGGAAAACTTATTTAATTAAATATATCTGATAATTTGTTCGACTTTAATTGAAATCACTTCATCATGAATTACAAGCATCAGAGCGGGCTTTACTGGAACAGAGAGGTTACGGTGCTGACGAATTATGAGCTATAAAATGAAATTGAAAGACGATAGCTAGTCG
This sequence comes from Epiperipatus broadwayi, assembly GCA_028023455.1. Lineage (NCBI taxonomy): Eukaryota > Metazoa > Onychophora > Udeonychophora > Euonychophora > Peripatidae > Epiperipatus > Epiperipatus broadwayi. The sequence goes on along the minus strand of JAQFVV010006669.1, from coordinate 360,253 downwards.
ATAATCGAAGTCCTATGGCAGCTTGCGTCTGACGAGTCTTATGCCATTTGACTAATATGAACAGGAGAGGAAGTGCTTTCTTCCTCGATAATTTAAAATAACAGAAATATGATCACCGACCAGCTAATGGAGCGGAAGATTGCCCTATGTCAGCAACGTTGAAGACGATGACTTGATAGTCATCGTTTGAATACTAAAACCCATATAGAATGCTCTACGTGATGACTTGATCAATTAATTAAAGTCAAACAAGCTTTTAGTGAAAACTATTTTAAAGTATTTGTAAATCATATTAATTATGCCCCAATCATCGTGCCCTTCTTGAATCTTAAATAACAAAATTGAATTAGAATATATTTGATCCTTTATCGGCCCTTTTGCAATAAAAACATTTTAAGATTAGATATGAATAAATACATATTGGTGAATGCAAAAAATAGCTGGGGCATAGATTAAAAATGGAGCTAATAATTTATTATTAGCCAGTTATAAAAATAACAACATTTAATAATTTCTTTCGACTTGATGATTGATAGAACTGTATAAATCTAGTTCTAATGGACGAGAATTATTATCAGATTTAATATTATATTTTCTGCGTAAGGCAAAGAGAACAAAGGGGCTCATCAAGTCGAAGGATTATTGGCATATAATTAAAATAAACAACATTAATAAATCACACGATAAATATATATATAGTATAGTAAATGAACCGCTATAGAGGGAAGGAAAGTTAATTTAAAGACTAGAGTTGGAGATTACTAATTTAAAATGCTAAATAAAAGGTTTTATAAAGTATTACATTATAATAGGAGTCTTAAAAGGGTGTAAAGTAAGTTCGGAAACGGCCAGAAAGCTTAAGGTTCATTATGGAAATATATTACCCATTTCTTCCGGGGCTGGTTCCCTTAGGTTCACGTCGGGTTGGTAAAAATAGGCCCATTTGGTCAATTACTTGAACAGTTTTTAATGAATTTCACATTTTAGCAGCATGATTGGTCCAGAGAAGATTCAGCAGCACTATTGAAGATTTTTAGGGGACTTCAGGAACAATTGCCAGATTCCTGACGTTTAGTCCCTTATCATGATAGGAACACTTTTTGAATTCATGATTTTGAACAGCACATAATTTACTGACACTTTTCTGCAACAAAGATGGCTTTTTCTTTTTTCCAAACTTTTCAGAGCTATATATCTGTCCTCTGATGCCTTCTGGCTAGCGCTTCTTTCATTATCAATGTTTTTAGATTTACTGGTTGTTTTTAGATACATCCATTTAATAAGGCTTTCAAACTCATTAACTTGAATTCATTTTCTAATTAGAAAATGAATTCTTAAAATCAGAAAATGATTTTAATTAGGAAATCCTTATCTTTTTTTCAAATTAATAAAATTTAACTGTTGTTTTTGGAAAGGAAATCTGAAAGCTTATCAAAGAATGTAGCTTTTATCAATAAAACTTTACAAATTATTTAAAATAAATTGTGAACTTTAACTTATTTTAAATTTTACATATTTGCCCGTTTTACATGTATTTATCTTTTTTCTATATAATTTTTATTGTTTGTTTTATGAGTGGTATCCTTGTTGTAGTCTAGTTTTGTGGGTTGGCTGTGTCATGAAGCTGTTGCTCGTCTCTTTCATTTTTCCTCAAATATTTACTTATGTGTACTTCCAGTGTACTGACTTTGGTGCTGAGCGCTTGCTGATTCATCTGTACAAACTACAAATTTACATGTCTCATTGCTCTTTTTTATATTTCTAGCTTCTAATGGTCCATTATCAAGTCTCTTTTCCTATGTCTTCAGTCGTTGCTTTTAGTCCTTTCTCTTTAATGTTTATCTTTGTTTCCTGGTCAGGTGGCCATATGTTTTACTTTTGATAATGGTCGTAGTCTTGTCCTTTCTTGTCGGTCAAGTTTCGTATCTTGTTCAGTATTTTAGCCTTGCCAAATCTTTAACTATCTAGAGGTCCCTCCTGGGTCTTTGAAGTCTGTATCGGGTTCAGGACCTGTAATCTCATACAAGTTGGGTCTCTCTCCTTTCTCTTTGGTTTTATTGTACTAGGGTCTGACTCTTTTTCCCTTTCTGTTTTTTCAGCTTCTTTCTTTTTTTATTTGTCATTTCCTGTTCTCTTTGCTCCAACTTCTTTGGTTGGTCTGTCTTTCTCTCTTTTTGGGGTTCTAGGTTTTTTCTTGCTGATCTTTACTCCTGTTTTTGAGTTGTTTGGTGCCTTTTTTCCTCAGCCTTAATCCTTTCCTCTCTTCTGTCTCTCATTTTGAGATGCAAAGTCTCTTTCCTTTTGAAATAAGTAAATAATATAAAAATGTGATCCAACTTATGGCACTCTTTCTCTGTATACTTAAATAATAACTTTTTTTTAGAACATTTAATTAGGTCACTGACTACGGTCCCATTGTCCCTATCTTCACTAGCGCTCTATTATTTCTCAATCTATGTATCTGCCTTTTTAGTTTAGTTTTAGTTTACCTACGTTTTCTTGGTTAGCTCTTTCTATTAATTCTTTGAATGAGACATGTATTTTATTTAGAAAAAAAATATTAAAGATAAGGGGAAAATATTCCTTTCCTTCTGTTCAGCCCTCTGAAAAAAAAATACAAATATAGTGATATACAAACACATATATATATATATTATATATATATATATATATATATATATATATATATATATATATATATATTAGAGGAGTACAAGTAATGTATTGGCACATTTGTTTTCATTATTTAGACACTGATCACAGTCAGATGATAAATTAAGAAGTGTATGAAGAAACTAGCTCAACGGTTGGTGAGGATTAGAGACCCTGAACTGACACTAATATCGGATAATTAATTAACTAAAGATAATTTTAAATCGAATCATATGTATATGTTCAGGTTTCCAACACAGACAGTGAGTATTAACATTAAATGATTATAAAAAAATTAAGAACTAAGAAACCAAGTGTGTTTAGAAAATATTTAATAATAATAATTTGTTTTGTTTGAATTTTAAATAAAGATTAAATTAATTAATCTAGTCCTTAAACAAAGTTTATAATTATAATACAGTGGGGTCCTTATTATATGCCAATGAATATTACAATATTTGAAAGTCTATATCAATCCAACAAAATAAAGGCGTAAGGTATTCATTCATAAAGGATTTATTCTCTAATTTCATACAAAATGTGTATTTATTTTCATTGACCCAGAAGAGCAAATACTATTTTAGGGCTAACTTTAATCTTTATTGGAAACTATTTAATTAAATATATCTGATAATTTGTTCGACTTTAATTGAATCACTTCACAATTAGAGCATCAAGTGGGCTTTACTGGAACAGAGAGATAACGTGCTGACGAATTATGACTATAAAATAAATTGAAAGACGATAGCAAAAGGTCGCGCGTCTGACAAGTCTTATGCCTTTGACTAATATGAACAGGGAGGAAGTGCTTTTTCTCCATAATTTAAAATAACAGAAATATGTCACCGACCACCTAACGGAAGAGCCCTACGTCAGCAACGGTGAAGATGATGACTTGATAGTCATCGTTTGAATACTAAAACCCATATAGAATGCTCTACGTGATGACTTGATTCAATTCATTAAAGTCAAACGAGCTTTTAATGAAAACTATTTTAAAGTATTTGTAAATCATATTAATTATGCCCCAATCATCGTGCCCTTCCTGAATCTTAAATAACAAAATTGAATTAGAATATATTTGATCCTTTATCGGCCCTTTTGCAATAAAAACATTTTAAGATTAAATAAGAATAAATACATATTGGTGAATACAAAAAATAGCTGGGGCATAGATTAAAAATGGAGCTAATAATTTATTATTAGCCAATTATAAAAATAACAACATTTAATAATTTCTTTCGACTTGATGATTGATAGAACTGTATAAATCTAGTTCTAATGGATGAGAATTATTATCAGATTTAATATTATATTTTCTGTGTAAGGCAAAGAGAACAAAGGGGCTCATCGAGTCGAAGGATTATTGGCATATAATTAAAATAAACAACATTAATAAATCACACGATAAATATATATATATATATAGTATAGTAAATGAACCACCATAGAGGGAAGGAAAGTTAAATTTAAAGACTAGAGATTGAGAGAATTACTAATTTAAAATAGCATAAATAAAAGGTTTATAAAGATTATTACATTATAAATAGAAGAATCTTAAAGGAGGTAAAGTAAAGTTGGAACTGGTCAGAAAGCTTAAGGTTCATTATGGAAATATATTACCCATTTTCGGGGCTGGTTCCCTTAGGTTACACGTCAGGTTGGTAAAAAATGTAGGCACCATTTGGTGATTACTTGAACAGTGTTTTAATGAATTTTCACAATTTTGAGCATGATTGGTCGGAAAAATTAGCAGCACTATTAAGATTTTTGGAGACTTCAGGAACAATAGCCAGATTCCTGACATTTAGCCCTTACCATGATAGGAACACTTTTGAATTCATGATTTTGAACAGCACATAATTTACTGACACTTTTCTGAACAAAGATGCTTTTTCCAAACTTTCAGAGCTATATATCTGTCCTCTGATGCTTCAGGTAGCGCTTCTTTCATTATCAATGTTTTTAGATTTACTGGTTGTTTTTAGATACATCCATTCGATAAGGCTTTCAAACTCATTAACTTGAATTCATTTTCTAATTAGAAAATGAATTCTTAAAATCAGAAAATGATTTTAATTAGGAAATCCTTATCTTTTTTCTAATTAATAAAACTTTAACTGTTATTTTTGGAAAGGGAAAATCTGAAAGCTTATCGAAAGAATGTAGCTTTTAATCAATAAAACTTTAACAAATTATTTAAAAATAAAATCAAACATTCCCCACGCAATGAAACTTTTAAACAATTATATATATTTAAATATTTACAAATATATACGCACAATCCACGCAGTTATAATATATAAATTCATGAATAATTCTATCATGAATTTATTAATAGAATTGATCAATTTAAATCTGAAAGTAATTAATTTTAATACGCATTTATGAAATAAGTTATTCTTTATGGAAATTAGTGTGGATTGAACATATAAAGCCCCATTGCATCAGAAATTTAATGTTGGTACTAGGGTTTGAAGTGGGCTTATGGCTAGATGTCATGAAGCTAGGATTGAACTCAGATCTGACTGCTTCAACGTATAGTGAGTTTTGCCTGTTTGTCATAATAATAATGCTTATTACATACTTATCCTGTGCTTTTTATCCGATATTCCACATCAGTTTCAAACTTATGGCATTCATCAGAAGTATTCATAGTTATTAAAAATCTAAGCACACCATAATATTATTATAACTAAAATGGTTTCAAGTCTATGCGACTATATAAGCAAGTAGGCTTATATTCAAAACATTTATATATTTATTACTTTAAGCTGATAACCTTATAGTATAACAGAGAAGAAAATGATAGAAGTTGGTAGGAGGTTGTACTAGATCTTACAATTCCAGGTGCACTGAACCAAGGTCCAAAAAGTTTTTCATTAATGGAAGCCATAAGCTTGAAACTAGTCTGGGGGTATTGAATGGCACAGCACAGGAAAGGGACTTAATAAGCAATATCATCTTGAATCTATTATTACTTGCTAAATCTTATAATAAGCAACATAATGATGGGGAAAAATCATAGTACATTTTATAAATAAATATAATAAACTATAGAAGCACTTTCAGTTATATCTTAACCTTTTTCAACTGAAAACCCTTTAAATTTAAATTTAGCAGAACTAAACATTATCAATACATGTATCATAAATGTTAATGGTTGCATATTATTTATTAATTAAATATACTTTATCATTCATTTACCTTTTATTATGGTTTCTTTTCTCATGAAAAATCTTCGTATTTTCCAGTTCAAAATTGAAAGTAAACTCGCATGTCTTTTTATGATTAAAGGAAACAAATGCCATTATTAAATTCTTATTTTTTTTTTTTTATACATTAATATAACAATCAATACCCTTTTAATCTTTTCTCAAGACTACATTTCAATTCATCTATATATGAAGTGTTACACTTACCTAAAACTTAATACACAATATTACTTTTTTTGTTTCATAGGTATAATATTATTTGAATTATTTACCAATCTACTAACATCAGGTAGTACACAGAATGAAACATTGTGTAATATCTCTACATAAAATTTAAAATAGTCAATTTAAAACAAAATTTCAACATATATTTTCAAAAAATTTAACTTTTGAAATATATACAATAGATATCGATGTAGATCATAAAGATTCTGCTTCTTTAAAGTAGTATTTTTTTAATTGACATAAATTGTAATAAATTTGTTTATTATTATACCGAGCTTCAATTAACTCTTTTATAATTATTTCTATATTATGTAATTTATTCATCATCATCATCATTAACAACCATTATCAATTCACTCCAGGATGAATGTCTCTCCAAATTCAATCCATCTTCTCCAAGCTTTAGATTTTCTTCTCCACATCACCCCTGCACATTTTCTTATTTCATCCATCCATCTCACATGTGGTCTCTTTCTGGGTCTTTTACAATCTCTTGGAATCCAGTTTAAGATTTCAATTGTCCATCTATTATCATCTTTTCTAGCAATATGTCCAGCCCAACTCCACTTCTGTCTTTTAATTTTTTCAATGTAATTTATTACTGTCATAATATACAATTTGTCATTGTGAAAGAAATAAGATCTAAGATTTGTCATTCTATGAGCAAATGCTACTTTTGATTTGTATAAACTTTTTCTTGGAAAGTTTGATTATCAATTTATAACTTAATAAACCATTATCCCTTGCAACATACTAATCAAGTTATTTAATAGAATTATTCTGAGTGTTTTAACAATCCATTTTAAACCATTAGCATGTTAATTTATCCACAATTTATACTATCTTCATAACTGGTATGTCTGGATATGGTTTTCCCATTCTAGAGCAAACATATGCTTGTGAAAATAAAACCTTATATAAAAACTAAAACATGCAGTAAGTTAACACTATTTAAAAAAGGATGTATGCAATAAGATTACTACAAAATGTATATAATTATTAATTATATCCATTCTTATAAGTATAATTGTGCACAATGGTCCAAAGGCATAAAGAAATAATAATATAAATTGGTATGACCAAAATCCTTACACTTGCTTTGGCACACTTGGGGGCAAGTCTCTCTACAGTTGAATCTTAATTTACGGCAATGCATAATGATGTAAATTTCTCAACTTTCAATTAATAGTTCTGATCAATTAGTTTACTTCTGGACTTTTTGGAATCCAATTAACTCTGTTCTATATTTTCCATGTGGTTAATCTAATTATACATTCATTTTTTTGTATACTCAGAAACTCTTACTGACCAATTTAATATTTTTAATTTTATTTTTTACTAACAATTTATAAAATTTAATATGTTGTATTTACGATATTTGTTTACATTTATTTACAATAATGTTCACTATACTGTAGTGTCTATTTGCTATGCAATGGTTAGAGCAAGAAACTTCAGATGCTCTCCTAGGTTATCAATACAGTGATAGCTCATCTCATATCAGGTTTATATTCCAGCAACATCCAGTTCAACATAAACTTGATTCATTGCTTTACCAATATTGTGGATAATAAGTGTTCCTCCATTCAGCTCTGACAAATATTTGATTGTTCTCTGACCTTAGATTCAATTAGACTGGCAATTTATATCCAGGTTCTCTTCCATAATGGGACCAATCAGATTCACTGAGCTTCTTTACCTACTAGCCTGTTTCTGCTTTACTAATTATGAATGGTGAATCAGATCAAGACAAGATTCAATCTGAACAAGTTCTTTACTCAAAAGTATGCTGAATCCCAACATTCTTTCTTCCAGGCTAAAATTAACTCTCTTGAATATAGGTACTGGAATAGATGAATCAATGCCATTGTCATTTCCTAGCTTTTTTAGGTCTTGTTTCATTATTTATTGACACATTTAATAACACTATTAGTAGGTATGGTGTTTTGGGGGCAGTTCTGACATTTTTATTAACAGGTCTGGTGTTTTCAACAACATTTCTAGTGACTAAATTAGCAGACTTAGTGACTTTGGGTTTGGTAACTCTTCATTAATGGCTGCAGATCCATAGTTTAACTGTTTTCACTTGGTGTGTCCATCTGAAGTTTGAAAAACCACATTCTGCAAACCTTTTATCTTTATCACATCTATTTGGTAATTGTTTTTTGAATATATGGTATAGGATTTGAGCACCTACCCACATTAACACACTTTTGTCTTCATTAGTATGTTGACTAGGCATAAGAACTGATTGGTTATTCTAGGACTCTAGACCATGATATATCTATCACATTTAAATACTTCACTTTAATAAATGTGTAAAAACCCTAAGTGATCTATCAGTTGATACAACAAGAGGCAAATAAATTATTTTACCCAAAGTAGTAACTTTAACTTTTGTTTAACCCATGAGCAATATTTGATTGCTTTGATAGCCAGTAATTACTCTGCTGCTGGTATGCATGTTATAATTGTTTTTTTTTATTAAGAATAGCACACGTGTTTTGTGTTACAATTGACAGTACAATAACTTTTTATTTGAACAGTAAATTAGTGCATCTCATATTACTTATGCAGGCTCGATTTTACATTGAACGGACTTGCCCATTGTTTCCTGAATGACTTGGTTTTTCTTTTATGACCAAAGAACATACAATATCTAAACAGTGTATCCCAATATGGGCATTCTGCATGGTCATGCTTTGGTTTATCACATCTATAACAAACTCTTACCATATTATCATTAGTAGACCCTTTAAACTCATTCTGTTCAGAAAAGCTTTTATTTAATGGAGCAGTCTTAATTCCCCTACATTAAGCCAGTGTGATTTGTGAGACTCTTGATTCAAAGATATCCATTAGCAATTTTATCTTGAACCTATGATCACATATTCTGCAAGGGTAGTGATCTCTTAATGCTTTGTTAAGAAATCCCTGAACATTCAGATAGATACAAATTACTTGAGCTTAGTAGAAAAAATTCTCACCTTCTCTTACTCCCCTTGTGTACAGGTATTGATATGATCTCTCTGTATTTTTGATAGGGGGTATGGGGAAAAAAATGGCAGTGGAGGTGATTCTTTGTCAAAATCAAGCTCATTTGAAAGCACATGAACTGCTTGTCACATAAGATGTTTGTGAGTCTGGTACTCCATATTGTTATGAATGTTGCTAATTCTAATTCAAGTTTTTTTAATTTTATTAGCTTACATGTAGAAAAACACTCGATCCATGTAGGTTGACTAACTTTACTGATAGCCTGAATAAAATTTTTCTAATGAACCAATTTTTTTACTTTGAATTTTCTTTAAAAAAAGAGCAGTGATTAAATTCTTTAATTTTTATTGATCCATTAATAAATATTCCATATTTCCGTAGTCTAATTTCCACTCCTAGTAAGGCAAGAGCAGCATAATGAAACTTACACTACAGAAATATATATTATTGAATAATCTCTACTCTAATATATGACTAATAAAAATTATTAGTACACTAATAAATCACTAAACATCACATGATCACTATCTCATACTAGCACATAATTGTTATTAAACAATTCAAAACAAAGCAAAGCTCTCCATATAGTAGTGCCATCTTGTGCTAACAAGAGCAATCAATGGAAGCCAGAAGGCTTGTGCATAAAATCCCTATCTAGTGCCTACTGATCCAATATCCCCAGACTAGTTTCTGGCTTGTGTCATATTGGATGAGTAAGCACTAGATAGGCATTTTATGCACAAGCCTTCTGGCATCCATTGATTGCTCTTGTTATCACAAGATGGCACTACTATATGGAGAGTTTTGCTTTGTTTTGAATTGTTTAATACTAATAAATGTTGACTGTCAGTTTTTTGTTTTACATAATGATAAAGATCTAAATAGCCTCTGGGGGTAAAATCCTGTTATGTCTGTGTTACATCTGTTGTCATTGTATAAACATAGACTCACATAAATATGATCAACTATTTATTTACCTATGTGCATTATTTATTTATATATACTTATAATAATGTTTGATATATCATATACCTGGTGCTTTTACATTAGTAGAAAGTTTGATAATAAAAATATAATAATATATTCCATTTGGATTTTTGATGTATTGAATACGAAATAAAAAATTTTTCACCAATTCTCTTCATTTCTGTAGTCATTCTCTTGTAATAGTAGAAAGTTTGATAATTGAAATATATTTGTCATATTTATAAAAAATAATTATCAACAGCATTATAAATATTGAAACACAGACTTATTATATACCTGTATCTATATATGTAATATATAGGTATATGAGCACACACTTTCCCACGTTCCACCATTCTCCACTCTATCTCATAACACTGATACACTTGAACACATATATGTCAAAAAGATAAATAATCACCAATATATGTATTTCATGCTAAACCAGCAATCATCAGTTGGTCCAGATTACCATCTCTACACATATATGCTATAAGTGCTCAGATATATATTAAGATAGCCAATCTTCATACTTTAATGGACAGGCTTCAATCTACCCCACACTCCAACTCTTCAACTGTTTGTCCAATTGAAAATCTGATGATGGAATGTTCAAAGGCCATCCTGAGGCCAAGATTCTTGTCATATCCATGTTGACCTAAGGTCAATCTGACCCCTCATACACAGGACATAATCCATTTAATACAACGGATCGGCAGACATCTTTACTATATAATAACTGAAACACACAGGCTTATTATATACATGTATTATATATGTAATATATAGGTATATGAGCACAGACTTTCACTCAACCCACAACTCTCCACTCTATCTCATAAAGCTGATACACTTGAACACATATATGTCAAAAAGATAAATAATTACCAATATACGTATTTCATGTTAAACCAGCAATCATCAGTTGGTCCAGATTACCATCTCCACACATATATGCTATAAGTGTTCAGATATATATTAAGATAGCCATCCTCATACTTTAATGGACAAGCTTCAATCTACTCCACACTCCAACTCTTCAACCTTTTGTCCAATTGAAAATCTGATGATGGAATGCTCAAAGGCCACCCTGAGGTCGAGAACACCATTACAGCAAAAAAAAAAAAAACTTTTATTAAATATAATAAACAATACTTTTAACATAAATTATATTATATTTCTCATGTTATAATTTTTAAAATGACAATAAAATTTTAAAATCATCATAATGTATGGATGTGAGTAATTAAATATAAAGTACAAATAAAATTTTAATAATTTAAAAAATATTTATTCAATAAAAGTGTACCTAAATTACTAAAAATTATTTTCTCTTCATTTCTCTGCTCTATATCTCATTACTTTTCAAAGGAATTTATTATGCAATCGAAGATTACAACATGACTTTACATTAAAAAAGTTACATATAATTACTTCTATATGCATGGTTACAAATAAGTACAATTGATCACATACAATTGGTAATTTACAAATTGGTACATACAAATACATTTGATTACTAACAAATGGTTACATCAATAAATTAATATCAGTTATGTAAAAGTGTTACATGATTTTTTTAGTATCTGCAATCATTTTCTTCAAAAGCATTTATTGATTTTAAAAAATTCAAAATTACCATTGCTACACAAAGAGGAGAAAAAGAAACTTTAATAATAAAAAGTATAGATAGGATTATTCATCAAGTCAATTGACTTATCAAATAATTTAAAGGTCTTATTGACTTTGGAATATAATGTATATATTTAAATATAATGTCTATTCACTGCAATTAGGTTAGATTCTTGTCACTATCTCAGTCACTGATGCCTTAAAAGCCAGGTATTATATATATGTGTGTGTGTGTGTGTATGTGTATGTGTGCATAATAAATTATTACATATATATTTAACACACATATATATATAATAAATTAGATATTGTACATAAGTGAAACTTCACTTGGCTCCAACAGGTGCCAGAGTTTGTCTTAGCTTATCTATTTATTTGTAATTTTCTGATTTTAAAAAAAAAATAATGATAAAAACAGAAGAAATTAATTTGTTAGTGAATAATATATGATAATAATGTATATTATTGTAATATTTACTCAATTTTGTAGGATTATGTGTAAATATTTCAGTAGCATGTGGTAGTTAGTTTGATGAGAGATGTAAGATAGTAAATTTACTTAAAGGAAATATCAGAGATAGTTTTCAAATTAATAAATAATATTAAATGTATTATAAAATAACTATTGTTCTATTCATTTTTAATTTATACTATAAATAAGTTAATATTATAAGTAAAGTAAATAGTATTAAATTGGTTTAAAAGTAGTCTTTAAATTTTGTTAAAGTAGTCTTATAATTTTTAAATGTTTAATTTAAATTAGACTTTAATCTGTAAGTTATCTAATGTAATTGTCTTTAAATATTTTATTCTGTAGTTTTTTTAAATAAGTTGTAATTAATTAGTAGAGATCAGGTTTAAAAGATCATCTGTGGGTGTGTGCATGCATGGAGATGTATAAAAAAAAAATAATAATAATTTAACTACAACATTGATTAAAAACCAATGAATGAATAAAGATATTATAATTAAATATTAAAAAGGTTTTGATAAATAAAACTAGTTCAATTTTTTATATTTATTGCTATTTTATTTTATGTAATATATTTTTATTTTAAATATTATATAAGAGCAGATAGTTAACTTATTAATTAAAAAATCATTAAACCACATGATTTTCAAATAATTAGATCAGTTATGTCAGTGGTCAATTTCTCAGCTAATCTATAAAAGGTACTAAAGTTGAATATGAAATAACTTGGATTGATTGTTTATTTTAAAAATGAATTGACATGAAATTTGAGGGAAGAGTAGAAATTATCAGGTTATAAATACAGGACTTTATTCGTATTTTGGTGTTTATTGTGCAGGCTGCTCCTGAAAACTTTTCTTTAAATAAAACAAAAGTTGTAATTTTCTTTAAAAGTTTATTATTTTTATTAAAAGCAAAAGTATGTTGTAAAAGTATATTTAATTGTTCTATTATTATGAATTGCAACTGATAGAAAAAGGTAACATTTTCTGATATCAACTCTCAATTAACTTTAAAACTATAGCGACAAAATGTTTAAAGGAAGCTTTACATCTTTTATCTTATTTATTTATTGCATGACATATCTACCGGAAAGTAAAATTGGGATACCAACCTTATCTATATGCCTAAATATCTTTATTGGGCTGAACTATTATAGTTGGAGGATACTTAGTAATTATATAATTAAGCTAAAACATAAGTGAGGAAAATTGAAAGACATATTTTAATTTCATTATAGTTAAAAAGTGTGTCAATATCCTTGTAATTAAAATTGATTTTAAGTCCAATAATTTATTAGTGATAACTGATATTAATTTCAAGATATTCTGTTTATAGTAATACTTGTTTCTAAAATAGTTTTAAAGAGAAAAATATACTGGGCTAAAATGAGGAAGGATGAATTCTATCTGCCAAGCATTTAGTATAGTTTAATATTAACTTTGCCTAATGTTCAATTTAAAAATGTATTGAATATGATAAATTAATTATCTACTGTTGAAATAGTTGGACAAAATACTATAAACTACCATTATTAATGATAAACTTTTGTCTATATAATGAACTGTTATATTTGCAATTATATATACATAAAGTTGTGACGATTGTTCCTAGCTCCTAAACAGAAGAAATTTTCTAATTGTAAAATAATTCTACTCTTATGTTGAGAAGAATAAAGAAAAATTCTTTGGAAACACATCTTAAAATATATAAGAATTTTTTTTTTTTTACAAAAAGCTGTTTTTAAAAAAAGCTGTTTAAAAAAAATGCTTGCTTAAAAAAGAATAATGGAATTGAAGTAAAGCTATATTATTGTACATCTAAACCTGGGATCCTTATAAAAATGTTCTCAGCTCAAGAATTTGTTTCATGTATTATTCTAATGCCAACCTATTTTTATTATTTCAATGTTTTACTATAAAAATATCTTTAAAGGAAGAAATTAAAACATCTTTAAAGAACTATTAAACATGTTTTGTTTTTTATAAATCATTACCATGCTTATGAATGTTTTGACCAGAAGCTTCGAACACCATCAGATAAATTGTCCTCAATAAATTATATCCATGTCTAGAACAGAAAAGCCAGTACAGAGCTGAAACTATGAACTCCAGTTACTGTATTTTTTTTGTTTTGTTATATCTTGTGTTTATATTGGTTTTAAAAAAAAAGAAACCAGCAAAATATTTATACTATATATTTTGTTTTAAAATATGTGTAAATAAATATACCAGGTAAACTAATGTTACAATTTAAATATCAATGGGTTTATTAGAATGAGTATATATATATATATATATATATATTCTGCCATTCTCAAATGAATTTTTTTATATTTATTAAGCATTTCACAAGTTAATTTCTATTTGATAATTTTATTTCTGAAAGATTCAAATATCTCAGTCATAGCTTATTTATATGGGGGGCATTTCACTCAGTCTTATTTTAAATCAGCCAAAGAGGTTTATCAGAGAGTTTCCATTCATTTGTTTTATAAATGCTAAATTAATAATAACTGCAAATATTTATTTATATGCATTGAGAATTAATATTCTCACATTTAATTTGCAATCTTTGAAAGTCCACTAGTCACTATATTTTTAGTATTTAATATTTTATTATGTGTGTATTGTGCCTTTGCCTAGAATTTTTATATGCATTTAATTTTAAGTAATTTTTATATTAGTCATTTGTCATAGTTTTGCATTGTTGGTCTTACATTGAATATATGTGTTGTATTTTTAAAATTCTTAGTGACAACTTAGTTTATGTGAAGTCTATATCTTGTTGTTAGTTTAGTATTTGTTAGCCTCACAGCACTAGGCTTTGTTAATTACTATGAATATGTTTATTGGAGTAGACAAGGTTCTCCCTCCATATTGTATTGCTTTTCCATGAGGTGATAGTGCTTGTTCCTATTTAGGGTTATTATATCCCAAATATTTGTATTCCTAGTTATTGTAATCACATTTTTTGAAGTACTGGAATCCCATGAGAGAGGATTGTACTTTCCTGGTGCATTTTTCCTGTTTCCTGATGTGCTGTAGACAAGGTCCAGGCATCCTATTTTTGCCTCAAAGTTAGGTATTTTGAAAGCCACCACATTCTTATTCAGCTCTGCAGAGCATATATGTACTTAGTTTGGCCTATCATCCATGATTAATTAATGCTACTTCCACCACAGTAGGTGATGTGGCATTGGTTTTTAGATGTGTGATAACAAGATATGTTTGTTTGAGGAACTTTGCTTCTTCATGTTGTAGTTAGCTATTTTAATGCTTATAGGTATATCAATGTTTGAATTGGGTTGCTATGATAGTTTTATCATCCACAACCCAACCAACAATAATTTATATTTATTTTAAGTATATTAAATTATGCATATGGTGTAAGTGGCAATTCACACATACTAATTTTAATATGTTCATCCAGAGTTTTCACTGCTGGAATTGTAAGTCTTTTAAATCTTTAATTTTAAAACACTTAGGGTAATGATTTTATGTGGACAGAATTTATTTCAAAGTGTGTAAATGACCTCTGATGAGTGAGTGACCTATATATCTAATTTAGTTTAAAGTTAGCTAGAAATTTTGCTTAAATATATCACTAGCTATAATATTAGGAATGTCAGTGTAACTAATGACAATTTTAAAAAAAAAATATGCTGTATATGCTTATTCCAGCTTAGTGTTTGTTAAGCTCAGGGTTATAAATATAAACCTATTTGTGTGATATTCTAATTGTTAGATAACACCACAATATTATTAAATATGCCAATAAAAAATAGAATTGTGCTTATTAAACTTAGTCCATTTTAATTAAAGTTTAAAGATTTTAAATCTCTGATTGTTAAAGGAGATTAGAATTTAGTATTAAATAGCCTCTGCTTACTCTTGTACATATTTATTTATCTTATTATTTTGTTTATCAAGATAAACAATTTTAAAAGAGTTTAAAAGGGATACTTAGTAAATGTAGCCAGAGAAATTGTATATATTTTTGTAAATCAAAAATAAAGTTTACAAGTCAAAATATTTGTAAAAAGATTCCAGCACTATATTGGCAATGTAACAATAAAATTTTGTTGTAAATACTTTCTTTATGTTGTTTTTAACAAACCATATTATTGTTATTTCAAAAAGTTATGTTTCTGTTTGTTTTACTTTTATATGAAAAATATTATTGTCTTGAGTTCCACAGTTCATAAAATTTTTAATTCAAAAGTTCATAAACATATTATGAAATATATAAAATATATTTTGATACTGGTTTAATTTATAAAACCATGCTAATCTAAGTGATTCTCAAATGGAATGACACTAACAGATAATTACATTATATCAGATACTTAATAGTTGATCTTAAGTTATCATTATATCTTCTCAGACTGAACATTATGCAATGAAATAAAAATATTAGTGATTCAGAAGATTATTTATTATTTTCTATTTTAAAAGCTGCACATTACCTTATATTGGATGCACATTATTGATCATCATCTTATATTTTAGAATGTTGTAATCCATCTGCATTTAAGGTCTTTAGTAGGTTGTCTGTGAGTATGGGGAAAGGCATAAAAAGTACCCTTGCCCTTTTCCCTGCTCAAGTAATATCTTGGGTAATAGGCCATTATTAGTTTAAATTTAGATTGATTCATTAAATTTTTGAATTAACATTTTTTGTCTATTGTTCTATGATTGAACAAAGCTAGTTCTCTTATGGTCAGCCAAGATATCACTCACTTGTTTATTCATCCTAGCGATTATTTAGTAGGCAACTTAATCTTTTATTTCCACAAGAGTTTAGTTTTAAAACCCCTAAGATTGTTTACTCATGTTGCCTTGTAGTTTTAATTTAGTGAAATAGTCCTTCCAAACAAAGTATAATCTATTCTTATTCAGAGAGTATGATCTGATGGTAGGCCAATTCCAATAACTATTAACTGATGTTTTAAAATTTATCTTTTGCATTGTTTAGTGGTAGATTATTAATATACCATAATAGTTATATTTGCATTAGTATTGTATTTGGTCTCTATCTGATTATACATCTCTAATTCATCATTTTTTTCTTAAATTTATTGTAACCCCATTGAGACAAGTCATTAAGAGTCTAATAATAGTTTCTCTCTTCATCATCTCTAATAGTCTTCTTCTATTTCATCTCTAATAGTTCACTTTCTTCATCATCATCTCATCTCTCTCTCATTTCTCATCTTCATCCTCTACTAATAGTTCACTCCCGTCATCATCAATTCCCTCTTTTCATCTCATCTCCATCTCTCCCTCTTTCTTTTAATCATTTACTTCTTCCTTCTTTCTCTCCATCATGTCTCTAATAGTTTATCTTCCCCTTTTCATTCCTTTCTCTCTTCATCATCTCTAATAGTATATTCATGTCTCTAATAATTTATTCACTCTCTTGGTCATGATCTTCTTCATCATCTCATCTAAATTATCTTTTCTACATTAGTTTCTCATAATCTTCATCATCTCATCTTTTCTTCATCATCATATCTACTTCATTCCATCCTACTTCATCTTATCTCTTCATTTCTTTTATACAGGTTATTATTAGTGCATTCTCTCTCATCTCTCTTAGTTAATCTCTTTTCTCATCCATTATTTTCCTTCTTTTCTTTTCTTCTTCATTTCTCTTTTTTCACCCCTCTCCTTCTAATATAATTGGTTACAATGTGTGTGTGTGTGGTAAATATTTTTAAGAATGTGGAAATATCTGTTCTATTTTACTCAAGAAAATTAACTGTCAGATACTATTGACAGTGACCAATGAAAATAGTCAACTTAGACACTTTTGACATGTGAAAGGTGAACCTATGTTAAATGCAGTCTCTAGATATTTTTAGATACAAAAATTATTTACAGTTTGTGATTTTCATTGGTCACTGTCCATATTATCAGATTGTGATTTTTCTAAAATAAAATAGAACATATATTCCCCATTTTTAAAAATATTTCAACAATAACAATTGTTAAAAATTATTAATATATATCGAGACTGTTGTATCTCATGGTATACAACAACATAGTAGTGGGTGTGCATGTATATACATAAAGGTGAAAGGAAAAGTAGAAATAAACACAAATGAAAATTTATGTAGATATTTTCTCCATTATACTGAAATAACAATTAAGAATTAATTTTGAATTTTAAAAAAATTATTATAAATTAAACATTTAAAAAGGTCTAATTAATATTTTATTAATTCTGATTTTGAAATTAAAACAAGCATGTTTTTGTGTTAAAATAGATATATTGGTAATTACAAAATTCCATAATGTATTTTGATTAGATTATTTTTTTAATTAAAGCATGCAAAACATGTTTTGATTTTATAAAGTTGTTTTTCAAAGGATTAAAGTGAATTCAAAAGAGTCATTAACTTTTATCAATCAAGATAAAGAAAACTTATTTCTAATCAGTATGATTTTTCTACCCTCAATAGAAAAAATTTAACAAAGATTATAGAGATGTTCTTAAAAGATTTTTTTACAGTTTTACAGATTATGACCAAGTTACCATCATATTATAACTGAATGCAAGACAATGAAAGTCCAGATGCTACTACTAATGCAATAATGATTGAGTTTGAATTCACATGATAGTAAAGGGTCTGTTTTCTGTGTTCTCCATAGACTATACATATGTGTGTATATTATACAACATAGAGATTGAAGGGAACCCACTGCAGGTCATAAGTTACCTGGATTATACCTTTCCTGAAAATGACAATAAGCTAGTTAACTGTTTAGAAAGGACAACATTACCCGGGGAGTCCGTCAGCTTGTTGAAGAATTAATTTATATTCATACTGTTTTATGCATATGCAGAGAATCAAGATAAAGATGTGGTATGATATATATAAAGTACAGCTAGTGTGTTGTTTTAAATAATTCCTTAAAAATGACACTTAAAATCTAAAGTTTAAAAGTAAAACAAGTAAATAATCTTGTCTTGAATAAAAAAATCAAAAAAATAAATGATAGATTCACAGATGATTTTATTTAAAAAACAAACTCCAAAAAACGTTTTTAGATTAGGGAACATAAGAACTTGCTGTAATGTTTTTCAAAGATGTTTATAATTAATGAAGAGTAATCTGTCAAAAATGTGATATTACTTTTTTTTTTTAAAAAAATGATTTTTTTTTACTATTAGATAAAGAATGAATTAATAACTTAGACTAATTTTATTATTTTTATATATACACACTGACGTGCATATTAAAAACAAATTGAATTAATTTACAAATCTATGACAAGTCAAATATGTTCATAAATTACTCCCACCTGCCTCTGTGTTTATATGTGTGTGGATTTTGTTTTTGACATTAAATTAATTGTGTATTAAGAAAATATAATATGGTTTATTAGGTTTATACATTTTTATAAATATCAGTGCATACATACATTTCCATGCATACAAACATAAATGTTAAATCAGTCATTAATTATGTATTATAAAAATGAATTTCCTTTATAGATTTGACAATTCAAATATGTTAACTAATTGTGCTAATACGTATGTGTTTCATGTAAGCCAATAAAAGGTATTTGTAAATCATAATGTAATAGCTTATTTTTATGGAAAATCTGTGTGCTTATATCAATGCATGTCAAGTAGACACATATAAGTTCAAATTAATCATTTTTGTTATTATTATATGACAATTCAAATATATTCATTTTATATTATATAAGCATGACCATGTGCTGATATATATATATATATATATATATATATTGAAGCAGTTGATATGATACTCAGATCAAGCTTCACAGCCCATTCATAATCTTCCACCACCAAACCATATTCAAACTCTATCCTTATGCACATATACATATTTATTAATACATTTTTTTGCTCAACTATGAAAATAATAACTGATGTAGATATATATAAATATTTTAATGTAATAACATTTAATAAATAAATATTTGATTTGATTTTAATTCATATACATGTGTAATGGATGTGCACATATTATAAGTGAGAGGGGATTACTTTTAAAATATGTACAAATGCAAATATATTAATGTGTATTTTAAAATTATATTTATAATTTATTATTTATTTTAATCATAGTGGTCAAACAAAAAAGGTGATGCAATCCTACTGAATATTCTTGAACACAATTAAAACAATTGAGTGGAAATCCATTAGTCTGAATTAAAAAGTTATAATTTTATAACAGTAATTTAAAAATCTATTAGTGGAAATTTTATCCATGTAAATTTGTTTTAAAATCTTAGACCATATTTTAAAACAATCGTGTGAGAAATTCTAACAGGATTGCATTATCTTTAAAACTTACATAAACAAAAGGTGCATCCAGTCAGTAAATTCCAGGTCCACTAAGTGCATAAAGTGCCTCACGTTTAGCAACTAAAATGCATTCTAAAATAACCAGAAAATAGTATAAACACAGCTAGATTTGAATCCAAAGAAAGACTCATAATTATAAAACAGAATGGTAAATATAATCTAAACTTGTCATTATAGCAATCCAATGTGTCATGAGTAGGGGAAATTTTTGCCTTTCTCTTTGTCCAACATGCTTTTTCCCACACTCATTACCCAGAATCCCACTACCCATGAACTTTAATGTACCTAAAGACTGAATAATGATAATGCTATCTGCCTGACCGACAGAATCTAACTAGATCTAGTTCACCAATTTTATTGGACACTGAAATCACCAAGAGTCACTATTAATTAACAAGGTAAAGAACTCTAGCCATTGCATAATGTTTAAATTCTTAAATTCAGCCTTCTGTAACTATTTCTCATAACACTGTCTGTAATTTAAAATATCATTCTATTAGCAGGTCCTTCAAGCAGAAATTAAATATTTTGTTTAAATAATTTGTAATTTACTTACCTGATATTGGCATGTACATAACTCTAAATGTACAATAAGCTAAGCATTGATTGTATACATGTGTGGAGATTATAATCTGGACCAACTGATGAGTGCTGGTTTAGCACAAAATACTTATATTAGTGATTATTTATCTTTTTGACATGGGATGTGTAATCAAGTGTGTCTGCAGTATAAGATAGCATGGATAGTTGAGGGTCATGTGGAAAGTCTGAGTTCAAACCCTCTATATATTACATATTGGAATGCAGGTATGAAAAAGTCTGTACTGT
The DNA here is from genome assembly GCA_028023455.1 of Epiperipatus broadwayi. Classification (NCBI taxonomy): domain Eukaryota; kingdom Metazoa; phylum Onychophora; class Udeonychophora; order Euonychophora; family Peripatidae; genus Epiperipatus; species Epiperipatus broadwayi. The sequence goes on along the minus strand of JAQFVV010006669.1, from coordinate 338,920 downwards.
AGAAAAAAAATCATATATTAATAATGGCTATAATATTTTGTGTTAGTGAACATCTTAAGCTGCCTAAATATTTAAGCTAGGTTTAAAACATTAAAGAATAATCGATGTAACAGTATTTAGTAGTTGCTTATTAAATTGGCCTGTTTTTAAAACTAGTTCAGTGATCAGAAAAAATGTATCCGGCAATTTAATAGTGGTCATCAAGCACAAGATCCTAATAATCCATGTAGAAATGAAGCTATAACACATCAGTGGTATGTGGAAAAACTTTGATACATTATTGCTGCCACCGAAATAAATGGCTAGGTTTCCTAAGTGTGCCAATAGTAATAGAAGCTGTCAGTGGTGCCCGTTTAATTGTCTTCAATTTTTGAACCTGCTACTTTTTCAAGATATGAAGAGTGAGTATAAAAGACTTAGCTGCCAAATCTCAACATGAACATATAATAGAATTCTATGAGCTACTTTAAGAAGAAATCTCATAGATAAAGAAGAAAGAATTTGTCAGCTAACGATTAATCATTAGAAAAAGAAATATATACATTAGAAAAAATTTGAACAATCTAGAGTATGAACTTCAGCATACATTGATCTTTCAAAGTTAAAACATCACATGACTACAACTTCTTCTGCCGTTAAAATAGTAGCAACTTTTTCCACTAGATAGGAATTTACATGTGCAAACCGTCAGACTTTTATTGATTACTTTAGCTTCCACTAGGTGGCACTATTGTCTGAAAATAGTTGCTACTATCTTTTAAAGTTTAAAACTAGCATACAAGTTTGACTGTTGTATGCAAATCTATAAAATTCCATTAATATAGAAAATCTCCGTAAAAAAGAACGTTTATATTTTACATTTAATCCGGTTTATTTTTTTACTCGTCTTAGCAAGTTTTTATTATTATTATATATCCTTGTACATTTTATTGTTTAGTATTTACTATTTATTAATACTTAAAGTGTAATCGTTTGTTCTCTCCTCCACATAATGTGTCTTTGTGTTTAGTGCGATTAGAGGAAGCTCGCATTTCAGTTTTAGAAGAGAGAAGAAAATTTTACTTGAGCTTGTTTATTTGAACTATTTCTTAACACCGAATTTTAAAATTTTCATGCAAAATTGTAGATTGTTGTCTGACATAATAAAAATAAGATGTATATTAATTTTAAAATTATTATTTTAAAAATTAATATAGTTTTTTTTGTTTATTTATGAAATCCAATTCTTATTTTTGTACCCTGTTCAAACTGTACTTTTATTAAATATTTGTTTCTTTAATATTTAAAGTTTTTGTATAACTTTTTTCCCAACTCTATACTCGATCCGGGTTGTATAACATTGTGTGTCTGGGTATGACAATCAAATATGATGCTTTTAGTTACCATCCTATAGAAAGCTATTACGGGTAATAGCTGTTTGAATTATGGTTTGGTTATGTGATAGTCATGAATCGTTAATTTAGAATATAGATGGCATTTATCTGATATCGTAAACTATAAATACAACCACCATCATTGCATCAGTAGGAAGATACTATAACCATTTAACTTTCCTAGTATTCTTTTTGGATACAGAATTTATAAATATATTTACTCTCCCTTGTTCTATGTGTCTTATTAGCAAATTATATGTGCATGTCCCCATCCCCATTTCAAGCTATGGCACTCTTCAGTGAGGAGTTAGGACATTAGATTAATATACTAACTAAAGCCAAGCATTTATCTAATTCTTAAATATTAAGAAAAAGATCTAAATCTTCAGACACCTATGTCTTCAAATTCAGCTCTTTAACCAAAAAAACTATATGGACCTGAACTAAATTCAATGATCCCATTTATTAGTAGGCTTAGCAATTTAATATAGCCAAAGTCCTAATAGCAAAATTATAATATTAGTAAAAATCAATCACATGACCTATATAGCTTGCATTATCAATATGAAATATATAAAGAGCCTGTTAATAGCTCTAAACAAGCTTATTTTTTTATTTTTTTTCCTCTTGTAAATAAGCTTGTTTAGAGCTATTAGCAGGCTCTTTATATATTTCATATTGGTAATGCAAGCTATATAGGTCATGTGACATGTGTCTGATTTTTACTAATATTATAATTTTGCTATTAGGGCTTTGGCTATTTTAAATTGCTAAGCCTACTAATATATGGAATCACTCAATTTAGTTCAGACCCATATAGTTTCTTTAGTTAAAGAGTTTGAATTTGAAGACATGTAGGTATCTGAAGATTTGGACTTTTTTTTAATATTTAAGAATTAGATAACTGCTTGGATTAAGTTAGTATTTTGAATTTAATGTCCTAGCTCGGCAATGAGGGATAGGGATAATCATAGATAAAAGCTTAAAGTACTTCCTCATGTAGCTTTTATCATAAAAAAGAATAAATAAGCTTGTTTAGAGCTATTGGCAGGCTCTTTATATATTACAAATTGGTAATACAAGCTATATAGGTCATGTGGCATATGGCTGATTTTTATTAATATATATATATACACACCTGGGTCTCATTTATGTGGATTATTTTAATGCAATTTTGAGGTATTTTAATGCAATTTTGAAGTTATGCAATTCATATTTCTTCTTAGTATCTTTCATATTTCACTATATTTATTAGATATCATGAAATTTAAATTATTAATAACTTATTTTCACTTGAAATACTTTTTTTTTTAAAAATATAACATTATATTAGCAGCTAACATGAATATGGCCTGAAACTGTACTTAGAAACTTAGCTTCTATGTAAATACTAATGAGTAATTAATAATAATAGATTTATACTTACATATAAAAATATCACAATAAATATTCAAAAAATTTAAACTTTTAAAACATATTTCATTATATATAACAGAAATAAATAATCTTTTAGATTTTTAAAATAAAAAACAAAGATTTTATAAACTGAAAATAATCTTTCTAATGATAATGTATAATCTTTTTGTTTTGATTGCGGTCTTATTTTTTAATATAGAAACAGAAAACAATTAAACAGGACAAGACTGAAAGTAGCACTAGTTGTACATCCCATCAAATAAAAATAAAGTGGCTAACAGGTTTCTCTGGGCATAATTGCTGAGAGATTCTCGACTTCATTTAAGGAGAAGCCACAATACATCACATCACATCGAATCTGATTTCTTATCAGTTTACAAATGAATGCTAGCATTAATGATTAAAATAAAATAAATACTGTAGTTAATAAAAAAAATATAAAAAAAGTTTGTCTTGTATTAATTTTTTTCAAATATTTGAAATTTTTTATTAGTCATACTTTATTTGCTTATTTTTTTAATGCGAATTTTAAAGTATTTTTTCCTTGTTGCTTTGCTTTTATGTGAATTCTGAAAATTACAGACCCTATTTCCCATTTTTCAAGGTAAGTTAAGTCTATTTTTGTGCGATTTTTTTTAATGTGGGTTTTTTGTGGAACCTATCTACCTCATAAAACGAGACCCAGGTGTGTGTATATATATATTATAATGAAATGGGTAAGAAAAAGTGAAGTTGGATGTGATGATGCTAAATACAAAAATTTTTCAAATAAAAAAATTTAATATAAAGTAAGAGATTAATATTAATGTAAGATATTAAAATATATATATATATAAATAATTTTATATGTGCTAAGCATGAAAGATCATGAGAACTCTCTGAGAGGTCAGACCCAGTTAACTCACTATTATACGCATAATTAACTATACCTCAACCAGCATTATCAATAAGTAAAAGTAAATATAAATAACAATCATTCATCATCATGAATGATTAGCAAAGAAATAAATCAACAGTCAATCATGTGACTGGATTTGAAATGGATCTACTGTAGACCAAGCCAACTATTTAGCCTTTGCTAGCTTGGAACAATTATTTAACCATTAATTTTGATGCACCAACTTAAGTGCCAATCCATAGAATACATAACCATAAAAGCAATAATGCTGGAATATTAAAACATGACAATCATCATCAATGCTCTGGACACTTAGTATCATTAGTGTACTAGACAACTATAATTTAAATTCTAATAGAAACTAAACTAAATTAAAATGTAGTACATGGGCTTTGAAGAATATAATCCTTATGCCAAACCAGGTCAATGTCAAACTGGAATTCCCCTGCACTAAAATGCATCCCTTTGCATATAATAGATCTTTATGATTGAATCTAGCTCAGAGAACATAAGCTCTATAACTGCTAATGTGATCAAGAAATGATGTAAATATAATAGTCAAGCATTAGTGGTCGAGAGGTCAGCACAGCTGCCTTACTAAGCAATTGCCCTGGATTAGTAGGTTCACTTCCTGGACGATGCTATGATACATGAATATATATATATAAGATTCTAAAAGTCATTTAGATTTAAGTCACTGAAATAATTTTAATAACTGAATACAAGTTTATTAATAACAATAACAAAAAATGAAGTTTAGGTCTTTAGAATAAAACAAACATTCTGATTTTAATTACATACAATATTCAAATTATTACATTGATGTTACAATGCTTCTTAATGGGTTTACATAAAACACATATATAAATATGTGCACAAACATGTGTTTTATAATATACAATGAATACATTTCAATTGAAATTTAATAAAATTTTAAAAATGATTAAATTTTACATGTGTTGATTAACATAAAAACAAAATTCAAATTTTTACATTATGGTTTATATATATATATATATATATATATATATATGTGTGTGTGTGTGTGTGTGTTCTAATAGGTTTATTTAAAACACATTCATAACAGAGACAGGAGGCTAACAATAATTTCTAAACATATTTAAATTGCCGTAAAATAATAAAATAAATGATTAAAATTTTTATGTGTCTATCTGACACACATTGATATATACTCACAAATACATGGGACATGATATTTTCTGAACATCTTTTACATGCCATAAAATAAAAATACATGATTAAAATTTTAAATTATATTTTAATGATACAAATACTCTATGCTAGGTTTACTTAAACCTATATATATAATTGCACAGATGTGCATTATATTAATTTATTAACAGAACATTTAAATTTGTCAAAATAATAAATAACATTAATTTTTATAACATGTAATTAAACAAGGCAAAACTCTCCATACAGTAGTGCCCCCTGTGCCAACCAGAGTAATCAATGGATGCCAGAAGGCTTGTGCAAAAAATCCCTATCTAATGCCTACTCATCCAATATCCTCGCTGCTTGGCACAGAGGGCCACTACTGTATAGAGAGTTTTGCCTTGTTTATAAACAATTATAGGCTAGTATAAGCGATGGTGATCATGTGATGCTTAATGGTTTAATATGTAGTTAACATATATGTTTGTGCACATAGAAATGTACATACACACTGGTGTTTATATTATATATTTTAACTTGTCAAAATAATAGTTATCAAAATATCCATTTTCACAATTATTTTTTTTTTAAAGTATATAACATTCACATATACATGTGTACTTTCAAAAAATATATTTGAGTCAGTTATTAAATATATGTCTGCTTCTTTCTCACTTTTTTAAAAAAAAATACAGTCAATTTTGACAGGATTACTGTTGTTTGAATTATTGGAAAGTTCTTTAAATTTAAAAATATAGATTTTAAATATTTTCACTTATTCTCTTGAAAAAATAAATATAAAATTGTCTATGAATGAAATCTCTATTTTTAGATGATTAACATAAGTAAAATTATTTACTTGTTCTTTATAATATCATTTTATGGAATTATTCAAAAGAACTTAATTAAAAAAAATTTCTCATTATACATAACACTACTCACTACATACATTTCTTTGTGTTTCTCTTTCTATAGATACATCAACATATGTATAATTACTCTTTCACCAAGATGAGGTTACCCTGGTGAGATTGGTTTATAGTCACATCAGCCAAAAGTATAATTCAGGTAACTTCAGCTGTCTAGGATTGAATAGGTACTGTCTTGAAGAATACTATGAAACACTTGAAGTTGACACTTCTTCATGTGAATTCAAACCTCACCATCGTGAACTATAGAGCAGCTTTTGGACTTGCCCTCCTTGCAGCCTTATATCTTCATTGTAGTTTTCTGTTCTGATCTGGACTACTCTGCTAGCTATCTAGTTCTGCCACTACAATCTACATTAACCAACTACTATTAGCCAAACTCTATTTAAAAAATACTATTAATCAACTTGTTTTATATGGTCAGCTGATGTGAAAACAACATTAAATTTTAAAATGTTTTTATCCTTTTATCTTGATTAAAAACAATTTTAATTCTTTTGAAAGAACTTTGAAACTTCCATCAAAGTATGATATACAAACATATCTACATAATTAGAAATTTACCAATTAATTAAAAAGATTTTGAAATAGATAATAGAAATTGTTTACAATTATCAGTTCTATTCTAACAATAAAACATGCTTGTTTTAAAATTCAAAATCAGAATACAATATTAATATTTATTTAGACCTTTTGAAACGTTTAATTTATAATAAAATTTTACTTTAAATACAAAATTATTTAACCTTTTGCTAGGATTGTTTTATTCCAATAAATGTAGAAAGATATCTAAAATAATTGTGTGTTTGTTTTTACTTTTTCTTTCTACTTTATATATATATATATATATATATATATGTGTGTGTGTGTGTGCACACACACTATGTTACTGTATGCTATGTAACAGAAGTGTTATAATACATATTTATGTTTAAAATTTTATAAGATATATTGATCATAAAATAAATTCCAATCTAGTTTATTATTTATGGTTACCACTATAAATTTTCCATTCATTTGTAAGATTTTATGAAATAAAGGATTGTCTGATTCATGTGTTTGATTAAATTGTGAAATCAGATACTTAAAACTAATTATGTTAATTAAGAAGAACAGTGCAGCAATTTTGCATCAATTATTTAAATGACCTTTGCTATTTGAATGATCTACATACACAGTTATTCTCAAAATATATATTTGCATTATTTACCTATGAAAATCTCTCCAAATCTATATATATCACATTATAACAGCCATAGCTTATCTAAACCATAAATCACCAATATTTTATATATAGACTCTAGGTTGCTGGACAACAAATTGTAGGTTCGTGGTTTAGGTAAGCTTCGGTTATCATGTGGTTTATTTTTAAAATCATTTAGTTTTGTTAAATATCACAGTTGTTATCTAAAAAATAATAATGATTATATACATATATAAAATTACTGTTAAATAAAATTTAGGCAAAATAGTCAATCATATAAATACTTATTATTTTTAACATCTCACTAAAATAATCAAGCAATCAATTCCTGGTGTATTTGTTTCATGGTTTATTAACCTTATATATATGTTTGCATCTTTCATTTACAAAATATCCTCTATTTAATATATATACAAACAAAACAGCCAATCAAAATGTCAATAACATCCTAAAGTAACCAGCCCAATTAGTTTTTTGTACATTTATTCCACAGCTTATTGTGTTTACTGACTATAAAAATGGTTTATTAGATTACATTCTTGTCTTAGAATTTATGCATCTGATAAACCTTTATAAGTCTAAAATTATAGTAAATGATGTTTTTAATTAGAAAAGTTACGATTGTCAGCAATTTTTAACATTGCAATTGTTTTTTTCACAATAATAAATATAAAAATACAAAAATTATTAGGAAAAAATGTAATTTTCAGCAAATGTATTAAATTATTGCAAAAACTTTTTTATGCAGGACATTATATTTATTAATTGAAGTTTATTGTTTTGTTTGTGTTGAACTCAATAGACCACCAAGTGCTCCTGTAGCACCACCTAAAAGAGTCGAAACTGGACTTAATAATAATCCAGCAGCTGGTGCTGCTATTTCTACTAATGGTTCTGTTTTTCCTAATATTGGTGTAAGTTTACCTAAAAGTGGTACTGATGCTTCAGCCAATGGACCTAAAAATGCTTGGGCTATTGGTTGCCCCGTCTTCAATGCAATAGACAAAAAGGGAGCTGCTACTTGTAAAATAGGATTTAAAACAGGAGCAATAGCTTTAGTAAGTAGTGCCAAAGTAGGGATTAATGGATTCAATGCTGGTACTGCCTCTTCAAGAACAGGAAATACATTTTGAAAGATTGGAACATAAGGTGCAATATCACCAATAATTGGTAATATTGGTTTGAGGATTGGTTTTACTACTGGTAATAGAGGCAACAATAAACCAAGAATGCCACTTAAGTCATTGATATAAGGGCCTGCTTTTTCAAGAAGTTCATCATCAGAAACTTCACCATTTGATGAAGGATTAGAATCTTTTTTATCTTCATCATCTTCACCTTCAGAATCCCCATCTTCCTCATCTTTATCTTCTTTATCTTCATCACCTTCATCTTCCTTATCTTCATCTTTATTGTCCTTATCTTTCTTATCTTTATCTTTGTCATCCTTATCTTCTTTATCTTCAGAATCTTCCTTTTTAGAAGATTCATCATTATCAGCTGATTCATCATCAGAATTCTTTGAATCATCATCTGAACTGTCTGAATCTGATGTTTTTGCATCATCTGATGCATCTGTATCTTTAGAATTGGTTACTTTATTTGTTTTTTTACTTTGGTTCTTATCACAGTTGCAATCTGTCTCCCTTCGATGTCTTGAAAGTATTTCTGTAAGTTTCCCTTGTTTACTGTAAATATTATCTTGTAAAGTAATTTCCAAACTCTCTTTGTGCTGAAGAATTCCAATTTCTTTACTTAGTGTATATTCATTTAAATATAAAGAAATAAATGCTGTTGCCAAAAGACAGTGCCACATGATCATATTTAAACCAAAACCTAAAAAAATAAAATAAAAATTCTATATATATATATATATATATATATATATATATATATATATATATATATATATATATATATATATATATATATATATATATATAACTTCACTTTCAGTCTATTCTCAAATAACATAATATTGATATTAACTTATAATTAATTATAATATTGAAAAGTGGTGACATGGAAAACACTATTACGTGTTTCAAATAAAAATGTAAATATATGTACATATATTATATATTTATTGAATGGAAGTGGATAAGAGGTTCAAATGTCAAGTGCAGAAAATGGGATTGGTCTGAGGGCCATAGATTCAATGTCAGATGGTCTACTGTTGCTCTAAATCAATCATGAATAGCAAAATCAATAGGCTTTATTACACAGAAGTTCATAAAAAGTTTGTACACATTGATAAGTGTATATATACATATGTACATATATACATATATGTTCATTCAAAATTTGCATACATTTGTTTATTTGCATAATGAAGTGGTTTCTTTCTTTTTTATAATCCAAAGATGAGTGCACTTTTGGTGAAGTTCACCATAATCATACAGCTATAATGAACTTCACTGAAAGTGCACTCAGCTTTAGAATATAAATTTAAAAAATCACTTCATTATGCAGAGAAACTTATGCAAATTTAAATTAAAAATGCAAATGAGAAAAATTAATATTATGCATATTTATTGTATATATTTTATTAATCATGTTTTCGGAAATAAAAGTATTTAATAAGACAAAACATTTGGTCTCAACTGGGTGAAAGATCAGTAATAATCATGTGGTAGAGACAATTGTATCACATAGTTATTACATCACATGATTATTGAATATTTGATTTAAATTTGGCAATATTTTTCATGTTCATTTGTGTGAAGAAACTCTTCCAAATAGTTGGCAATTTCATTGTTTCATCACATTTGTTTATGCAATTTTTAACTATGTCTATAGTCTACCTGAATACTCTTTGGTTATCATTATTGCATACGGACATGATATTAGTGTTTGAAAATCTATGTGATGGTTGGTATTGTGTCAAAATTTCAGTGTATTTACTTTAATATTATTTTATTAAACATGATACCTCCTGAAAACATATTTACAAAACATTTTTCTCATGAGAACATTCATTTTAACTTATTATATATTGTAACCCTTTCAAGTGTGGTCAACTACATAATATCACCAAAACAACAGTGCACTGAGAATCGTAACCTCGATCACTGATCACCTCCCGCTACACATTGTCAGCTATTAAGAGCTGTATCCAAAAGCATATTATGCTATCTATTTTATGCACCAAGGACCACAACCAACATCTGGAGCAACTTATCACAGACCAAACTAATGATCTAACATAAACTTTTATAATTTAATTTGATCGCAGCCAGGGTATACCACGATGACCTATCATAGTAGTATGATAAAATACAGTAAACAAATTATAAGTGCAATGTTATTATGTTACAAACCTTAATTTGCGATTTTTATTGTATGAGACCCGATGGCCGACCATGTACAAGATGGCGTAATTTGTGGAAATACATAGTATTATGAAATTTTAAACCATCTATATGATTTCTAATACAAAATGCTAGTCTAGGTAAAGCTTTGCAATAAATAAACATAAGTACTTGGGTTCCTTTTTATAGTTTACTATATCACTGAGACTCTTTTTATACTGACAAATGACAATTTAAAATGTTAAGTAAATATATTCAATCATATCATTATTTGGGAAATCTGTTTACAAGTCTAATAATTAATTTATATTGCATACTAGAATCAACTACGCAAAGCCAAAATGATGGAAAAGGTAAATGGGATTTTATTGTACCCTACACATCATAAACTACCAAAGACTAAAAGCATCCAAATGTTTTTTCAAAATATCACTAAACTCTGATATCATGTTGACAATGGTATGTACTTCATGTATGCTCTATCCAAGGTTTATGATTTCTGATTTTAAGAATGACACATAGCAACGGCACAGTAAGTTTAATTATAAATCAACGTTTATTTACAAATTTATGAATAATAAATAATTAATTCCAATGTTATAATTAAAAAACTTAAATAACAAATAAAATAAATAAATTATAATTCCATCGACTTTCTTCACTAACATATCATAGGTACGGTTTTAAAAACCTAATCATACCTTATTTCAATCTGATATAATGAATCTTAAGCAAATTATACTAAATTCAACATCAACTCATGAAATATTTAACGTCATTTCCAGATTCAATAAATCCATACCGTAAAATTATAAGAATATAATAACTAATATTATATCTGTAGGATTTAGCTATAATGTAATCATTAAATAAAATGAAAATGTAAACTTACACTCCGGTAAATAATAATCAACCGACAGTTAATTATTATGAAGTAACTTGAGTAGAATGTCCTGCTACAATTTGACGATCTAACCTATGAATTATGCTTACAAATGGAAGATGATTTAGCAGATTAACTAAATACTTTGCCCAACTTATATCTATGAAGTAAAACATATTCCTGTGGATGCGTTCATCTACACATAGGAATTAAATAATACTAAACGCTTTGTGGATTGATACACCATCATAAAGTAATACGTATAATTACACAATTCCGTGGATTAACCACCAGCGCTGGAATGAATGTAAAATACAAAAAATGGCAATTAAATAATCTGCGGATTAACCACCAGCACAGATTAATGCCTTTCAACATTAAAAAAAAAAAACATTACTATTTACCTCATATTAAAGTGCAAAATCATCCTTCTCAGTTATTCTGATCATTCAGAAAACACTAACACTTTCAAGTGTGGGTTCTTGCATAATAAAATGTTACACTAATCAGGACAACTAATGTACTAACTTATCTTACTTAAAATAAAACATGTGTAATGCAATATAAGTAATATTAGCATAGGAATATAAATCTGGAAAGACTCACAAAATACCTCACAAGGATTGATACATCTCATGAATTCATTTAGTACTTTTCAAGCCCTTTTCGCAAGCGCTATTCTCTTGAATAAGTATTTTATTCAACCCCTATTAATTTAAACTTAATAAAATATAACTTATGAACTTCACATGCAAGTTCATATAACGATAAAATTAAAGTAATGAATTATTCATCAAATACATAAAATCTAATGGGTGTGTGTGTGATACAAATTAAATGTATAGCATTTTAGAGTTCAGTATATGAATTTTAGCAGGTGTGTGTGTCACAAATTAGATTGTAGAACATTTTATAACTATAAATATGATCCGTGAATCCATGTACGATGTGTCGAACAATAATGTACGAAGTAATAGCTATAATTATAGTTGAATTTCATACATGCAATTTTATCCATTTGTGTTAATTATTATAATCACTATTAGATTAACGATTTTACGTGGCTCCATAAACATGAAACAATTTCAAGACATGACAAGCAGAACTTAAATGAAAATGTTTTTTAAAAGTTATTAATTTCTACATTTCTCTATTAAAATGTTCCAAGTTTATTACATCCATGCTAAATATTTATTCATCCACGCTTAAATCTAGGAATAACAATTACAGCAATTAATTTAATCATTACAAACTGACGATAAAATTTGAAAATAGCTTTGATCAATTATTTGAAAACTGTTTATTATCCAAATGGCAAACAAATTAACTAGCAAATATATTACTGGCATTATAAAGTTAAATATCAATCAATACTATATTTTATTAGAATTAGAAACGGAAATATTTAACTATGTTGATAACTTTAACATTTTACTTTAATTTAAACTTCTTCTTTTTTAAAAAGCAAATTTTCATATTTATAAAACTTCTGTAATTAAAATACTTATTTAAATTTTCCAAATTGTAGAACAATAAACATTTTAAAACATACCAAATTCTTGCAATTAATTCTTTTAAACTGGGAAGCTCCGACATTTTAAATGTAATATTGGGAAATTATTACCGGTGATTTGATCCACTTGGCCAGCCAACTTGAACAGACTTTTAAATTTAGCAATTCATCTTATAATTAAATACCACGATATTATTTTTACGTTTATAGCAAATTTGTGGTAATCAGTTTACTTGTTAACTATTTTAAAATAAGCTTATCAAATTTACACCATTTGCCTTCTTACCATTTCTTTTCTTTCTTTCTCCCTCCAAAAGCAAAACTAACAGACGATCTTCTCTTAAATTCGCGCTCTTTTCTCTTTTTACATTGAGACACATACGTAATTACTGTATTTATTTTTAATAATTTATTTTAATTGAACAAATGTTTTTTTGTTAATTTAAATGAAATAATTTTTAAGATTACTTTAAAAAAATAAAACAAAATATTATATTTTAATACTATTTTACCAAATTTAATGTGTTGTTAAAAATTTTTAAAAAGTTAAGCATGATGATATGAATTAGTATATGGAACGAATCAAATTTAAGTTTATTAAAATAATATAAGAGAGTAATCTGTTCAAAGCGAAAATCAAGCCAATCAAATCACCAAAGAAGACAGAGAAATTTTTTAATAAGTTACATCAATTATTATATTTTATGCAAAAATATATGGTTACAATATATATATATATATAATTTATATGCAAATAAATTGAGGTGATAAACTCTCTCTTAAAATACTAGCAATATTTTAACACATATCCGCTAATATTAAATTAAACCACTTATCAACAGAAAATTAATCCCCTTTTTCTTGTCATCTAAAATTTTATATGAACATCATATAATGCTATTAAAATATAATCAAATGTTTTATTTCTCAAAAATTTATAAAAAAAATCAGAACACCAAAAGTGATAGAGCTTGGGCCTTGACCTCCAATGTTTAAACCAAACCCCACTGGGCAGAAATAATATTTATTAGAACAAACTAGAGGATACTGCATTGATATTTTACAAAATGTTTATGTCTCTAATCATTGGCTAGTAGTTGGTATTATATACTTTTTTATATTTATATGTGGTATTATTATTTTCCAAATTTATGGTAAAAACATTCATAAAAGATCTTTTTAAAACAATAGCACACTACAAGAAATTCTAATTTTGTAAAAGCTAAACTTAAAATGATAAAAAATCTAAAATGTCATCTATGAGATAAGTGATGAATGTGGAAAAAAGTATATTGGTAAAAGCAGTCACTACACTGAAAATCAATTAAAGCAGCACAAACTAATAGTTAAATATATATATATATATATATAATATAGTAGATTATGCTTGTACCAATGAACATATGTTTGATTAGGGAAGAACAAAAATATTATAGATGTAAAATTGAAAAAAAGTTTGAACAAAACTTCTCACATCATAATGAGAAATAATCCCATAAGACAAAACTAATGTTATAATTCATAATATTTGAAAACCACTCATTAACCTTATCTTTAGGAACTAGTGAAGATATCAGTTAAATTCTCATAGGTAAGTATATGAAATTTCTATTGACTGTTGTCTTTGAGAGTATAGTCTAATTAGTTACAACAATACAATTTGATTTTTATGCTAGCATTGTTACTGGTCAGGCCAACAACATATACAGAAGAGAAGAAAAATAATACTCAAAATGTATTATATATTAACTTGCATGGTGCTATCAACAGTTAAATATATTTGAAAAATCTGAATAAATTTGCATATTTCTTAAGACATTTAACAATTAAGTTAGATTATGAAAGTAGTTCACCATAGGACTATTATTGTATGCAAATTATTGAAATCTTGTATTATTTACATATTTTAAAATAATTCAAATAATTTCAAAATTTTTATAACAAATTGGACAAGTCTGTGTGATATATTTATTTAAATATATTGCATGAATAGAGAAAAATATTTCTACTACATATAATAGTAAGGAAACCAAGTCATACATCATGTGACTTAATTAGCTTGTTTAAAGCTATTAGCAATATCATTATAGTATATATTATTACTATATATGCTCATAAATTGTTAGCTTATTAGCAATACATGACTTTAGAGGTAGTAACTAAATTTATTTATTTATTTAAATCAAGACTTTAGTCTACACATAAAATATGGACAGATACATACTGGGAATAATATTAGGGGACCAAAAGCAAAGTAAATAGGTAAGATAATAAATAGGTAACATTGATATCTTTGAAATAATTAAAAAACTATATGAGGTTAGACTAGACATATTGCTAAAAGAGCAGAAAATACATGAAGTGTTAATATTTTAACTAGATTCCAAGAGATTATAAAAGTCTCTATAAACCATATGTAAAACAGATGGATGAAATAAGAAAATTTTCTGGAGAGATATAGAGGTAAAATATTATGGATTATATAAACTGGATTAAATTTGGAGTTACTTTCATCTTGAAGATAATAGATAATTACTTAAAGTAATAATACTGAATAAAGATCTTAAACATAAGCTGAGAACATCATATGAGTCTATATATACTAATATACATATTTTTAAAATGTTAAACAATGAAATATTTATCGTAGAGCTAAGAAGTCTTAATATAAGCCAATAAACATCACATGATCACCATTTTGCTAGAGTTATCAATGGATTTCAGAAGGCTTGTGCATAAAATCCCCATCTAGTGCCTACTCATCCAATATTCCCAGACTAGTTTCTGGCTTGTGAGAGGCCGTGGATCTGAGAGCACTGCACCTAGATCTTAGGATCTAATGCAACCCACCAGCAGCCACCTTTTATCTCCATTTAACTACAAAACTATGTATGAGTCTTAAATTGAAACATCTTAATATTTTCAATACAAGCTCATTAGCTTATATATTCCTATAGGTCTGAACTCAAGTTCAGTACCTATACATTTTGGTGTCTTTGGTTCTTTAATAACCATATCCACCATTATCCTATTAGGCAGGATTGGCTTTAAGCCAATAAACATCATATGATCACTATTTCTTATGTTGCTTATAAGTGTTATTAAAACAGGCAAAACTCACTATGCATATTGCCACACACAGCAAGCTAGAGTTATCCATGGATTCCAGACTCAAGATGGCTGCTGGAGGGTTGCATTATATCCTAAGATCTAGGTGTAGTGCTCTCAGATCCAAGGCTCCTCACTGACAAAGTTCACAAGCCAAAAACATGTCTGGGAATGTTGGATGAATAGACACTAGATGGGGATTTTATGCACAAGCCTTCTGGCAGCCATTGATTACTCTAGCTTGCTGTATGTGGCAATACGTATAGTGAGTTTTGCCTGTTTTAAGTCTTAATGTACTTTTTATGTTTTCGAACAAACTACATATAAATAATAAACTAAATAGATACACTTCTTTGTAAACTTTTTCAATACCTTCTGTTCATTTGAAATATGACTTCTAAATAAAGAAAATATTTTCAGCATTGAAACAGAATAATTCTGTAAAATTTAATTTTCCAATGGTTACTTCATCTGTATTAATGGAAGTGGCCAGAAAGGTCACTCATATAGCTTATTGTTGGCCATAGATGTAACTTAGTTAAATGCCAATATCATTTCAAATCCAATCTATTACTTTAGTACATAATTACATACACAGACTCATTCAATTATTTATGTGTATATATTAATGTTAACAATTGTAATTATTTATAAGGTCAATTTCAAAGGTTTTTTTAAATTTAATAATATTGATTAGAGGTGATTTTAATTGAATGGTCCTTTAGTTATTTTTAATCTCTATTCGTAAATGAACTTAATAAATGATATACACTTGTTTTCTGTATTTCATCCAAGGTGACAAAGGTCAAATAGTTACCAAGGTTATAATAAAGTCAAAATCAGCCAGTTTTATCATTCTTATTTACCCTTCTACCAACTTTAAAAAGTCATTAAACTACCTTAAATGTTTTAAGCTTTCTTTATGTTAAACAAAAATAGCTTGGAATATAACTTTGTGAAATTCCAGCAAAAGTTTAATGCAATGCTAACCAAAGTGATTACTAAGTTCTGATTGAGTAGATACAAATCATCCTTAGGATTTCACTATTTTTTAGATTATCTGTCTCAGCCAAAATAATATTATCTTCATGATTGAGTAGATACAAATCATCCTTAGGATTTCACTATTTTTTAGATTATCTGTCTCAGCCAAAATAATATTATCTTTCATGTTTGCCAGCAGAAAATGTGCCCAGCTATAATATGTATATAAATACCTTACTTTGTACAATGTTTATAACAATGTCAGCTATATGTTAAACAATGTAGGTTTTGAGTCTCACATATTGCCTGGAAAGAAAAAAAAGCTTTATGTTCGTATGCATATATTGTCACACACACTTTTGAATAGAAAAGATATTCTAAAAAAGAAAGAAAAAAAATCTATTATTTAAAGACTTGGTAAAATTGCCCAAGAAAATTTTTTTTTCTTTTGGCCTTTTTTTTTTTAGAAAAAAAGTTCTCTTTTTCTATGACTCTATGTTCTATTTGAGATCATGTTTTTCTTTATTATTTTTTAACATTTGATTTTATTATGATTAATAGACATTGCAAGATCTTTAAGAATATGCATTGAGGGGAGGTTCTTAGACTGATTGTAGTACTGGGCAGGTCTGAAACTTGAACTTTCTATAAATACTTGAGCGATAAAGCATTTAATTACTTATTTATTTATTTATTATATAGGTGAATTGTTCAATATTTTTAGAAAATTTACATTTTATTATTTATACTTTTGAAATTACATTTAACTGTTAGTAATAAGTTTCAGGTCACAATACTTTAAGTCACATGTTTCTCCTGTCTTCTCCAGATCCTAAAGCAGGCAAAACTCTCTCTATATATTACCACTCAGTGCAAGCCAGAGTAATCAGTGGATGCCAGAAGGCTTGTGCATAAAATCCCCATCAAATGCCTACTCATCCAATATCTTCAAACTAGTTTCTGGCTTGTGGCCTTCATCAGTGAGGAGCCTTAGATCCCAGAGTACGACACCTAGATCTTAGGATCTAATACAACCCTCCAGCAGCCACCTTTCTCTCTACTTAACTACAAAACTATGAGTCTTAAATTGAAAACTATAATATTTTCAATCCAAGCTCATTAGCTTATATAGTCATATAGGTCTGAACTCAATTCAGTTATACATTTTGGGGTCCTTGTTTCTTTAATAACCATAGCCACCACTATCCTATTATACAGGATTGATTTTAAGCCAATAAACATCACATGATCACCATTTCCTATGCTTGATCATAACTGTTATTAAAACAGGCAAAACTCTCTATACGTTTTTCCACTCAGTGCAAGCCAGAGTAATCAATGGATCCAAGGCTCCTCACTGACAAAGACCACAAGCCAGAATCTAGTCTGGGGATATTGGATGAATAGGCACTAGATGGGTATGCACAAGCCTTCTGGCATCCATTGATAACTCTGGCTTGCACTGAATGTCAATATGTATAGAGTTTTGCCTGTTTTAATAACAGTTATGAGCAAGTATAGGAAATGGTGATCATGTGATGTTTATTGGCTTTCTCTAGATGCTGCTGCATGATTAGTGAGAATTTAACATAGGAATGAAACTGCTAACTTTTAGATACATGAATAATGATTTTACAATAAACACACTACTAACTAAAATATTTTACATATTTATCAATGATGATATTCATGATTTTTTAATTTTTTAGAAAAGCAAAATTATTGATTGACATTGTGTTTTTCTCCATTAGCATGTGAACAGAATTTTTGAATTGTTTTTATTCCATTTATTTAACATAGAAGTTTTGCTTGTTTGGATCTAATTTTGTGCCTGATTTTTAACATATTTTTATCGAATGGATTTTTTTCGCAATTTGTACACATATAAGATATCAATGGCAATACATATGGAATACTTTAGGGTTGTCCAGCCAGTTTTCCATAAACTATGTGAAAATTAGATCGGTATGTTTACAGTAATGGACAGTAGATGGGAGTATGTATTTTTTAAAGAAATATTCTTTGTTGACTTTAATGACACACTCGCTAAAAAGCATTTATAATTAATTAGAATTAAAAAAAGGAAATCTTAATTTCTCTTAATTGTTTAAGTAAAACTTATTTTTTAAAAACATTGCATAAACACAAATGTCTTGTAATTATTATTAATTTGTTAAGCACATACTCATTACATAAATAATATATATACATATTAAGACTATCACCTTAAGACTATGCACCTGAACTTTGATAGTAGGAACCTCTACAAATCTTTAATACAAGATTAACGACCGTAAAAGACAAGAGCATCCACTCTTATCTTCAATATACTTTTTAAATATATAGGCGAATCTAAAACATTTTGATTTGAATGTGTGAAGCTATTAAATATTTCACTGATTAAGTCCACAGTTTCTAATTCACACTAACATTCGTGAAATCTTTCGATTTACACCGAGTTAGTGTTAAGATCTTATAGTGAGAAATATTTTCAAACAATTTAAAGTTGTAATTATTATTAATTTGTTAAGTCATTACATATATATATATATATATTTATATAATAAAGCTATCACCTTAAGACTATGCACCTGAAATTTGATAGTAGGTTAAAGATAAGAGTGGCTGCTCTTGTCTATTAAAGTTGTTAATCATGTGTTAAAGATGTGTAGAGGTCCCTACTATCAAAGTTCAGGTGCATTAGGTGATAGCCTCAATATATATATATATATATATATATATATATATATATATATATATATATAGTGACAGAATAGTAAGAGTGGCTGCTCTTGTCTATTAAAGTTGTTAATCATGTGTTAAAGATGTGTAGAGGTCCCTACTATCAAAGTTCAGGTGCATTAGGTGATAGCCTCAATATATATATATATATATATATATAGTGACAGAATGGGTTCGAACCCAGTCACAGATAATATTATTTAATCGGTAAACATATGTAGATATAGGTATATATAATATTTAATTTTGTTTATTGCATGGTGGTGGTTACAAATACATAAATGCAGGGCGAGGGACTCTATATTTTGAAATCATAAATGTGCATGCGACAAATGTGTATATGAATAGATTAAGTAGTGAAGAGAGAGAAATGAGATTGTTTGCTTCACAAATACATAAATGCGGGGGGAGGGACTCTATCATTTTGAAATCATAAATGTGCATGTGACAAATGTGTATATGAATAGATTAAGTAGTGAAGAGATAGAAAAGAGATTGTTTGCTTCATGTTTAAAAAACTAGAGGTTTCTGGCAGAATGAGATTCCATTTTCTGTTATATAAAATAGAAGCTATGACACACGTTTTCACACGTCTAACAGATTCGGTTTGTTCACATTGAAAATCGTAAATGAGATAAAAAAGAAGCTTCTAGAACAAAAGCAGGGGGCTATAAAAGTGACCCACCCAGAGTGCGTTGGGTCTTTTTCCGGCAGAGCTACAACAGTGAACACCTAAAAAGAGTTTTAATATTTAGCTTGTATAATGGCGACTTCAAAAGAAATGTTGGGGTAAGAAAAAGCTGCATTGGATTCAAACCCCGAATCTCAACCTGCTGCAGCTGCCTCAACCAATAAAACCTTGATACCTCGAACCAACACATAATTCCAGCATGGAATCAGGATGAACCTCGTCAGACAATAGACATGAAGATCTCCAATCATTGCCTTGAATTTCCTAATTTACCTGTGGAATGGAACTCTGTAATAAATAAATAAATCTACTTCTACTATTTCCTGGGAAGAGTCTGGTAAAGAATTTTAATTAATGATTTTATTTTTTTTATGAAAACGAAATTCTTTTGGTTTACTTATTATAATAAGTGGAGGTGACGTATGAACTAATTTAATAAGATTTCCTTAAAACCTCTTTCCATTACGGATATAATAAGTAATCAGTGTCGGAAGTCATGTGATACAAACTTTTCTGTGGTATCAACCTTCACTACTTGAGTTGCATATAAGAGATCTATTAAAGAAAGATGACATATGTGTGCAATTTGAAATGACAGAGTAATAAATGCATTGTTCTATAATATTAATATATTAATATATATATATAAAACAAAAACAAGTTTTAATCACGTTAAAACCTGCTGACACTTGTATTTATGATCAACAGATGGCGTTTTTACCAAAAACATGATCAAGCGTTTGTTTACATAAATGATCAAAGAGTCAGAATTAACTATCTCTTTCGTTTTAGCCCACTTTCAGATCAGCTGATTTCAAGCTATTTTGCTATCATCAGTGAAAGACAGAGCCAAGAAACTAGATCTAAAAACTAACTCCAAGTGTTTATGCACAGAGTTTCTATCAGTTTGCAAGCATGAAATTTTTCAGACCGATAAAGTCTGCAAATTCAGCCAAACAAGCTAGATAGCTATATGGGTCTGATCTCAGTTCAGCTTCTCCACATATTCAAAGCCTCTGCAATCTATATCATTGTGGAAACCTTTAAAGGCAGATTTATGAAAAACAATAACAAGTTTTAATCATGTTAAAACCTGCTGACTCTTGTATTTATGATCAACAGATGGCGTTTTTACCAAAAACACGATCAAGCATTTGTTTACATAAAAGATCAAAGAATCAGAATTAACTATCTCTTTCATTTTAGCTCACTTTCAGATCAGCTGATTTCAAGCTATTTTGCTATCATCAGTGAAAGACAGAGCCAAGAAACACTTGGAGTCAATTTTTAGATCTAGTTTCTTGGCTCTGTCTTTCACTGATGATAGCAAAATAGCTTGAAATCAGCTGATCTGAAAGTGGGCTAAAACGAAAGAGATTGTTAATTCTGACTCTTTGATCGTTTATGTAAACAAATGCTTGATCATGTTTTTGGTAAAAACACCATCTGTTGATCATAAATACAAGCATCAGCAGGTTTTAACGTGATTAAAACTTGTTTTTGTTTTTCATAAATCTACCTTTAAAGGTTTCCGCAATGATATAGATTGCAGAGGCTTTGACTATGTGGAGAAGCTGAACTGAGATCAGACCCATATAGCTATCTAGCTTGTTTGGCTGAATTTGAAGACTTTATCGGTCTGAAAAATTTCATGCTTGCAAACTGATAGAAACTCTGTGCATAAATACTTGGAGTCAGTTTTTAGATCTGGTTTCTTGGCTCTGTCTTTCACTGAGGATAGCAAAATAGCTTGAAATCAGCTGATCTGAAAGTGGGCTAAAACGAAAGAGATAGTTAATTCTGACTCTTTGATCATTTATGTAAACAAACGCTTGATTGTGTTTTTGGTAAAAACGCCATCTGTTGATCATAAATACAAGTGCAGCAGGTTTTAATGTGATTAAAACTTGTTTTCATAAATCTACCTTTAAAGGTTTCCGCAATGATATAGATTGCAAAGGCTTTGACTATGTGGAGAAGCTGAACTGAGATCAGACCCATATAGCTATCTAGCTTGTTTGGCTGAATTTGAAGACTTTATCGGTCTGAAAAATTTCATGCTTGCAAACTGATAGAAACTCTGTGCATAAACACTTGGAGTCAGTTTTTAGATCTAGTTTCTTGGCTCTGTCTTTCACTGATGATAGCAAAATAGCTTGAAATCAGCTGATCTGAAAGTGGGCTAAAATGAAAGAGATAGTTAATTCTGACTCTTTGATCGTTTATGTAAACAAACGCTTGATCGTGTTTTGGTAAAAACGCCATCTGTTGATCATATATATATATATAAAGAAAGAGTGTTGAATTAGTTATTTATTTATAAATCCATTTATGTATTTATTATTATTATTATTTTTTATGTTAAAAAAAAGAAAGAACTCTTAACCCCATTCGTGGCTACTTCCAGCTGTGACACCACGACCATGAGACTGAGCTAGCCAATGGTCAAAACCTCTCTCACATTACATAAATAATGTTCTTGTTGGTAATGTATCCACTTCCCGTAATTCTTATATTCGTATAGGATTGGCGCTTGGTGACTTTTGGATGATCATAAATACGTGTTGGGGATATATTACAGTTGTGAGAATGAATTCATGAGTTTTGAATAACAATAATTTAGGTCAAAACCACTTAATTAAATAAAAATATGTAAGCGTGTATATTGCTACATCGTAGATATATATTCGGTAGTTTACAACTGTCTAGTGAAAGGTAAATGGGTTTGTTATAATGGCAGCCAATGTGGGGCAGCTGCAGCAGGCTGGGATTAGGGGTTTGAATCTGATGCGGCTTTCTCTTACCCTGACATTTCTTTTGAAGTTGCCATTATATAAGCTAAATATTAAAACCCTTTTTAGGTGTTCACTGTTGTAGTTCTGCCAGAAAAACCCAATGCACTCTGGGTAACTCACTTTTATAGCCCCCTCTATTTATTTTAGAAGCTTCTTTTTTATCTCACTTCTGATTTTCAATGTTGACTAACTGGATCTGTCAGTTGTGTGAAAACTTGTGTCATAGCTTCTATTGTATATAACAGAAAATGGAATCTCATTCTGCCGGAAACCTCTAGTTTTTTAAACGTGAAACAAACAATCTCATTTCTCTCTTTTCACTAATTAATCCATTCATACTCACATTTGTCACACACACATATATGATTTCAAAATGACAGAGTCCCTCCCTCGAATTTATGCATTTGTAAGCACCACCATGCAATAAACAAAATTAAATATTATATATATCTACATCTACATATGTTTACCGATGAAATAATATTATTTATGACTGGGTTCAAACCCATTCTGTCACAATACCCCCTCCTCCAAAAGCCTTCAAATACATTTTCATATTTTGAATGGCTCTTTTCGTACAACACTTATCTATTTCACCTCATATGTCCCTGTGCTTCTTTTCCTGGTCTGAAGTTCAGCTTCTCAGGTGGTATTGTGACAGAATGGATTCGAACCCAGTCACAAATAGTATTAATTAATCGGTAAACATATGTACATGTAGATATATATAATATTTAATTTTGTTTATTGCATGGTGGTGGTTACAAATACATAAATGCAGGGGAAGGGACTCTGTCATTTTGAAATCATATATGTGCATGTGACAAATGTGCGTACGAATGGATTAAGGAGTGAAAAATGAGAAATGAGATTGTTTGTTTCACATTTAAAAAACTAGAGGTGTCCGGCAGAATGAGATTCCATTTTCTGTTATATACAATAGAAGCTATGACACAAGTTTTCACACGTCTAACAGATCCGGTTAGTCCACATTGAAAATAGGAAGTGAGGTAAAAAAGAAGCTTCTATAACATGGAGGGGGCTATAAAAGCAAGCCACTGAGAGTGCATTGGGTCTTTTTTCTGGAAGAGCTACAACAATAAAAACCTAAAAAGGATTTTAATATTTAGCTTATATAATTGCAACTTCAAAAGAAATGTTGGGGTAAGAGAAAGCTGCATCAGATTCAAACCCCTAATCCCAACCAGTTTCAGCTGCCTCAAAACCATGATGCCTTGAAACAATACAGGTGTAAACTACCAAATATATATCTACAATGTATCAATATATGCGCTTACATATTTTTATTTAATTAAGTGGTTTTGACCTAAATTATTGTTATTCAAAACTCATGGATTCATTCTCACAACTGTAATATATCCCCAACATGTACTTATGGTCATCCAAAAGATACCAAGCACCAATCCTATATCAATATAGGAATTATGTGAAGTGTATACATTACCAACAAAAACACTATTTACATAATGTGAGAGAGGTTTTGACCATCAGCTAGCTCAGTCTCATGGTCGGGTGTGGTGTCACAGCCAGGAGTAGCCATGAATGGGGTAACAGTTCTTTCTTTTTTTAACATAAAATAATAATAATAATAAATGGATTTATAAATAAATAACTAATTCAACACTCTACTTTATATTTTTTTAATATATTAATATTATAGAACAATGCATTTATTACTCTGTCAATTCAAATTGCACACATATGTCATCTTTGTTTAATAGATCTCTTATATGCAACTCAAGTAGTGAAGGTTGATATCACGAAAAAGTTTGAATCAAGTGATTTCCGACACTGATTACTTATTATATCCATAATGGAACGACGCTTTAAGGAAACCTTATTAAATTACTTCATACGTCACCTCCACTTATTATAGTAAGTAAAACAAAGAATTTCCTTTTCATAAAAAAAATAAAATCATTAATTAAAGTTCTTTACCTGACTCTTCCTGGGAAGTAGTAGAAGCAGAATTTCCTTTTCATAAAAAAAATAAAATCATTAATTAAAGTTCTTTACCTGACTCTTCCTGGGAAGTAGTAGAAGCAGATTTCTTTATTTATTACAGAGTTCTGTTTCACAGGTAAAGTAGGCAATTCAAGGCAAAAATTGGACATCTTCATGTCTGTTGGCCGATGAGGGTCATCCTGATTCCACACTGGAATTATGTGCTGCTTCGCGGCATCATAGTTCTATTGGTTGAGGTAGCTGCAGCAGGTTGGGATTAGGGGTTTGAATCCAATGTGGCTTTCTCTTACCCCGACATTTCTTTTGAAGTCGCCATTATATAAGCTAATTATTAAACCCTTTTTAGGTGTTCACTGTTGTAGCTCTGCCAGAAAAAAGACCCAATGCACTCTGGGTGGCTCACTTTTATAGCCCCCTCCATTTGTTCTAGAAGTTTCATTTTTATCTCACTTCCGATTTTCAATGTGGATTAACCGGATCTGTCATTTTGAAATTATATATGTGTGTGTGACAAATGTGCATATGAAGGGATTAAGTAGTGAAAAGAGAGAAATTATATTGTTTGTTTCACATATAAAAAACTAGAGGTTTATGGCAGAATGAGATTCCATTTTCTGTTATATACGATAGAAGCTACAGCACAAGTTTTCACACATCTAACAGATCTTGTTAGTCCACATTGAAAATCGGAAGTGAGATAAAAATGAAGCTTCTAGAACAAATGGAGGGGGCTATAAAAGTGAGCCACCCAGAGTGCATTGGGTCTTTTTTCCGGCAGAGCTACAACAGTGAACACCTAAAAAGGGTTTTAATAATTAGCTTATATAATGGCGACTTCAAAAGAAATGTCAGTGAAAGAGAAAGCCACATTGGATTCAAACCCCTAATCCCAACCTGCTGTAGCTGCCTCAACCAATAAAACCACGATGCCTTGAAACAGCACATAATTCCAGTGTGGAATCAGGATGAACCTCATCAGCCAATGGACATGAAGATGTCCAATCTTTGCCTTGAATTGCCTAACTTACCTGTGGAACAGAACTCTGTAATAAATAAATAAATCTGCTTCTACTACTTCCCAGGAAGAGTCAGGTAAAGAACTTTAATCAATGATTTTATTTTTTTTATGAAAAGGAAATTCTTTTGTTTTATTTACTATAATAAGTGGAGGTGACATATGAACTAATTTAATAAGGTTTCCTTAAAGCCTCGTTCCATTATGGATATAATAAGTAATCAGTGTCGGAAGTCACTTGATACAAACGTTTTCGTGGTATTGACCTTCACTACTTGAGTTGCATATGAGAGATCTATTAAAGAAAGATGACGTATGTGTGTAATTTGAAATGACAGAGTAATAAATGCATTGTTCTATAATATTAATATATTAAAATATATATATACAAAGAAAGTAGAGTGTTTAATTATTTATTTATTTATAAATCCATTTATGTATTTATTATTATTTTTATTAGTATTATTATTTTATGTTGTCCCAGGATGAACCACTGAAACAACCTACTTACCCGTATATAAGTTTTGGCAGGTTTCAATCTCCTTCAGAATACATTTATAATCATATAAATGATACGTGAACGAGCCGGCACATTCGAGCAAAATGGGAGATCTTATTGATAGCTTTAACTATCAACAATGGCTCATCTCGGCTGATAGATTCAAACCCCTACTATCCAAATACTTTATTTGTTTCAGAGTAAACTCCCGGTGCCAGATAGTCCAAAGGACTAACGTATTCGAGCAGTAGGCTCATAATCCAGCGCTCGAAACTATTTCCTCAAACTTCAGCCTAATTTTATTCAGTAACAAATTATACAAAAATTGGTGGTGAAAAGAACTAATAAAAGGTTGGTAAAAGGAATTGACCGACAAATAAAGTTTAAGTTTAAAGATAATTTATTTTAATCGACATTAATTAAGTTTAAAGATAATTTACTAACTAACATAAACGCATTGTAAACATTTGTATAAATCCAATTTTAACACACGCACATGTTCAAATTAACACATGATAGTATATTTTATGAAAAAAGCAAAAATAATCTTTGACATTTAAATTATCTCACATTCGCAAACATAATAATAAAGCATTAATATCATTTGAAACTTACGCACACATATCAGTAGTTCATTTTATGTATGATAGAGTTCATATAATTTGAGTCTTGAATATTTATGGATTACAGTGGTGAATACTATGTATAAATGATAATAATAAAATATATACCTAGGATTTTTTTCTGTCGTTGGCTGCTTCTGCTGCTTCTGATGGATTATATCTAACCGGTTAGATTTTGACGATTCTTGAAGAGATTTTATGCGAATCCATTTGTTTTATTCTTGAAGACAGTTGAACATTTGATGGAGGATTTCGGAGTGGTTATGAAGACATTATTTCACAGGCAGGTTTTGATGATCTTGTTGGACAAAAGGCTGAAGCACAAGCGTATATTTCCAAGGCTGCTCAACAGGGCATGATGATTTCTGTATACATAATAGAAATTGTACTGAAGCAAACTGTCTCTGGAAACTAGACTGAATTTCAAACTCCAACTAGCCTGTCCGATAAAATCTAGCTATTTATATCTGTGAATTGTGTTTGTTTTGATATCCTCCGGGAATAAGTGCAATAGGTGTTGTTGAAATTCCTTGATAACTAATCCTATGACGTGTTTTTTGATTGTTTGATTAGTAGTAGCTTTGTAAACGTATTGTTTTTATATCTTTAGTAGCCCATCACTGTGTTTTTAAATACATTTCATTTCAATATTTATTTATTTTTAATATTATTCTAACACGCATTTATCTTATTGATGAGCTAACATTTATTTCTATTTACCATCGTACATATATCCGCATTTATTCTAATAAACTGGAATGAAAATAGATTTTTAACTTTTAATTTATAATAATAACACTCTTTCTTTTATAAACTCTTAGTTTGTTTGTTTTTTTTCTTTTTATAGGAAAACTCCCTCTCCCCTCTTTAAAGTAATCAATTGTAACTTTTATTTCACATTCTTTTTTTCCGGAAGATTTTAATAATAATTTTTATACAAAATTATTTTATATACATGTGCCAATTTGGCATTGGCACAATGTTAAAAAAAGAAAGAACTCTTGAACCCCATTCATGGCTACTCCCAGATGTGATGCCACCCATCCATGAGACTGAGCTAGCCGATGGTCAAAACCTCTCTCACATTACGTAAATAGTGTTCTTGTTGGTAATGTATCCACTTCACGTAATTCCTATATTCGTATAGGATTGGCACTTGATGTATTTTGGATGACCATAAATATGCATTGGGGATATATTACAGTTGCGAGAATGAATCCATGAGTTTTGAATAACAATAATTTAGGTCAAAACCACTTAATTAAATAAAAATACCTAAGTGCGTATATTGATACATCATAAATATATATTTGGTAGTTTACACCTGTCTAGTGAGAAGTAAATGGGTTTGTTATATATATATATTATGGCTTATAAATAAATTTTAATACATACAAATTTTATTTCAGATATGGAAAATATGGCAGCAACATATTAAGTTTTTAAATTTGAATATGAATAGTTGTTACAAATAGTCTTTAGCAAAATATCTGAATATTAAAAAAAAAAAAAATTTTCTTCAACTACATTTTTTGGGTTTTTAATGCATTATTCATCCACTTTGCATATCATTATGCTTCTTTTATTTATTTATTTTTATTATTATTTTCTTTCTACCAAAAAGTAAAAAAGGAATAAACTTCATTAAAACTGTTCATATTCAGGGAAATACCTATAACACAACCTCATATAATAATTCACAATCATTGGAATTCACTCATTAGCCTTATCAATGGAGAAATTAGGTAGTCTCTTTTTGATAAATATATTAAGTTTCAATTGATTGTTATTTTAAATATAAGAGCCAGGTTATTGGAGCTTCATCTTAAGTTCAGTCACTACACACACAGAGGCAAATCTCTCTATACAGTAGCAATATTCAGTACAAGCCAGCATAATCAATGGATACAAGAAGATTTATTATGCTGGCTTGTACTGAGTAGCACTACTGTATGGACAGTTTTGCCTCTGTGATAACAGCTTGGGTAAGCCTAAAGAATGGTGATTATGTGATGTTTAGTAATATAAAAACTACCCATCCAATCCTCATGTTAAACTAGAAATAGAGAAGGAAAAAATATATAAGATAAACAGGGTGTCATTGATTAGACCAGCAGCATCTGAAGAAAAAATATATATATATTCAAGACATTGTATTATATATTGATTTATTAATTATTAAAAACAGGTGAATATATTTTTAAAAGTCTAAATAAAGTTTCAATTTTTTAAAACATTTAATAATTCAGAAAAATGATTAAAATAATCCAATACAACACTAATAAGTAGGAAGGTTTCCAACCATGAATTATTCTTATTACCATAGTATTTATCTTTTTAAATTATTTGTATCACATTTCTGTTCCCAGATGCCAATTGCAATTTTATTTCTCGTAGAGTGGTTAACTTTTCTTTATGCAGATATCATGTTTTATTTTTTTATCTTTTGATATAAAATTACACCTTGAAATGTGATATTTTCTTCAAGGTTGTTATCTTAATTAAAATTCAGGTGATTCTTTTTTGTGCTTATAAATTTTTATTTTTATACTTTTTGTAAATAGTGTTTTTTAATTCATTTTTTCTTTGAATTACTCTTTAATTCATAACCACTATAAATGGTATGTGATGCTGCTATAAATTTTCAAGTGCCTATTTTTATATATTTTTTTTTAAATTGCATAGGTATTTTTATTTTAGGATCTTTGTAGATATATTTCTATTTTCCAAAAATCAAATTAGTTTGAATTTAGCTCATGTTGGATAAGTTTTGTTTCCTTTTCAAATTTAGTGGGATCTCATACTACTTGTAGTTTAAATGGAAATAAATTTTCTCTGCCTTTGGCAAATGATTATTTTTTTCCTACTCTTCTAAGCAAATATTATATTTAATATAACTAATGCTTACATTAATTAAAAACAAATTTATTTCTTTATAATAATTTACTGTAAGAAAAAAATCAACTAATTCCAGTTAGAAGCTATTCTAAACAAAAGTAATTTTATTTCTCCATTTTTGTGATTTTATGGCTATATTTTTTATACAAATATTTTAATATTAAATTTAGAATTATATAAAACAAATGCTTTTCTTAGGCACAGTATGAGATATCACTTGTAGCAGTTATACAACCAAACCATATTGAGAATATTTGAAATTCTGGTAGCATTTAATTTTGTTTTTTCCTCTTTATTTAGATTTTTCAAAGTCAAATCATTGTGTAAATTGTTGGCAGCATTACAAAACAGTTAACAAAAAGGAATTATTCTTGAAATGTATGTAAACTGCAGAGTGATTAATTATTTTTTTATGTAATATGGTAGCCATACTAAAAAATGTTTTCCACACAATGATTGTATCTGACATCTTTTCAGATTTATTTATATCTTTCTTTGTTTTGTGCATATTTTTATTATAAAGGAATCTAAGGTATATTAGATATATTTTAACACATTATAGACAAATTCTTTTGAAATAGGAATATTAAAATATTCATCACTTTAATCACTGCATTGTATATTTTATAGATATATAAATTTGGCATTCATAATTTCTCTAGCATTTAATGGCTTACTAAAATGAATATAGGTAAAAGATAAAACAGCTTATTAACCAGGCAAAACTTTCCATACAGTAGTGCTTCTCTGTGCCATCCAGAGTAATCAATGGATGCCAGAAGTCTTGTGCATAAAATCCCCATCTCTGGTTGGCACAGGGTGGCACTACTATATGGAGAGTTTTGCCTGTTTAATAACAGTTATGTGCTGGCATAAGAGATGGTGATCATGTCATGTTTACTGGTAAAACAGTTTGTTAATAAATAGCCCACTATAAAGCAAAACATTTCCAAAAGGCTTTCATAGAAGTGAATAAGAAATTATTAATTAGAAGGCTTTCCAGTATCTGCCCAATAAGGGTTTGAAAAGTTTTTCAGCCTTATTTTATCCTCTAGTTAAGGATAACTAGATATCCATTTATGCACAAGGTTCAATGACAAGCTAGGTTGACTATTGGGCAGATATTTAAAAATAAAAATTTTAGTCCTTATGGGGATAAAATGTATTTAGGTCAGATTTTAACTCAAGATTAAAACATAGCAGGTGAGTGCACTACCTCTGCACCACAATGCCCTTCAGACTAAGTCTATACAAATAAAAAATTTCCAAATTACTGCAATAAATTAATGCAGTTTTTTTAATAATATTTTTACATATTCTAAGAATTTTAATTTAGTTGCATTCTTCAAAAAGATATAAAAATAAAAAAAAAACAATTGTGTTTTTTATATCACATATATTACACTATTATCTTATTAGTAACAGTTAAATGTAATTTTCTCTTATTAAAACTGCAAGTCAGTCAAAGTTATTAGGATATATAAAATAAAATAAAATTTCTTGTTTAAAATATATCAGCTAATTAAAAGATAGGAAGAAAAGAATATAAATAATAAGTGAAATAACAGCTGCCCCAATCTCAACAGCATCAGACAATTAATCCACACAAACTCAAAGATCAACTTTCAGATGATCACCTCAATCCAATGCTGCCCAGGCACAAAAACATTTGTGTGGATAAGACTATCCATATTCCTCATCTTTTCCATCTGGTCCATCCACTGCAAGCTAGCCTTTAAAGGAGCTCATTTAAATCCTCTCCAGCTCTTCATTAACATCATCAACAACAAAAAAGGGAGAAAATCCTCTCTACCTGTATGTCCTTTTTTAAGACATGGAGACTATTCAAAGTCCCAAGACAATAGTAATGCAAACACCCCAATGAACTCACATCAACCCACCATCAAAGAGCTATACATCTAATATCCCTAAAAATACTCTATGGTCACTCTAAGCATCAACCTGTTGCAGGAACACAACATCGTTCATTGGAAATACTAAAACCAATAACAATACAACAGTTGTACAAGATAACCAATGTCCACATAATAATACATGCAAGTAAACTTTTGAACTTTTAACTAAGGTTAACCTGTTATCCTGCCAATCATAATACTATGTATATTTGGTGTTAAATAAATTTCTTAATAAAAAAATGAAAGTATTTATTTACAAAGAAATAAGTATTTATTTACAAAAAATACATTGGCAAATGCCAGACAATAAGATTACCACGTGTGCATGTAGTTACATTATAAAAATATTATAACAAATGAATTTAAGTTCGAATACTGAATATAAGATTAAATATTAAGTACTTAATAAATGTATTTATAGCTGCATGTTCTAATACTATAGGGAGAATTATTAAACATATTTAATAATATTGAAGTTGAAATGTTATTAATCCAAAATCATGCTCTTTCAGCAAGACAAGGGTGCTAATTTACCAAAACATGGAACAATAACTTAAATGCCATGTGTACATTAAAGAAATACATTTTCTTATATAGAAGAGTAATACCAACAAAGTAAACGTGTTGCTATCAATACTTTAAAATAACAACTTTCTTATTACATTCCAAATGTATACCATATAATACTGAAGAAGGTTTCTGGGGCAATTGAAACTGTAAACTGTAAAAAAGGGTGGTAAATAAAGCATTGTGTTCAACTGAGGCTAGGAGATATAAAGTTCTGAAGAAGATTGCTGAGGCGATCGAAACTGTAAACTGTAAAAAAAAAAGGATGGTAAATAAAGCATTGTGTAGCAGTAGTAAAGTGAATGGACAATTTAGCTTTATATGGTACTTTACAATAATAAAATGGACATATAACTCATAAATATAGAAACTAAATAGTAGCATAGAATGCTTTAAAATGACTTCCTACTAAGCAATGCTAAGGATAAATTAATAAAAAGTTTTAGTCATTATTGTTACATTTTCATTTACCATTGTCAAACTTCCTCCGCTCACAACTTTGACGCCATCCATTTTAGATAAATACACTAATGATTATTACTACTCATTTTCGAAACTAGAGATTATCTCTGGCACAGATATAAACTTTAAACCTCAGTTAAAGATTAATATATCTGATTTATTTATTTTTAAATTTACACACACTCGCCTTTCTCTGTCCCGTATGTAATATCTTTATAGATATAATAAACATCTCCATACTTCCGCATTCTTTTTAAATACATATAAATAAAGATATAATAAAAGACAAATGACCCCCAAGCTACATTTCGTGCTGAAACAGCACTTTAGTCATTACTCTGCTTTACAAACTGAAAGGAACAGAATTTTTTTTAAGTGTCATAGCATCGGCCGGGACACGAACCCGCAACCCGGGCAACTGCCTGCTAGTGCAAGGCAGTCGCGCTGACCTCTCGACCACCAATGCAAGATAGGAACAGAATAATTGGTGCTCTTTCACTACATTTTGGATCAATCATATTATTATTTGCTCATTTTTCTCAGGTTTTTTTTCTGTTAATAATCTTACCGCTTACAATTTATTCATCTTTGATAGATTCAATATACATTTGTATATGAGTACTACTTATATAGGTATTCAAACACAAAATATTACTAAGTTTATATCTATAAGAAATCATGACGATTATATTAGATTATATAATAAGATGTAGAGCAGGGTAAGGTCATAAATAGATTCACTTTTTTCAGACACTAAAACAGTGCCTCGCCTCCCCCCCCCTCTGAAGTCTATTTTATTGTCAGTGCATTCTTTTTTTGTATTCACTTTATGTGTAAAATTTTATTAAGACTGATTAAGATACTTTTGGAAGATAAAAACAGAAATTGCCAATGTTCTACAAGCGAATCAAAATGTGATGTTGTGTAGGAAGGGGGGGGGAGCAAATAATGTGCATAAATAAATCCTACAGAACGACAAACTAGATATATTTAGGATTATGAAAGGAATGGGTAAAAATAGTATTTAACATAAAGACTACTTCAAAATATGCATGCAAAAATAAAATAATAAATGCGATTAATATTAACGAGAGGGGGAAATGATGTTGATAGTTTAATATTATATAAAAAAAGTTATATTTTAGTCAAGCATTGGTGGTCGAGAGATCAGCGCGACTGCCTTACAAGCAGTTGCCCGGGTTGCGAGTTCGCTTCCCGGCCGATGCTATGAAACATGAAAAAAAAAATTATATTTTAGAGATATTGATAATTTAAAAAACGAAATAAAGACACAAGCCATTAAAAATAAAAATAAAATAAATAACTGAATGATTTATATTCTAGGAATTCATGAGAAATTCCCATACGGTTGAGTCACGATTCTGAACTGCGCCAAGCAAGACGTATAAACCGTTTATTAGAATGTGTTATTTCGCTATATAACTGAAAAGGGTTTCATTAACAATAGCGCTGGTGGAGTGTTTCAACGTTAGAAAATTAATCAAAAAATATAATGCGGTTAATGAAACATTTGTATTATATATATATAAATTAATAACAGATGTGTATTTTTATGTCTGAAATAACATAACACTAACAATATGTAATAATTGGAATGATAAACTTCCAAATGCTATTTATGTCAGAAGTTTATTTATTTATGGCTAGATCCATCAGCGCTGTAACGCTAAACCATCCCAGGAAAAAAATAATATGATAATTGAGTATTAAATTTGTGCTTGAAATTATCAAAAATATAATAATCATTCAAAATTTTGCATAATTAATATGTAAATACAATAATCAAAACATTTTTAAAAAGAATAATTTAAATGGTGCTTGAAGTTTTGTGTAAAGACACTGGTAATTACGGCAGTGCCAAATATGTCATATTTGGGGAATTTCAGCAAAATCCACCCGAGATTCATTTGCTTTAATCAACTCATGTAACTAGCACCGTTGAGTGCTCGCTGCGGAGCAATAGTTATTCGAGTGCAGTATATTTATCCATTCTGGTTTCTCTTCAGAGCTAATAATTTTTTTATTGTTTTTATTTAAAATGAGTAATAAAATATTCTATTTTTTTCTTATAATTAAAATTTATCAATTAAAGTATAAAAATTTATTATAGAAAAATATAACTAAGTAATAAAAGAAATACTATTTTAAGTATTTATAATGATGAATGTTAGTGTTAAATATGAAAAAAAATAATTACATTTTGTCAATTGACATTGTATGAAAAAATTAAAATAAAAAGTAAAAGTTGATCTATTCCAGATATTATTAAGTTTGTGGTTAAGACCTGTAGAGGTCCCTACTATCGCATTTTTACGCCACATTCTTGAGGTTACAGCCTTAGTAAATATTACAAACAACAATTAGTAAAAATAAAATATATATTAGATCTTTTGAAAAATAAAATAATACGATTGCATTAGCGACTCATAACTGAAATTTGTGGGGTACTGATTCGGAAAAAATTTACCCTTGTTTTACTATTGTGCAAAACTGAATAAGCAGCAAAAATGGAATTTTTATACATAAACTTGATGCGAGTGAAACTCTACCTTAGAATAAAATCTGTAAATAATCTTATAAAAAAAATAATAATTTTTATCGCAATAAAATCTTATATAGCTACTATCCTCATTTAACATTTTAAATTAGGCTGTAATGTCATGCAAAAATGCTGGCATAAAGAAATGGATGCCTCATTTAACATTTTAAAGTTGGCTGTGATGTCATGAAAAAATGCTGGCATAAAGAAATAGATGCTTTCATTTCTATTTTGTAGGACATCAAAAAGTTCCATCAGCCTCGGTGATTGCTCATTATTTTGATTAGAATAAATGTGGTCATCTCTAAATTATAAGGTAAGTACATATTTTTTCCCTTTTTTAAAAAAATAAAATTTTAGATCACCAGATTTTTCTGAAGATCCCATGCAGGCATTATTTTTCAAGATCACAAAGTGATAATAATTATGGCTAGTTGAATATGACTGTAATATTTACCTTTTCTAAATGGTTACAATTCAAGTTTGATCCATTCATTGAAAAATCCATTCTTTCTGCTTTACTTTACTGCTTAAGGATCATATAATATATAAGTATAAAAAAAGAATTTTAAAAAAAGACGCATTAAGTCATTATATTAAATGTTATCGAAAAAGGGAGTTTGCACTGTTTGAGCAACAGTGCTCTCTCTATCTACTACTAATGTGCAGTTTTTTTATGTCAGATATCTGCATATTCACACAATAGCCAAACACCACATTTCTGAAACTGTAAAGTGCACAATCCATACAAGGATTTTTGTAATTTTTTTCATGATCTAGGGAATCACTACTGACATTAAGCTTATTGATTATACAATATTCAAGTATAAAGAAACAAGTGAAGAAAAAATGACTATGAATGTTATAGAGGGTGCTGCAGTTTTGCAGTGCCTATATATAAGCTGCTACTGTATGGTTGCAAAATTAGACATCCTCTGCTTTGTTTTCCTTGCTTGTTTTTGGGTGGGTAATACCATAATGAAGTACCACTGCTTAAAAGAGTTACTGACCTTCACTGATTATCATTCCAATTCTATGTATTATTATGAATGCTTGTTATTTATTTATTTGTGTTTAGTTTTTAGAAAGCATTAAATAGATAAACAACTGAATGGTTCCATTTGAACACTGGTGGTGATTGAATTAGGCATGAATCATGGACTTTAAGCTCCAGTGCATGCCCCCCTCATTACTTCCCAAACCATGAAAAAACACAATTATTTCATATATTTATTTACAATGTTATTAAAATATGAGTTTAAATTAATTCCACTTTGTGAATTCAAGTTATAAACCAATTCAAATGGGTCTCCTTGATATCTCCACTGATCTGAAATTACTCTAGCTTATACCATTACTCAATATATTATCCATGTAAGATAATGGATGGCAAAGAGTGTGGATTAAATTTTTCATCTGCAATTATGATTATTTTGATACTAGGGATTGCTGCAATAATATTCTTAGAATCTTAAAGTTTATCATTCAAATGAACATGTTCATGGACCATAAGATAGATATAGCAAATATTTGAATAGGTTAATATTGATATACTAGTATTTATAAGATTAAATCCAGTTTTCTGATTTTATTACATACAAATTGTATTTGATATGTATTAAATATACTCTGCATGGTTAAGAACAGTGGTAATGTCATAAACTCAAGAGCTAAATAGCCCTGAATCAAATTTCCAAGTTTCTTCAGTAGTTCTGTACTTTACTGCCATATGACTTATCTAGCACAACCATTTCATTATTTTTTGCATTTTTTCTGTATGCAATAAAAGAATAGATTTACCTCCGTGATTCCCAATTCCCAACCCCATGACTCACATAAGCATCTCTAAAATCCTGATTCCCCATCCCTCCTATGATATATAATTCTTATTATTCAAAAAGTGAACTTCTGTTCATATGGAAAAAGCCTAAAAGCTATTAATAAATGGACAGTTGAAGTACATTGAGGTTTCAAGCCACTTAACTTGCTCCAAGTAATAATGAAGAGGTAAGGAGTAACGATATTTAAACAGGTAAAACTCTCCATACAGTAGTGCCACCCTGTGCCAACCAGAGTAATCAATGGATACCAGGAGCAGGGTGGCACTACTGTATGGAGAGTTTTGCCTTGTTTAATAACAATCATGTGCTAGTATAAGAGATGGTGATCATGTGATATTTAAACAGAAAAGACATTGAAAAGAAGATGCTACAGAATGAAGGACATTTAAAAAACATTCTTAGCTTAATTTGTTAATAATAAGATATAAGAGCAATTAGCAGGCTTTCAAATTCACTATTAATAACTCATTCTCAAATTGTCCCAAAATTGCACCCAGTGGTGTATATGCACCACATTGGGAATCACTGATTTAACTTGACTTATAAAAATGAATACATCAATATTAAAATATACAAATATATATTAGCTAAAATTAGCTTACTTACGTGTATGTCATTCCAAATATCATTCTCTATATGTATTAAAGTGATGATTTATAAAATATATGCTAAGAAATTATTGACACTGTGACCAGATTAAATAATTTTGCGAGGACAGAACAAAAAAAAAAAAAAGAGTAAAAATAAGTAGTGATACATTACACCAAATGTTTCTACATATTTTAAATAAATTTAGCATATCATCAAATAGTGATGAGTTAAGTATTCATTTAAAAGATACTATTTACAAAATGAATAAATGGTATATAATGTGACTGTGGATGATCTTATGAGACGTGAATCTACAAGTACATTAATAAAGAAAATACACACACAAAATATTGTCTAGAAAATTAAAAGGCATCTGAAAACATAAAGAAAAGAATCTATTCCAATTATGCAGAGCCTCCGGTAGTTATAATAGAAGTTTTTAATCAATTAAAAGCAATACTAATTTCCTATACTTGGACAAACATTAAAAATATTAAATACAACCGCAATACATTTTTAGTACTAACAATTCTTATCAAAGATTTGTACTATAATTTTATTTAATATTTTCAAATTTTTCTCCAAACATACGGCTTTAGAATTATTTTTAATTAATTACATTTCCGGGAACTGAGTTAATATAATTATTTAATAGAAGATTTTGTTTCGCTAATTTCTGAAAACGATTTGCGAAAAAAAAAATCCATATTATAAAAAATAGAATTAAATTTATGAGTCAACAGTTTAACTGCGTAAATATATAAAGTTATTAAAATATTTTCATAATTACACGTAATCGATAACGGATTGTAATGGCCATAACTACTAAAGTTTAAAGAATTAAATCCAGGTTTTGTTTTATTACATATATTTAATATTAAATATATACTTGTGTGTGTGTGCATGCACTTGTGAATAATATTACATTAAACCAGCTCCAAAATATAAAAAAAATATTTTTACAGTGAAATTCGCAAGTAAATTTTATTATTACTCGAGTACAATAAATTATCGTACATATATAAAAATGAAAATGGTGGCCGAGTGGTCAGCACAGCCGCTTACAAGCAGTGTCCCGGGTTAGCGGGTTAGCTTACCGGCCGATGCTTTGACACATAAAAAAAAAAAACAAATTTTAAATTGTTACAATAAAAATAAAACTTGTTTGCTGCTGGACCCCATTTTAAGATTACTACTTTAAATTGTTGTATTGGTTGTAAATAATATACAGTTGCAAATAAATTTAAATTCCGTACGCAAATATAAGTATATCTAAAAATAAGTACTTACACACTACTATATACATATAAGACTTGTAAATTCAATTTTAAAAATGAAATCAAAAGTTTTGTATACCTGAGAGTGGTTAAACAATCCTCTTTTAGAATGTTAGAGGCATAATGTTGACAAACTATATTAAATACTCTTTATGCGCTACAATATTTTTGACTGAAACCCTGAGGTTACTAAAAGTTGTCAAACTTACATAAATAAAGCAGGCATAATAAAATTGAGAAAGTTTGTAAACTTAATTAACTGAATTGATTTATAGTTAATAATTACTAACAAACTTTTAGATTAAAATCACCTTTGACACTCTTTCTTTTTTATTTATTTATTTTTACGAAAATTCTGACTTCCAATCAGTTATATAAATAAAATATTAAAATTAGAATGCGATGAATAAGAAAAGTATTTACTATATTGTAAATGGTGTGTGTGTGTGCATTTAATGCACACACATACACAAATGGCTATAACCCTATGTATTAGATATTGGCAATATATCATAATCATCATCATTTTCAATCCGTATCTATTCATTGCATTATGA
Organism: Epiperipatus broadwayi; assembly: GCA_028023455.1. Taxonomy (NCBI): domain Eukaryota; kingdom Metazoa; phylum Onychophora; class Udeonychophora; order Euonychophora; family Peripatidae; genus Epiperipatus; species Epiperipatus broadwayi. The sequence continues at coordinate 299,105 of JAQFVV010006669.1, read as the reverse complement.
AAGATTCTCCAAGTTTAATCAATTTCTCCGATTCCTAACCTCTATTCTCCACATAACATCCGAAAACTACTTTTTTTTTATCCATTCATCTCACACGTGGCTTATTTCTATATCTTTTACAACTTTTTGCTAACGAATTTAAAACTTCAACTGTTCATCATCGCTTTTAACAATTCATCCAATCCAGTTCTTATTTTAGTCTGTTAATTCTTTCAACTTTGCACAATTCTATGCTAATTTTTAAAATTATCTCTTAATTTTCTACTAATTTGTTCTCTATAAATTAAAAAACTGTTCAGCGCATCAATGATTCGATAAATATTTGTTAATTCTTGGCACATGCATATAAAATGGTTCACCAGTGCTGCTCTAAATTAATAGTCTTTTCATGATCGCATCTGTGTCGAAGGGTTTGAAGTTCCTTACTGTGATAAAGCTTTAACCTATTTTCTTTCAGTGGCAATTCATGATTACAATATTCATCCAAAAAAGTCTATGCCAAAAACTTTTATTGTTACTCACTATCATTGCCAATTAGAAATTGTGAAAAATTTGAATTAAATTTCTTAATATATATATAATATTCAATATTATTTTATCTAGGACTGGGTTTCTTTACCTGATTAAAACTGTTTGATGAAAGTTTGGATTTGTTACAAAGGCTGTCAGTTGCAAATTGGCTGACTGTTAACTTATCTCAACTTTGTCTTATTATGTTTACTAAGAATATTGGTGAATCACCCTAAGAGTAATGTCTTTTTCTTCCAGTATCTAATCCTCAAAGTATGCTATGCCATTAAAATTTATTTAGAATGTTAATGTCTCTGAGCTTGTAAAAACCTGAAATGGGGAGAATGGAGTCCTCAACTTTATATTACAAACTGCACCAGCTAATATCTTCATGAATAGATGCATATATAATTTTAAGTAATGTTAGTAAATGGAAAAATTTGATGAAAGATTCCTTCACTTTTAGATATAAGAAGACATACTGCATAATTTTACTTCAGTTGGTCTGTTTGTGCAAGCAATTTTAACAGCAATTAATGCATACTTGCATTAAAAAGTAGAGATGACAGGAGAATGTAATCAAGTAATCACTGTGAGATTAAAATCTGTGTGTTAATATAATTGAAAAATACCATATTTTCAGATATCAAACTGATAAAAAGATGTGATAATGATAAAAAAATGCTGAAGATGTTAGCAAAGAGGATATTTTAGATGAAATTTTAAGATAAATATGTTAATGAGATTGGTAGGGGAAGAGAATAAATATGTAACCAGTATATTTAGCTAATCGAAAGTGGAAGAGATTTAAAAAGTTTGAACAAAAGTATTCAGGAATATTTAAAACTATAAATATGCTTAGGAGGAATATTTACAAAATATAGTTTCTTGCTCAAATAAATTAATCTTAGATTATTGTACAAATAAATCACACTTCTCTTGGTGCATTTCTCTTGATACTTTTATTGAAAATATGGTGATTTTGACTAACTAGCAGCCTTTTATGTATTTCAAATGTCTGAGGAAGACTAGAGGTCAGTTGAAACTATCATATTTTAAATAAAAACATAGTAAAAAAATGAATTGTGTGACATGTTGTTTATTAGTAAAGATTTATTGCAATAGGATTGGAAGAAGTTTTGGTTATCTTAGATTGGTAAGATAATTCTTGTTGCATGAAAACTAGCATTAGAATTAGTTTTCTCTTTCATAATATGGCACACAATAGAAAATGTATCAAGTGTAAGAGCATGTAGCCTTTTCAGAATAATCCTGGTAGTGTTCTAAGATCCAGATCTTTTACAGAAATTGATATTTAAATAAGTCAATTATTTTATATAGCGCAATGTTTATAAATTGTAATATTTAAACAGCATTAAACTGTTGCACATGCACTTTGGATTTTTAACTATAAAATGAATGAATACTAACACTTCAAACACATGATAAAGTCTTTGGAAAAGATAGAATGGCCATCTATCTTTTCGAACCCAAACGCTTTTCTATGGGTGAATCTTAAGTGTTTGAAATCCAAAGCCCATGTGCAACAGTTTAATGCTGTTTAAATATTAGAAATTGATATTAAATCATTTGTCTTAAGTATTCTTAAACTTACTTGTTTATAATTACCAAATAATGGTGTTATTGTACAAACCAGTTTCTTGTGTAGAAAAGAAAGAATAAAATTCATTGCAATTATTGCCTTTGTTTTCAATTTTTATAAATAGGAATAAAATGCATTTAATAAATAGACAAACTGCTAACATTAAAATGTGAGATTCGTGGGATTTGAATTGATGATGTTTGCTTTCACTTTGTTGTTTTGTTTTGTTTTTTTAATTTAATGGCAGTTGAGGCAGGTTTAAGAAATTAATCAAAGTACTTCCATGGATTTAAGGATTGTTTATAATAGTTTATTACTGTTAAAATGATTATGTTTATTGTAATTATAATTTTGATTTAATTAATGGACATTTTATTTATATTATATATATTAAAATGTAAATGTATTTGTTAATGATTTGTTGAAAATTGGTTATAACAAAAATGTTATTACTAATACTATTAAAAAATTTAAAATGAATCAACAATATAATAAAACTAAAAATAAAATAATATCAAAATGAAATATATTCCAATGCCATTTATACTGGCTGAGCATCTCCATGTGTCATAATGAATTTTTAAAAAAAACTGATCTGAGACACAATTTTCACAATAACATCAGTTTTAAAAATGTTAGAGCAAAAAACTTTACATTGATAGAAACTGGAAAAACTACAAAAAACAATAAGGCTAAAACAAATAGTGATAACCATTTAAAAAATAAGGAAAGAAAAGAAATTTCAACATCCAAGATAATTATTACATTATTATTTGTTCAAAATGTCTAATTTATCATTAATGAAGTTTAAATTATATCTGTATTAATAATTTCTTTGTATTCCTTACAAAGGTATCTTTCAAACCATATATAATACTTTTTACCTAAGATAATTCATAGCTTCAGAATCTCCAAAACTAGTCGATAAAAATTATTTATTTTTATCTTGTACCCAAAAGTTAACAAATCTCAAAGGTGTCTATAAGAAAAAGATTCAACCTAATAAAAGATACAAAACAAATCATTTCCAGAAGATGAATATGCATTTGTCATTATAGCATTTGGCTTCTTGTCTATCTAAAGCTAGAAATTGTAGGCTACTGTCTGTATCACTGATAAAATGAGTTTCATCTCTTCATTTTTTTTATGTGCATCAGTAATATTTATATTCTTTATGCACACCAGTGATGCTATCTTGTTATATTTATTGTCCCACATAGATATAATTTATTTGCATGTAACTCATTTGCTAGCTAAAGATTTGAAAATAATGTGATGCAAGATGTGGCAAAACTACTGACTCCACAGCATGAGTATCAAGGCATAAGCAAGAATTGGAATTTGATTCTTTGCCTGCATACAATTCCACGTGGTATATCCATAACCATTGTGGCTACCACTACACACACACCATTTGAAATCTCTTTTTATTGTTTTTATGTGCTTATATTTTCACATGGTACTATGCCCAGTAAATTTTGTGAATGTTTTATCAACTGCAAGCTGCGATCTTTCTGTACATTTGATTATCAGTTTTTTAAATTTACATTGTACTGCTCTATATATGGTGAATCATTACTTGTTATAAAAGCAAACACAAACACACCAATAGAAATAGAAATATACTAATAATTTTTTCAACGTATGTCCATAAAATAAGGTTGCCTCAAACTTGGATCAGAAACTCAAAATTACACTGTACAAAAACCATGTTTGTTATATTTGAATACAATTTTTTATACCATATAGTAAAGAGCATAAATAATTTAATATTATATAATGTATATAGTACAAAGTTATACCAATACAAACAAATTATTAAATTATGTCAAATAATAATAAAAAAAATTAATATACTTACGATCAATATTTCGTGATTACGTGTATATTGTGTTGAAGGCCTTGACATGTGAATCAGTATATTTTTAATCCAGTTTATTGGCTTATAAGGCTGATAAAGATTTTCTGCCTTTACCGTCCTCATGCAAAATGATAAACTGACAAGAGAATTAAAAAATTAAATTCCCCTATTAATAAAAATATTAATAAAAAATTCAAATTTTATCCGATTTCAAATTGTGATACATCATTTTAAAAATGGAATTAAGCAGCAACAAATGCTGGAATTTCTTTTGATGTCATACTTATAGTTTTTGTGCAATTTTAAAAAAAGACAAAATATCAACAAATCAGCATCCATATGCTCAAGTTGCGCTACAAAGATTCTATCTGTTTTAAGATAAAAGCATTCAAATAAGAGTAAGATTTTCTGCCTCAACATAATTGTATGATATCTGTTAAGTATATCATAAGCTTATAAGCAAAGCATAGTTTCATCATCTAAGATAAGTCTTCCATCAATTTTTTTTTATCTTTTAGCAAAAAATGTGTATAATATAATAAATGGACTTATGTAAAATAACAATTATTTTTAATTCAATAATGAATTCTGTGAATTTGCTCTTTCTAGACAGCTGATAATCACTATGTATAATATGCTTCAAATTTGAATTTAAATATTGACCATACTTAGAGACAAGGTGTAATTCACATAGTCCAATTCATTATCACAATGGTGGAACTGGGGAGAGGGACTACTTGACCATTAGAGAAACTGTATCTTTATTAAATTTTTCCAGTTTCCTTTATAAGGTTTGTGAATATGTAAAACCTATTATATACTTAATAACTGAATCTCAAATCTATGTCCAAAATGTACACACAAGGTCACTTATACTTATGGCATGTACTGTCTTTTGGTTCCAATTTGGTTTTTATGAAGAGTTGTTTCAATCTTAATCTAATGATGTGCTGCATATTAATGAGTTCTTTCTGGTTTTTTTTTTAAGTAATATCAGAGTTTGATGAAGCCCACCATCTTAGACAAATGAGCAGACACAAAATTATGTAAATTCAAAAAATGCATTAAAAAAAAATATTCATACTTCCAATGTTAAAGTATCAAATGTGTGAAATATCACTTAATAAATTTATAAAGTAAATAGAATTTTGTATATAAAAGTAAATAAGGATTTATACCTAGGCTTTGTATAATAAATAATATATATAGTTGACAACTAAGTAATCCTATCTAGTTAATTCTAATAACCATGCTTATAAAATAATTAATACATTTTTTCTATGGCACCCACATTTCCTATCTAATAGTGAGATATCAATGAGTTAGGTATGAATAATAACTTTAAAAAATTATGCATTTTGGCTGTCTCAGTTTTAATAAATGATAGCTATAGCGTATATGTTTTTTTTGTTGCTGTTGTTGAAATGTTGAATTGGCTATTAGGTTTATATAAAAGAGTGCTTCTAAACTTGTATAAAACCTGAAAAAAACAATTAGACCCACATGTAGAAAGCTGAAAATCCTAGATTGTGAACATGGCAGGAAAATGCATTAATCTCTAATCCAGCAAATTCTTAAAACAGTAATGTTGATAACATAGTATTTGTTTCATCATCAAACATATTAGAAGTAGGTGATGCTTTTCTGTTATCTGGAAGTAGAAAGGGTCAAATTTCAATATTTCAAAGTGAATCATCATTACAATTTCATTGATCCTGATACTAATTTCCTCACTCAGAATGTTGTGTGAATATGGCGATCCACTAAATGGTGTAACAAATAACACAGAGGAACAACATCGCAGCAATTGAACAAATATTTGACTGGCTTTCATTTAGAACCGGAAGTCAAAGGCAATAGCTTATTCAAAAGATTTTGGGAAGCAATTAAAATTTTATGGTTCCCAGAATTTAAATTATAGATTATATATTGCCTATACATTTAAAAAAAAAAAAAGAAGTAAAAAAAAAATCAAATGACTCCCAATGACAGGAAAGTACCAAATAGAAGGATTTATTTTTTTAAACACTAAAATGATTTAATTCTTTAAATATTTTGTTTGATTTTTAAAACTTCTCTGTTGTAAGCCCCCTGTTGGACAGCTAAGTAATCAACGATTACTATAGGATGGTGCAGTTAAACACTTAATCCTAGTATTAGTTTTGCTGTTAAATTTTGTCATCACAGACTTTGGATTTAAAGTTGAAAACAATATAGCTAACAATCCAGCAACCTTTAAATTCTTTGATTACTATCAATTTGAAAACCTGAAATTCAGAAAATCTCTACGATTTTAATCCGAAGTCAATCTTCTTACATAGATATACAGATCTGATCGCAGGTCAGTATTTATATATATTTTAGTAAGCACGGTTCTTTTCTAACCATAAGTACTTTTTCCATGCTCAGAAATATGTCTTCTAATATAATATCACTTGATCGCTTAGATAAAACAACATGATGGAAATGAGCAGATAATTATTCTGGTATCATCAAAATGAGCTATATATGTAGGGTGTCCCAATGAAAAGGTGACTGGTTCTTTCCTCAGCATCAAACTATATGTGTTATGCAGTAACATAATCGAGTAACTCACTACAAATGTTTGAAGGCATTTGTCATGGCATTGATTTATGATAAGAAATAAGACTGTGTTTTGCACATCTTCAATATTCTTCCTGTTATGTAAAATCTTGCAAATTATTTAAAAATATTCTTGTGATTATTATGCAAATTTTTAATCATTTCAAACGTTTCAGTATCAGTTCTTCTCAATTTAAAACAAAATTTAATGTTAGTAAGTTATTTCATCGCAGTTTAAAGCATGACATCACATTTCATATTATGTATGATCCAGACATAATAACGCCTTTAAATTTTTGATTAGTAGCTATAAAGTTACACGTGCATTAATTTAGAGATGGCACTGAGGGAGCTTTGAGAAAGAAACGGGATGTTGGTCACCTTTTCACTGGGACACATTGTGTCCAAATGCGCGTGTGTATGTAAGTGTGAAAAAAAAAAAGAGTGGGCGTGCTTAATTCGATAATTGCGTTATAAATTATCAGTGAAAAGAAATTAAATACTTTATTTTGTTTTATTTATAACTGGTGGACTTCACATTTTTAATTTAAGTTATTATAAATTTATTTAAACGCACATTGATTACGTAAGTAATATTTACTAAGACTGTAACCTCTAGAATATGCGTATTAAAATGTGATAGTAGGGACCTACACCACTTATGTGTTAGATGTTGTGTGTGTATAGATATGTGCATCAATTTTTAAGATATAGGCAGGTGGGGATAAAGTATAAACACTCACATATAAACAAATATTCATATATATATATTTGCTCTAGCGATTATATTAACTTATATAAAAGCTCTTGATTGATAAGTAGTAGATATGACATGCATTATCAATAATAATTTGAGGCAAATTCTTGATTTAGTAAAAGTGTTTGGTTATCTCAAATGTCTATCTTAAATCAAGATAATTAGTACTTTTGGTAGTTTAATGACCTCCGCAAATAAGTATTTATTCAACGCTCGCAGTAAAATTTGCAAACTTCCTCAAATTGAAATTTATGAGCGCATTCTCCTTTTTAGAGGCAACAATAAAAAATATCTAAAAATTTAAATCGAAAACATAAATAAGCAATACTTCGGGTTTTTTTTTAATTTTTAAAACATATAAATAAATAATCGTATTATTATTAGAATACATTATTATGAGGGTGCTTAATATTAATCGAAAGAAGAACTTTTGCTTCGTTTTTAAGATCTTAAAGGAATCGAATAGGACAACTTACTAAAGTTCATTCCGGATACTCACTCTAGCTCTTATTATCATATGGTTATTCAAATACTAAACGAACGTGGATCAGCTACTCACCAACAAACATCAACCAACGTGCAAGTTTTTTAACCCTTTTTATTTCTTAAATTTGAGATCAAGAGAAATCATGGTCTTTTTTCTCAGTTGTTTCATAATTCATAAATGAAATAGCAGTTGAATATTCTTGAAGGCAGGATACATGTAAAGTTCTTTTTAAAAAATTAAATATTTACAATCATCATAAACAAACCTAATTATGGCTCTTATTTCGAATAGGCTGTTCAATTACCAGTCAGTGAAATGGCGGCAGCTACGGACAAAACATGTTAAGAATTGTCTAGTTGCAAATCAGAATGCCATTTGATACTGACTGTTTATTTAACTAACAATAGCTGCAGTAAATTTTCCAAGTGAAGAAATATTTCACAAATTGGAGGAAGAGTTGTTTAATGGTAAATGACATATTGCTTGGCTTTGTGAAGTTAAAAGATGATGAGACGATTTAAAAAACAGGCATGCACTTTATTATGAAGGCATGGGTATTGGAAACACATTTAGATTGAGACTTGTGATAAATAAAGTGAAATAATAACATTGTGGAGATTGATGGTTTATCAGGCAGAGTGGCAAGATTTGTTATTTAATCTAATATAAAATACCAAATGTGGATAATTCGATCTTATCCCAATAATTTCTCATTATGATGAAAAGGGATGTATAAAATGCTTTTGATCAAACTCAACAATTTAAAATTGTTTGGAGAGGTTTTAATGGTAGAGTTGTTGTGGACAAATTTGGTCATGGAAATGGAAATAGAAGAAGTCATAGATTTGTGGAATTTTGCAAAAAAAAAAACAACAACTATATATTATTAATCTATTTTCTGAGGAAAATGTTGAATGAAAATAGATATAGAAATATCTAAAAGAAGATACAGCAAAATTGGATTCTATTTTGACTTGTACATATTTCAAGATTATAATGTATTTAATAAATTCAACACAGAAATAGATCATAATTAGTACAATGTAAAATGTGTAACTCTGTGTTATTGCAAAACTAGAAAAATGAGGAAATAACTAGAACTTGCAACTGATTTTAAAATTTTAACAGAATTGTGAAGAGAGTTTAGACATGCATAAAATAAATAAGATAACTAGTATTACTGCCTAAGATAACTAGTATTACTGTATTTCATCAATAAAGACCTGCTTACTATATGACATTTAAGTAATTATATTTAAATACATAAAAGAAGATGAATCATCAGCAAAATTCATCAATGGCTTTTCTAAATGTAATAAGGAAAAAATTAATTTTAAATATTGAACACATTTTTATTTCATATGTAATAACTATTACATATATTAAAATAAACTAGTTTTTTTGCTAGAAAGATAGCTGACATAAAAATAGAGCAATTGACTATTTTTTTTTTTTTTGACTGAGACAAGATAATGTATGGAAAAGAGAAACCATAGGATTATTTTTAAAAAATAAACATTCGTTAAAAAGAATAACTAGAGATTTTGAAAAGTGGTATAATGAAGAGTTAACAATAATAGAATAAAATATATTTGTGAATTGATAAAGGAAGTTATAAAAGAAAATAAGACTCAAAAATATAAAACGACATATTAGTATTGGAAGAACAATTGTTTCAACAATAAGAAAAAAATAAAACTATTACCAAAATAGACAAAATATCATGAAGTTTATGAAGAAATTCTACAAAGAATAAATATATAAAAAATCAAATCGCTTTATTTATTGAGAGTTCATAAGAAATTGAGTTCACTGCAATTGATTCAAAGATTCAAATCCCAGAATCTGGCATTCCATCACTACACCAAATTATTCAAGACTCTAAGAAGAGTTATATAATAATAATAATAATAATAATAATAATAATAATAATAATAATAATAATAATAATAATAATAATAATAATAATAATAATAATAATAATAATAATAATAATAATAATAATAATAATAATAATAATAATAATAATAATAATAATAATAATAATAATAATAATAATAATAATAATAATAATAATAATAATAATAATAATAATAATAATAATAATAATAAATATTAAATCGTGCTTTCACACTTCCAACGTAAAGTATAAATATACAGGTTATTACTTAATAATAATAATAATAATAATAATAATAATAATAATAATAATAATAATAATAATAATAATAATAATAATAATAATTACAACAACAACAACAAAGAACAAAAGAACAGTATTTTAAATGAAGAGGTGAGATTTGATTAAATCTATTAAGAAGTAAAAAGCTGCAGAAAGGATGGAAGTATCATTGATATATTAAAACAAGTAGATGAAAAAATATAAAAAATGTTAGATCTATAAAAAAAAATATATACTAGACGATAGGAAGAATGCAATAAATATATTGATATTTAAGAAAGGTGAATATGAAATTATAAACCTAACTGTTTCTACAAGTTTTATACAAAATCTCTATCAAGATAACTGCAATTTATATATAGAAAACAAAGGATTATAACCATCCAAAAACCAACTCGATTAAAAGATGCTATGGGCCCATTAGATCATATATAAGTATGTAAAGAAGTTATAGAAAGGATCGAATTATTTGGGTTGCTATTTGTTTAATTTATGGATTATGAAAAGGTATTTTGTTCTTTAAGCATTTCCTGGTGAGAAAAGCTTCAAATCATTACAGTATAGACTGAGATAATATATTCTGAAGAATATTTATACTAATGCAGACTGAGATGTTATCATATTCTGGAAAGTATTTACCATAATACAGCAATAATGATTAGATTACTTGATGATATTAAAAAGATTAACATTGCAAAAAGTGTATGATAGAACGATTCCATATTTACCAAGCATTTACAGCAGTTTTACAATAGCTATTTTGTGGATTTAAATAGAAAATTAAGAAAGTAAAAGTAAATGGAAATTATTTGTCATCTAGATTTTACTCCTATTATGGTTGTTTTTGAAAATAATACTTCAAATCATGGGGAAGAGTTTGCAAAAATTTTCAGATGAAAGTAAGAAAGTAGAACCAAAAATAAAAATTAAAAGAACTAAATGAATGTTTAAGAGATTTAAAAAATGAAGAGTAATTATCATGAAAGAGAAGTAATTAATCAGTACATATATTTTGATCAGATTATTAATACAAACAGAAATGTAATGAATGAAATTAATCATAGAATTAAACTTGGATGGAATGCTTTTGCTACAAATAATTTAATATTTTGAAAAGATATACTGTTTCTGTTTGAAATGGATGATTTTTAATAGAAGCCTTTTATCACTTCGTACTTATGAAACTGAGACTTGGGCGCATAACATAAGAACAATGCAGTGACTTCAAATCAATAAATGAATTATAGATATATTAGGAAGAAAAAGAAAATATTTAAAATGAAATATATACTTAAGTTAACAAATATTAAAACAGGCAAAACTCTCTCTACACAGGGTTGCCGCTCAGTGCAAACCAGAGTAATCAATGGATGCCAGAAGGCTTGTGCATAAAATCCACCATCTAGTGCCTATGCATCTAGTGCATTCTGGCATCCATTGATTACTATGGCTTGCCCTGAGTGGCGATATTGTATGAAGAGATTTGCCTGTATTAATAACAGTTATAAGCAAGTATAAGAAATGGATAATCATGTGATGTTTATTGGCTTAAGGATAACAAATATGTATAATTGACTTCATTGAAACAATTAATGACTGAAATGGAATTGGGAGGGTTGCTAGGTGAGATAGTTTGAGTTTTAAATTGTATATATGTAAAAATAAATTTCATATAAGCTTTTAAACTATTCCATCACTTAACCAATTAATCAATAACTCTAAAGACACTATATCAAACAAATCGGCACGTCAAATGGTCTATAGAATTAAATGCAGTCAACCAATTTGAAATGCTGCATATTATCGGAAGTCTAGAGCCAATTTGTCAACAAGACGTGCCCAACACAGATATTTATACAATATAGCCCTCAGATACAAAGAACACCATTCAATATTTACAGACCACAAAGAACTGGCCATAGATTCGAGATAAAAAAAAGCAGATTTAGTATACACACACATACAGAGAGAGAAAGAGAGGAATAGAATGTAGAAGAGTGTGCAATACCTAGTGAGTGTTTTCTATTAGCAAAAAAGAAACAAGTGTACCCATTTCAAAGAAATGAGCTATTTAAATATTCAAATTTAAATTTTAAATTAAAATTGATTACATGATCAGTTAATGAAACATTGATATAAAGAACCATTTAATTACACTGCTATATTCAATGAGTATGATATAGTAAAAATATATTGAAAGCATGCTAGGGAGTAAAAAAACCCAAATATTAAAAAACTACTTTTTCTGAATGTATTTGCATTTTACCAGATATTAGTTGGCTCGGAAAAGAAAAAAATTAATAACATTTGAATCCCAATATATGGTAAAAGACTTACAAAGAGACAATAAGTGAAATGCATGATAAGTGTGCTAGTATGATTGGGAGGAAAAAATAGAAATGATATTAAATACGAAATGACTTTTATTCTGTAGTTAATTGATAATGATTTGAAATAACAATGATGATGATGATTAATATTAAATGTCATGTCAATGTAATTTGTAATGAATTTAAACAATACTGTGATGAGGGAATCTACTTATTTTAGTACTCAATTAATTTTATTTCTTTAAACAACAATCTTAATCACTTGTTTATATTATATCTGCATATTTAAAATTAATTGTTCTGTGGATTACTACAATTTAAATTCCCCCTGTTTAAGAGCTCACTATAACAGATGTAAAAGGTATTTATTCCCTCTCTATATATAATATTAGCATTACATTAAATTTAGTAGTGATATCTGTATTTTTATATTGGACTATTTCCATCATGTAATATGTGTGTTGAATGTATTTAGAAAAGTTTAATTTTTTTTAAATATTCTAAATACATTCAACTGTTAGTAATATCACATCAAACAGGTTAGTATATGCACCAACTGTTAGTAATATCACAGCAAACATATTAGTAAATGCACCAACTGTTAGTAATATCACAGCAAACAGGTTAATATATGCACAACGTTTTGAGAGGTATTTTCCTCCCCTTTTCTTCAGGTGTTTCTGGCCTGAACAGTAACAATACTAGCAAGGGATTCGAACCTGGGTCCTTAGATTCTTGATTATTAAATTTTAGGCTAACACTGTAACCAACTGAGCCATCCTGCCAAACACAAGAGTATGTAGTAATTTCATATACTTATCTATGAGGTTCCTCCTGATTTCTCCACTTTTTTGTAAGAGCAAAGTTGATTAGTGGTTTCCATACATTATGTATAGTCATACTAAGTTGGCTTATGAGATTTTTTGCCATGGTCATGTGAGCAGCTGCTTTAAATTTTCCTCTTTGTACCTTTTCTTCTCTATCCAATATTTTTGTATTTTCCCAATCAAATGTATGTTCATTGGTACCTACATGGTCTGCTATTCTAGACACATCTATGTCCTCTCTTCTAATCATCAGTTTATCTTTTTGCAAGCACTTTTCAATGGGACAGCTGGTCTCACCAATATATATTCTTCCACATTCACATGGTATTTCATAGATGCAGTTTTTTTCTTTTCAGCATTTCAAGAAAAGGTACAAAGAATAAAAATTAAAGAAGCTGCTCACATGACAATGGCAAAAAATACCATAAGCCAACCTAATATGACTATACATAATGTATGAAAAACACAAATCAACTTTCCTCTTAGGAAAAAGTGGAGAAATCAGGAGGAACCTCATAGATAAGTATATGAAATTACTACATACTGTTACCTTTGGCAGGATGGCTAAGTTGATTAAATGCTACCTTAAAATTCAATAATCAAAAATTTAAGGACCCAGGTTCGAATCCCATGCTAGTACTGTCACTGGTCAGGCCAGCAATATCTGAAGAAGAGGAAAAAAAATACCTTTCGAAATGTTGTGCATATACTAACCTGTTTGCTGTGATATTACTAACAGTTGGTACATATACTAACCTGTTTGCTGTGATATTACTAACAGTTGAATGTATTTGGAATATTTAAATAAAATTAAACTTTTCTAAAGACATTCAACACTTATATTAGATGATGGAAATAGTCCAATATAAAAATACAACTAGAACACCATCATCACAAACCTTCAGGAAAACATTAATAATGATATGTTTAGAAACTATCTATTCACAATACTCATCTTTCTATAAATATACCACATTTAAAATATTATTATTACCTCATTTAAAATATTATTCATCATAATTTTTAAATGTGTGTGGCCATTTATCCTCCAGAAAAAAATTTCACAAGTTCCAGGAATAAACATTAGTACTAAATTTCAAATTAATCAATGAATGACAAATATTTTATTACATGTTACTTTAGTCCTTTATAATTTATTACGCTGATATTCTAATGTTTCTGTATCCAAATATTTTCAAGCACAACTTTTTTTAAGATTTTAATACTCTGCCTTTTTTTAATGATTGTTTTGTTAAAAAATATTACATTTATATACTTTTAAATTTAATTATGTGAAAATATATCAAAGATATCTTTTATTGTAAATTCATTTTTTTTTATTCATAACCCATGATTCTAACTTGTAATATTAAATAAACATAGGAAGAAAATAAAAACCCAGAGGCAAAACTTTCTATAGAGTAGCACAACTCAGTATAAGCCTGAATAATCAATGGGTGCAGGAAGGGGTGTGCATAAAATCCCTATCTAGTGCCTACTTATCCAATATCCCCAGACTAGTTTCTAGCTTGTGACTTTCATCAGTGAAGAGCTATGGATCTGATAGCACTATACCTAGATTATAGGATTAAATGCAAACTTCCAGCAGCCATCATTTACCTTATTACCTACTATAAAGCTAGAAACTAGTCTAGAAATACTGGCTGAATAGGAACTTGATACGGATTTTATGCAAAAAGCATCCTGAATCCATTTATTATTCTGGCTTGTACTGAGTAGTGCTACTGTATGAAGAGCTTTGCTTCTGTGTAAACAGATTGTGTAAGCACAAAGAATGATGATCATATGATGTATATTGGTTTAAGAAAATAAAAAATTATATAGGGAAGCCATGATAGCCACTATATTTTGTGTCAAGTTTCCTAGCATTCAACATATTTTGTATATAGTAACTCACATATTGTTGAAAAGCTTTGATTTTAATATAAAACAAACATTTTTAAAATAAAACAAAAATCTACAATTTTTTATGAATTTCCAAAAAGATATACTATACTAATTTTATAGTTGTTTATGTCTCCAAAAAATTTAACTAGGAAGAACTGTAGTTAGGTACCTTTTAGAAATTCATCTCCAGAACAAAATGAAAAATTACTTGAAATCTCTTTTTCAGAAACTGAATCGTTGTATAACAAATCATCCCCTGTGCCATCAAGTGAGTTATTAATTCCATATTTCTTAAATAATATTATAACTGCCTCATGTTTGAGGTTCTGGACCATTCACAATTCTCAAAAATAATAGGTCTCTTTCTTCTTTCTGATGATATCACTTCAAAATCCGTAGACTGCAACCAACTGTTCCATTTCTCCTTCATGAATCCTTTAAATGGTTTATTGGTGTAGACATCTAAAGATTAAAACTAGCTTATTAGGCTACATGGAATTACAGTTAATTGAGTTTCTAGTTGGTTGATTTTATTTTTATTCTATTATGTGACCCTGAAACTGATCCCATGCCAGCAAGGCAGGTTTCTTTAACCATTTATCAAGATGTCTAGACCACACATTGTTTATCCACAATTTTCACCCCCTTCATCCATCCAGTCCTTAGTGTAAATATGCACAAACAAACACACACACACACGCATATATATATATATATATAATGGGCTGCAGAAAGGAGTTTGCTATTAACTGGAAGAAGACACTTTGATTCCTCTTGGAGGCCTTAAAGGAACCGAACAGGGCAAATTCCTAATGTCCACTCCATACGTTCTTGTCATTGCAGCTGTTATTACTATGTGATTATTCATATAGTATACGAACATGGATGGGCTGCTCACCAACACACATTAGCCAGCGTGGTGAGTTTATTGGCTTTTTACCTCTGAGTTTAAGATCAAGAAACACCATGGTCTTTCTTCTCAGTGCCTGATAAGGCAGAATGAATGTTTGTGTAAATGATAAATATTTTTCCAATACATATATACAATTATGACAGACAAAAATAAAGCATGGCCCTTATTCCCAGGAGGCTGTAAAGTCACCAATCAAGGCAGCAGTTGGTGGCCGAAAGCAGAGGGTGCTAAGAATCCCCTGATTGCGGACCCAGGCTGCCATTTGATGATGACTTTTTATTTAGGTACTTGCAACTGCAGATCACTTTCAAGTGAAGGAAGATTGCAAGAATTAGAAGAAGAACTGTCTTATATTAAATGGGACATTATTGGACTTTGTGAAGTTAGAAGAAAAGGTGAAGAAACAATTGATTTAAAAAGTGGTCATATACTCTATTATAAAGGCACACATATTGGAAATACAAGTGGAGTAGGATTCATTATAAATAAAAAGTGGAAGAACAATATTGTGGAGATTGATGGTGTATCGGACAGAGTGGCAAGATTAGTTATACAACTTAATAGCAGATACCAAATGCAGATAATTCAGGTTTATGCCTCAACAAGTTCTCATAGTGATGAAGTTATAGAAGATTTTTATATGGATGTACAAAAGGCTTTTGATCAGAGTAAACAACATTTTAAAATTGTTATGGGAGACTTTAATGCTAGAATAGGTAGACAAATGAAAGATGAAATTGCTGTAGGTAATTTTGGTTATGGTAATGGAAATGAGAGAGGACATAGACATGTGGAGTTTGCAGAAAAAGAAAAACTTTATATTATGAATCCTTTTTTTGAGAAAAATGTTAAAAGGAAATGGACATGGAAACATCCAAATGAAGGTACAGCAGAATTGGATTATATTTTGACTAATAGAAAATACATATTTCAAGATTGTAATGTTCTTAATAAATTTAACACAGGAAGTGATCATAGATTAGTAAGGTGTAAGTTATGTGTTAAAGTAAAACTAGAGAGACAAAAATTATTAAGAAAAACAATATTTACAGTTGATATTCCTAATCTTCGGAAACATTCTAATGAATTTAAATTAGAACTTACAAATAGGTTTCAAGTGTTAGGAGATTTTGAACATGATTAAGATTTGAATGAAATTAATATGAAAATAACTGATACACTTTTAAAAACTGCAACAAAGATAGCTGGTAGAAAAAAGCAGCAATTGACTAATAAAATTTCTACTGAGACTAGAGAATTTATGAAGAAAAGAAGGAATATGAAGATATACAAAAATGATGTATTAAAAAGAATTGAATATCTCGAATTTTGTAAAATGGTACGGAAAAGAGTTGAAAATGATATAACAAAGTATAACTGTGAAATAGCAAGGAAAGCTGTAGAAGAAAATAAAAGTCTCAAGAATGTTAAACAACATTTTGGTATTGGTAGGAAATTTATATCTGCAATAAGAAAAAAAGATGGAATTATTACTAAAAAGAGAGATGACATCATGAAATTGGTAGAAGATTTTTATCAAGAATTATATAGTAATAAAGAACAAGTACCTCCTATATCTATTACATCTTCCGAATTGCCCAGAATTTTAAATGAAGAAGTGAGACGTGCAATTAAATGTATGAAGAAAGGAAAGGCTCCAGGAAATGATGGAATTATAATTGATATATTAAAAGAAGCAGGTGAAGAAATAGAAACAATTTTAGCAAAGTTATATATCAAATGTCTAAATGATAAAGATGTACCGGAGGATTGGAAAAATGCAGTAATAATATTAATATTTAAAAACGGTGATAAAGAAGATATTAGAAATTACAGACCTATCAGCCTTTTATCAGTTTTATATAAAAATTTTACCAAGATAATTACAACTCGTCTACAGAGAACTTTGGATTTCCACCAACCAAGAGAACAAGCTGGATTTAAAAGTGGTTTTAGTACACTAGATCATATCCAGGTATTGAGAGAAGTCATAGAAAGGACAAACGAATATGAGTTGTCATTATGTTTTGGATTTGTAGATTATGAAAAGGCATTCGATTCTATACACATTTCTTCTGTGATTAAAGCATTGGATCATCAAGGTATAGATCCAGGATATTGTCATATTTTAAAGAATATTTATAAAAATGCAACAGCAACAATTAGATTACATAATGATACTGGAAAAATCAACATTGAGAAAGGTGTATGACAAGGTGACTCCATATCTCCAAAACTTTTTACAGCAGTGCTGCAAGAAGTATTTTGTGGATTAAAATGGGAAACTAAAGGAGTGAAAGTAAATGGAGAGTATTTAAGTCATTTAGATTTCGCAGATGATGTAGTTGTTTTTGCAAATAATGCTTCAGAGCTCCAGGAAATGTTGCAGGAGTTAGCAGATGAAAGTAGAAAAGTAGGATTAAAAATAAATGTTAAAAAGACTAAAGTAATGTTTAATCGATTTGCTTAAAGTATGAAAATAAAGATTGATTATGAAGAATTAGAAGAAGTTAACAGTTACAAATATCTTGGTCAGATTATTAATACAGATGGAAACATAATGGAGGAAATTAATCATAGAATTAAACTTGGTTGGAGTGCTTTTGGTAGAAATAACTTGATACTAAAACGAAATATGCCTATGTGTTTGAAAAGGATGGTTTTTAACAAATGTGTTTTACCAGTTCTTACTTATGGATCTGAGACTTGGACACTTAATAGAAGAGCAATACAGAGACTTCAGACCACTCAAAGGAGTATGGAGAGATGTATGTTGGGAGTAACAAGAAGATATCGAAAACGCAATGTATGGGTAAGACAACAAACAGGTGTTACTGACCTTATTGAAAAAATCAAAAGATTGAAATGGAGTTGGGCTGGACATATTGCTAGAAGAGATGATAATAGATGGACAATTGAAATTTTAAACTGGATTCCAAGAGGTTGTAAAAGACCCAGAATGAGACCACATGTGAGATGGATGGATGAAATAAGAAAATGTGCAGGGGTGTTGTGGAGAAGAGAAGCTAAAGATCGGAGAAGATGGATTAAACTTGGAGAGACCTTCATCCTGCAGTGGATTGATAATGGTTGTTGATGATGATGATGATATATATAATGCACTCCATATTTTAGATACATTTTAAGGGTACGTGCATCATATAAGCTGGCAAATTTATATAAATTATACAAATGGATTTTTTGTTCAAGGGTTCATAAGACGTTTGAGTGCAAAAGGTGTCAACACTAGAAGTGATCCTAGGACCTCTCCTTGCAAGAGCATGATACTCTACCACTGTACTAAACTGCACAGGGCAACATGTATATATAATGCAGATGCTTTTCTATGTATATAGTATGCATATATATATATATAATTATAGTATAAACACTATTATAAACAATATTTAAAAATAACAATAATGTTGTTATTATTAATAAAATGAGAGCATGCTTACATGAATGTGTGTTTATTCATTTTCCTTCTTTCACAAAATATAAATAATAATAAACTTACTGCATTGTACTTTTATTTTTTTAATAAAATGAATAACGAAATGTCAGACTTCGATCACAATTAAATATGTTTTGAAAGATAGCTCTTTTTTAAATAATTTTTTTCCAATTGAACTGATTACTTGTTTTATTGCCTGCCTTGATGTTTTGCTGCTTTCAGTGAAACACAAAGAAAGGTTATTAATAAACATCATGACATATGGAGTTCAGAGATAGAAAATAACTGCTGTCATATTAGAATTTATTAATCTTAATATTTTGTTTTTTGTTTCTTTATATTTTTTTAAATAGCTTATAACTGAAGAAATTAATATTTATACAATGTATACTGCAGCTTTACTGTACTAATGATTACTAAAATACATTTCAGGATACTATACACATTAAATTTAGTTGATTTTACTTCATTAACTAAAATCTACTTTAAAAGCCTCTGGCATAGTAACAATATTCTTAAAAATTAAAATAATGACATGTACTTGTTAAAAACAAATATTTAATTATTTTACAAAAAACAAATAAACAAGTTAAGAGTAGTTTTTTTATTTAGTATTTCTAATATAAACAAAAGCCTATTTTATACAATCACAGAAATGAACTTGGGTCTCTTCTGCCAAAGAGTAGTTTCTTTAATGTTGTTAGCTGTGGATATTTATGTGCTTTATTTACAACTAAAATATTTCTGTTAATAAGAAAAAAAGTCACTTTGTCATTTTTAATAAAAATTTTACTAACAACTGATTGAAATGAATTCCTGTTATGGAAATAAATTAAGATCATCTGCATTGTCATTGGGAGATTTAGATAAAAGTGCACTAAAAGGTTAATCACAATTTATAAAAAAAAAATATAATTTTAGACTTATGAATGTTCACACATTTATATAAAAAAAAGATAGACATATGTTATTTTAAAAATTGTTTTGATTCATGCTAAACATGCTTTCAATGTATTGTGTATCATAATCAAATATACAATTTATGCTATCAAATACATGCTCAGCATAAATAAACCCAATTTTTAAAGCAAAATATGTCTCCATTTTTATTATAAATGTCTAACATTACAATTGTAAAGAAAAGAGATAATACATTTAATGAATTACAAAGAAATATAATTATAAATTATCAATTTGTAAACCAAAATAAAATTTTAATTTTCTAGCTCACATTTTCTCTGATACCATGCAATACATTGCATTCTAATAAATGGATGTTAATGATAGCAAGAACAGTTGGATAAATTATGGATATTTTTTAAATATTATATTGCTTACATTTTGTCAGCACTAATCCACCAATACTCACACACCATTCAAAAATATAACAATATTGTAAAAATTATTTTAAAAAATTTAAACTTTTATAGCATATGTTGATAGATTTACCAGATAATGATAAAAATTCATTCACATTTTAAATACAAACATCAAACAGATAAGATTTTGTTTATTTGGCAAAAGAAATCTGCTCTTCTGGATAGTTGAATGATGAAATAATGCTTTGTTTTAATTGAAATCTAATTTTTGAAATAAAATGTAATTTTTCACATTTAATTTTTAAACAAAAATAT
Source organism: Epiperipatus broadwayi (assembly GCA_028023455.1). Lineage (NCBI taxonomy): Eukaryota > Metazoa > Onychophora > Udeonychophora > Euonychophora > Peripatidae > Epiperipatus > Epiperipatus broadwayi. Next base: position 278,056 of record JAQFVV010006669.1, on the reverse strand, counting down.
CCATTGAATTAATTTAAATTTATTATATTCTGATATATATAATTATCGTTTAATGCTAAATTGAAAGTTAAAAATTTACAGCAATTGAAAATAAGGAAAATTGTCATGATGCTAGCATATGGTTATTATTTTTAGTTTGTTTTTAATTTATAGTGATACATAATAATATTTAAAATGTTTTTTGGTAAAATTAATATTTATTTTAAAAGTTAATTGTTAAAATAACTGTAATGTTTGTTATTTGCATACATTTTAAATTGTATACACATTATTTAAATATTTGATGCATGAATAATTAAAAATGAACATAGTATTATTATAATTTTTTTATTTAGTACACTATAAATCATAAAATGAAATAAACTTATCTTGTATCTCAAATACACTAATCTTTAATATTTTAGTGTTGATAAGAATATTGGTGAAAACTTTTTATATAATATTTTAAAATCCATAATTTTCATTAATTTTCCAGGTGCAATGTATTTTAAATCACCTTCTAATGGCCAGTTTGATAAACATTCTTGTTTTTTTTTTTTTAATTATATAAATATTTATTCTATTTACATATTTACTTTTAAAAAAAAATTGTAAAAAATATGAATTTTAAAAACAAAAACTACTCTTAAAAATAATATCAATTTTGCAAATGAAGGAAAAAGGAATAAATTTGGAATACAATACATTTTATTTTATCCTTCATGTTAAAATAATGTATTTTTAATGAAATAAAATGTATTTTCACTAATTTTTATCATTTATAAAAAAAATCTATAATAAAACAATGAAATATTTTTTACATTATTAAAATTCCATTAATAAATATAAAAAATAATAGCAACAATATTCTTTAAGGCATTTCATTTTTTTTGCCTATAATGTATTTTTGTTTTACATTATTACACATTCACTGACTTGTAGTCTTTTAATAAAATAGATATTCAAGTAAAATCTGAATCCAATCATTTTATACTTATCAAAAAGTAAATATTTCATTTAATTTTATAAAAATAAATATATAAACAAACTATATTATTTTCAAGTTCAAGATATAAATAGAATTGAGGTGACACAAATATATTGATTACTTTCGAATTCAGTTCTCCTTCTTTTAAAAATATTTGCTCTTTTTCACATTTTCATTAAATAATGCTACTTAATAATTTTAGTTTGAATTAAAATATCAAAGTGCAAGAAAACTATGTCTAAACATTTAATTTTCAATTTCAAGATTTAAATCTAAGCTGAGGTCATATAAGCATGCTGAGTACTTTTGAGTACAATGCCCTTTGTTTTTAAAAATGCTTGGATTTTGTTTTGTTACTAATTTTTCTTTGAAAAATACTAAAATTTAGTGATTTCAGTTGAAATTAATATATCAATATATATTACAGAATAAATATTTGTCATCATATAAAACTAACAAAGAAATATTACAGATAAATCACTGTGAACTAAGTAGTCATGATCCCAGAAAATGTTCAAGAATTTGATAAATGACCCAAGGCCAGGTCTTGTATAATTCATAATTCACTTATAAGAAGTGTTTAAATATAATTAAACTTTGTGTTTGTGTATGAGAAGTGTGTAAATCAGATATTCATGAGGAAAATATTGAAAACTAAATATGCAAATATTTAACTAAGTACTATATAAGTATAAACAGTTTTGATTAATGTTAACTTAAGACATATGTCAACAGAAATTTTGTGATTACTCAACAACAATGTTTAATTAAAAAAATCAAGAAATCTTAGCTAGATAGATTTATCAGTAGCCTGGTAACTAATTGACATACAATTAAAACCATGATGCAACCATTATCTAAACGCTTTGACATATTCAATTTGAAATTAAAGTTTAAATTTAATTTAGCAGCAATTGAAAAAATCCTTCTTTGTTTTGGTTTAATATTAGTGTAATAAGGTCAAGTTTTATAGGAAATTTATATTTAAATAACCTCTACTTTCATTTAAATATATAAGTGATTAATCAACACATTGCATAATTATGTAACGATATTAAATCATGTTAATTTAACTTATGCCTATTACTGAAAGTGGCAATTTTTGAAGGGCAAAAAAATCAAACATTTTCATGGTTGTAACAAAATTATATCTGTCAGAGATTGGTTGATTTTTTTTCAACAAACATTGATATTTGAATAATCAGAAATTTTTTTCAGATTGTGCAAAAAAAATAAATAGTATTATCATGTATTATTTTTTAAAATAAATAATAAAGGTAGCTTTAATTTATTAATATTATAGAAACATTAAATTATTAGCATATCTTAAAAATATAGTCATTAACACTTTTGCACTGCACAACTACTTGGATAGTTTTTATTGTTTTCATTGGCAGTAAACTTCAAACATTGAATTTAATATTAAAACATTATTATTTTTAGGATATAACAAAGTTGACTTCATTTGATAGATATTTTTGTTTAGAAATGAAGCAAATTCTAAAAAGCCACATTTTCATTTTTTAAATTTTGTTAAAATTATATTGTGATTAAGACAAAAACACTATCATTTAACTGTGAGGATGGATTAGATTTTATTCAGAAGTAAATGAAATCTTTTTATTTGGCATTTTTTTTCAAAATGTAAGTGAATAAACATCAATATCTGATAAATCTATCAATTTATGCTTTAAAAGTTTAAATTTTTTTAATAGGTTTTTACAGAATTGACATATATCTAGCAAATGATCAATGATTATGTGTTAGCAAAGAGTTTTTAACTTCCTTCCTGAAATTTGACTTAACATGATTAAAGATTTCCAAGAGACAGTAGAAACAAATCAGTTATTGGTTGAAAATGATTCAAGTTGCTAGATTTTTAGATATCCTGATATCAGTATATTGGTTTTAAAATTAAAATACTGTGAATAAAATATGTATAAAATTACCAACACTTCAAAAAAGTTAGTCATTTCACTCAGTAGGTGACAAATTATTTTGGGAAGAAAATTAGTATGGTTAATGAAATAAGCCATTCTCACTCTCATGCTTTAAATAAATAATACTGAATTGATAAAGGGCAAAATATAATGGCTCCATTTTTTCTTTGAGTTTTTGATATTTATAAGTTCACCTCCTGCCAAATTGGAAATGCAGGATAAAGTTGATATATCACCAGATAAAAACATAATATTAGTAATTATTAAATTTATTGCCAATTATACAAAGAAAAGAGAACTGTACTTTTAGGAATAAAAAAAATGGTTTTATTTTGAAAGATACATTCAAATGTGTTATTTTACATTCTATTACAAAAATATTTTTCATAATAAATTATAATTATTGTTTTAATTAAAATAAAAGGTAGTGATGAGTTACATGCCTACGAAATCACCAGTATCTAAAACCACCAAGAAGCAAATGATAAAGTTCTATGAAAATGGCTGAATTTGTGTTTTCAATAGATTTTTTGGATTTATTTTGCCCCTGCATCCTTTTAGGCATTTTAATTTTACAGCCTCATTGATTTTTTTCCATGTTTTAACTTAGGCATTTTAATTTTTTCATCAATTTCACCCATTTTTGCATAGAAATTTATCACTTGTAGGCTTCTTAGTAGTTCTCCAGCATCATCTGCAACCACAGTATTGTAACCCAACACTACCAAATAATATTGTAATATATTTGACTAAAAAATATTGGTATGAAAAACTAACTGCAGGTAAAATCACTGATACAAATAGAATAGTGTCATATAAACTACACAATGATTAAGTGCACATTTAAGGGTAAAAATTTAAATAAATTCTACTATCATTTATAATACTATCTTCGAAATGTATATTGAATTATAAATGCAGGAATTATATGTAATACATTAAAGATGGATGATGAAAATGTATTCAAATATTTTTAAATGCCTGTGTTTTTTCTATTATTCATATTTACTCCGCTTCTATATAGAATGTTAAAAATAGTACAAACTATTCATTCCTTAGATTTTAGTGTATAATAGGGGGAAGAAGTACATTTATTTTTTTATGATTATTATATTTCATTTTAAAAATCATTTTTATGTTGATATAAAAGCATATTAATATTTAGCTTTAATAAAAACGAATTATGATTCTTCTTGTAAAAGGATTTTTAATCAGTTCTATACAATTAATAAAAGAAAACAGGGAGTAACATAGTATATGTAAATAAAAGTTTCGCATAAGTTAATCAAGTTATTCGTGACTTACATAATTAAATTAAAATACAAACATTGAAATCATTTAAGATGAGATGGCTACAAAAAAAAGTTTTCTATCAACCAAAAGGAAATATTTGATACCTCTTTGAAGCCTTAAAAAATTTAGCAAGGTAAATTTCTGATGACTAATTTATAATCCCTGTCACTACAATTGTTATTCGTAATCAACATTCTCAACCATTTTCAAATGCAGAATTAGGTTTCTCCAAGTTTAATTCAATTTCTTTCATTCTTAGACTCTGTTTTCCTCAATATACTATCAATCTTTTTTTTTCATCCATCTCACATGTGATCTGTTTCTAGGTTTTTTTGCAATCTCTTGTAATAAACTAAGACGTCAACAGTTTAGCCCATCTCCGTTCAAATTTTTTAAATCTTTAAAAGATGTTGGTGATACCTGTTTGTCCTCCCACTCATGTATTTTATTTTCACTCTCTTCTTATTACTACTAACACAAATCTTACCATACTATGTTGAGTGTTTTGAAGTTTATGAATTGTTTTTTTGATATATGACCAAGTTTCATATTCATAAGTAAAAACTGGTATCATGCATTTATCAAAAACTTTTTTTTCCAAACAGGTAGCATATTTCCTTGTATTATTAAGTTACTTCTATCAAAAATACTCCAACCAACTCTATTTGCATGATTAATTTGATACATTATGTTTGTCTTTGTAGGTATTAGCCTCTTCTAATTCATGAGTAACAATCTTTGTTTTTTACTTCTGTAAAAATCCATTCAAAATATTTGAGACTTTTTAGCATTTATGCTTAGTTTTTCATTTTTATTTTCATGATAAATCTTGCAACATTTCCTTAATTTCTGAAGCATTATTTATAAAATCAAATACACCATCTAAAAAAATCTAAATGGTGCAAATAGTTTTTATTTAATTTTATTCTGATAGTTTGCCATTTTAATTCACAAAATATTTTTTTGTAAAATAACTGTGAAAGTTTTAGAAATATGGAATTATCCTGATAAGCATTCATCAATACTAATTTTCAACATCACATGATCACCATTTTTTATGTTTACACAAGCTGTTTACACGGAGGCTAAACTCTCCATACAGTAGTGCCACTCAGTGCAAGCCAGAGTAATCAATGGATACAAAAAGATTTGTGCATAAAATTGCCATCTAGTGCCTACTATCTAATATTCCCACTCTGGGGATATTGTATGAGTAGACTGGGGATATTAGATTGTAGGCACTAGATGAGTCTGGGGATATTGGATCAGTAAACACTATATGGGAATTTTATGCACAAACTTTCTTGCAGTCACTGATTACTCTAACTTGCATCTGAGTGATGCCACTATATGGAGAGTTTAGCCTTTGCGCAATGTTAATCTCCTTAGTATCACTATATAATCTAATTATTGTTGTTTAAAAAATTTTCAGCAACTTAAAATACCTACAGTGTTTTTCTGAAGGTTGGTATTTTACTTATAATTATATATTGCCAATAAACATCACATGACCACCACTTTTTATGCTTGTGTATAACTGTTGTTAAAACAGGTAAACTCACTATACATACTGCCACACACAACAAGCTAGAGACCCATATGACTATATAAGCTAATGGGCTTGGATTGAAAACATTAAGGTGTTTTCAGTTTAAGACTCATAGTTTAGTAGTTAAGTAAAAATAAAAGGTGGCTTCTGGAGGATTGCATTAGATCCTAAGATCTAGGTGCAGTGCTCTCAGATCCAAGGCTTTTCACTGACGAAGGCCACAGACAGAAACTAGTCTGAGGATATTGTATGAGTAGGCACTAGATGGGGATTTTATGGACAAGCCTTCTGGCATCCATTGATTACTCTAGCTTGCTGTGTGTGTCAATACGTATAGTGAGTTTGCCTGTTTTAACAATAATTATATATTGGACTATTTGCATCATCTAGTATTGAGTATTGAATGTCTTTAGAAAAAATGTAGTTTATGTTAATTTTCAAACTATATTCAACTGTTAGTAATAGCACACAGGTTAGTATATCAAATCTGAACCCTTAGGTTCTTTTAATGTAATGATACAGGTTATATTCCCATGCTATTGCTGTCACTGGTCAGGCCAACAACACCTAAAGAAGAGAAGAGGATAATAGTTCTTGAAATGTTGTGCATATACTAACCTGTGGCTATTAGTAACATTTGAATGTACTTTGAAAATTTAAATAAAGTTAAAATTTTCTAAAGACATTCAATACTCGATACTAGATGCTGGAAATACTCCACTATATAAATATAATTTAAAAACCTACAGTTTTACTAGAATCTGAACATCTTTTTTACCATCATCTTTTCAAAAAAATAAATAAATAAAAAGTGAAACAGCTTTTAAATAGCCCATTGAATAAGCAAATCTCTTTTCACCAGTAATCTAAAAAAGTAACTATGAAGAGAAGTTACAAAATTTTCCAAATACTGTTTGTGAGAATTAAAACAATTTTTCAATTGCTTTTAAAGCATTTTTTCAATATTCTTTTACTAACCAACAATTGAATGAGTCTTATTAAGTTGCTACGTTAAAAAAATTATATCAGTTTAAATTATAAAAGAAAATATCCAGGTTTTATTAACCCTGTATTTAAATACAGATCACAGTTGTGATAAAAAAAAGCTCTAACTACCGTCTTACAATAATTTTCAGAAGATAAAATACTCTGAAAGAAATAAAATGTGATGTAACATTATGTTCTTCAATTGCAATTTTGAAAAAGTTCAAGTCCTTAAATTAAATTAAACAATTCTCAAAAATTTTTCAAGTTTTGGGGGTTTCTATAAGTATATCTCTCATGTCAATTCCATATTATTGCAAACATCCACCAGCACAGAAATTAAATTATATTCTTCAACAAACATGTATTTCACAAAGAATTTTAATTTGTCACATGACTTACAATATCACACATCTAAATCTCAGTAACAAAATATTGTTTCATTACATCACTTTAATATAAGGTAAGAACTAATTAGTCATTATATTATAGAACTGTTTTCAATAAAAAAAATTTCCTTCTATTAATACAACTATCTCACTGCCATCATATCACAAACATCTAGCAGCACAAAAACTCAAGCCATTCTGTTTCACTATGATTGCATTTCCTAAGCAATCTTTCCTCATTAGGTGATTCAGAAATGAAAAACACCTCCATCTTCATAATCATGTGGACAGCTTAATATTTTTCACATTGTATTTTTACATTTTTATTGTACATCTCTCAACTCCACATAGTAAAAACATCCATCAGCTTAAAAACTCAAACTATTTTCTTTGTTCCTAACATCATCATTATTATTACATTATTTTTATTATTATTGTCACTTATTATTCTAAATTATTATCATTGTATTTATTATTATTATCGATAATTTTATTGTCATTGTTAGCTTATAAAGGACTTTATTCAACAAAGTAAAATAGCTTAAGCTATTTCTATTGTCTACTTATTATTATAGTGTTAGCCATGCAAATAACATAATATAGAGATTGGCATGTGTCTCTCAAAGTTTTGAAAGTAAGAAAAGGTTCACAATTTGATGAGCTGGGTTTTATCTGAGGTATTGCAATAGTGACAAGTTATACCTTTTACTTTCTGCTTTTCTTTTCAACTTTATTAATCTTCAGTTTGGATTTCTTCTTGTAGGCTTGATGATAACTGTGATTGAGACCAGATGTCAATGACTGATTTTCATTTGTTATTTTTTTATCACTTCAACATATAATATTCACTTTATTTTTGAACGTATTAAGGTGCCTTTTTGGGTTATTGTTATATTGTACACCATAAGGCTTAGAGGATGAATATACTGATTTTGATGTCAGCTAAGACTTCTTTTTTGAATAAGTCAAATAGGCTATTTTTATTTTTGAAGAGTGTGTGTATTATTGAATGAATGTTATTAAGTCCTTAGCATGAAAACAATAATGATACTGTGCTTCTAAATCTCTGTAGCAAAGAGTGCATAAATGTTTTACATTTTGATAGATTTTTTTCTAGCACATGTTGTGTGGATAGTGAATTGAAGTTAATTTTAAGTAAAAAAAATCGTAATATGTTGTTTCAAGAGACCAGAATTTGACTTTATGAAAAAGTTGTTTGTTACTGATGTTGAGTACACTTTTATCATAGACTTGTAGAGGGTACAAAAGTGAATGAATTTTCCAGTACTTGGATTTATTTTGAGTAGTTTTAGACAAAAATGGAGTGAGTAGTGTCTTCAGGTATCTTTCAATAGGAGGTGGTTAGTCTGTGGGGGTGATTTCACAGACTATTTGTAAATATGGGATCTTTTTTGCATATTCAGAGATTATATTGTTTTTTTGGATTCTGAATGAGAGAATTGAATAAGGTCTAGACCATTTTGTGAGAGTGGATTTTTGAGACACCTTATGGATATTGAGATTACTTTTTTCCCATAAGAGTTTCCGGCAAAGTGAGTCTTTGATTAGAAAAGGCTTTGATATAAAATATTGTTGGAGTGTTATGTGTAATTTTTATCATGATCAGCATGTTAAAAAATGATAACATAGCTTAAATTGATAGATATGATTTTTTTAGTAAATTGACTATAATTTTTATGTTATTTTTGAAGTCAATTTTGTATAAATGACTGCTGTGGTGGTTAATATAAATAGAAATGGAATCCAAGGAATAGGTTAAGTTTGTCTTTAAAATGTTTTGTTATACAAATTTGCTAGGAATGGGATTTTTTCATATTGAATGTTAACTTACATGTATTTGTATAATCTGAAAGAATTTTTAGAAGTTCAGAAAGGTGTTTCTTCAGGAAGACAAAAATATTAAGAGATAATCCATGTAAGCTATATATGAAATGTTGGAGTTTAGGCAAGGTATTTAAATTTCAGGTGTTTAATTTTTTATGACATTTATAAAAGAGTTTCTGTAAGCAATGAATAACATAGCATTAAAAGGGGATCCTTATGGGATGGACTGATGGGCATAATTGGGAGTGAGGTTTTGCCATTTAGAGTAAATGTATATTCCATGGTTTAATAATAGGTTATATATATATATATATATATATATATATATTAGAAATATATATATATATATATAAGTAGGCCTTTGGTACTTCATTTTGTTCCAGAATTTTATGGAGTGTATATATTGTTATCATGTCAAAGATTTCTTTCATGTCTATCTGAATAAAAATTGGACTGTATTTTTTGTTGTTTCTTACTGCCCAGTTGATGATTCTTTTTTGACAGTTGCATTTTTGATAATTTTGGTATATAGGGCTCTATTTTGTCTTTGATTACTGATTCTGTTATTTTGATGTCACGGGGACACATTGAAACTGGACATCAGTTTTTTAGTATGAAAATCATTTCTTTATTTTTTTATAGATGGTACAAGAGACATTTAATAGAATCCTAGTAATAGATAGATAGATAGATAGATAGATAGATAGATAGATAGATAGATAGATAGATAGATAGATAGATAGATAGATAGATAGATAGATAGATAGATAGATAGATAGATAGATAGATAGATAGATAGATAGATAGATAGATAGATAGATAGATAGATAGATAGATAGATAGATAGATAGATAGATAGATAGATAGATAGATAGATAGATAGATGGATAGATAGATAGATAGATAGATAGATAGATAGATAGATAGATAGATAGATAGATAGATAGATAGACAGACAGACAGACAGACAGACAGACAGACAGACAGACAGACAGATAGATAGATAGATAGATAGATAGATAGATAGATAGATACATTTGTGAGATTAGATATGTATTGAGCTGTAAATTTATTAAGAAGTGCATATATGAAATTAGAAATTTTATTCATTCCAGGATGATAAGAATCTTTCATTGATTCTAGTTTTTGTATAAAGTCATTAGAAGTAAACTGAATTTCTTCTCCTTTGTCTTATGAGAGTTGTAATAGATTGATTGAGTGGAGGATTCTTTTGTAGACTGACTTTAAACTGTGTCAGTGGAATCTTCACAAATAGTTTGATTGTATTTTAATGGCAGATGATGTTTGAATTAGACACTATGACCCAATACCAATCTAATATTTCTAGTTAAGTTGTTAGGCTTATTTAAAAATACTTTTTTCTTTCTTTGTTGCTATGTACTTTTTAAGTTGTTCTGAAATAAATTGGCATGTTTTCATTGATGCTAAAAATCTAGATTGGTATGTTTCTTTAATACTAGATATCTAGGACAATTGTGTTTGGAGTGTAAAGTTAACATAATATTTTATAAGTATCTTCCATAAGATTGAAGATTTTGTTGGGGAGGGTGTTGTGTGAATGATAATATATTAACAAATGCATACGAGGTTTGGACAGAATCCATTACAATATGGACTGCGCTCTCACTAGTAAACCCTCAACCCTTCCAAATTTTTAACAAAACTAGGCATGTCTAATCAGAAGATCACAACATTACTCAAGTTTTTACTATTGGACTATTTAATAAAAGTGAATCTTGATGCTGTGCCCACAAACTGGTTCTTTGAGCACATTAAATTAACCTGCACAGGCTTCGGTCCAATGAAGCAAATCATAGCCCAAAATTCAGCAATTGATTATTATAAAATCCTCTCCATTAAAGATTGCATTAAAGAGAGAGATTTTCCCATCATAAGAATCTTGACCTTCATTACATATTCCATATGGATCACCCGGTGCAAAATGATATTCAACATCCCACAAACGAATGCCCTTGCAATTTTTTTGGAACCCTCAGAAAAATCCAAAGTAAAGACAAAATTCTCTCTACTAAGTTTAGCTATGAGAATACATGGAAACTTGTCAAGATTTCCAGTGACTAAAGCTCCCTATTCTCCCACACTATCTCTGTGGAACCATAGAAGTATTTTCTCTTCATCTAGATTTGACAAGGGCATCAACACTGATAGTTAAGAAGCTACTGCTGACACATGTTCTCATATGAACATCACAGTTTGTAACCATATATTTCACTAATAAAGTTTCTTTGAAAATAAATATATATTTCTGAGAAGAGAAATTCTGGAGTGCATGATGGAAAGAGAAATTCTTATGGTTCATTGAGTAATGATTGTTGATCTGACACTGAAATCATGATCCATAGATATTACAACACCTGTTTGATCAGAAAGAGGGGAGTTATTAAAAAGATATTCATCATCTTGTGTAATGATGGTGAATACAATAAGTTTATTAGCAAGGATTATCTACCATTATTAAAAGATGCAGATTCTTCTGTTAAAAATCCCTTTTTACTCATTATAAGAGTAGATAAAATTAAGGCCTTTTTTATTAGTGAAGTTTCTATATGACATATTGAAATTTCCTATGAGTAATATTGGATGTGGAGTAGTCACAAATTTGGAATTTCTCATTAGAATTAATCTTTTTATGTTGAATGTGAATCTGGGGAATGTATACAAGTACTATGCTTAGTATTACTGACGTGTAGTGAAGAGTGTTAATTAAGACAAATTGTGTTATATATATATATATATATATATATATATATATATATATATATATATATATATATTATATATATAAAGAGCATGCTAATAGCTCTAAACAAGCTTTTTTTTTATGATAAATGCTACAAGAGAAAATATTTGAAGCCTTTATCTATGATGGTCCCCATTCCCAGACCGGTTTCGAGCTATGGCTCTCATCATAGATAAAGGCTTCAAATATTTTCTCTTGTAGCATTTATCATAAAAAAAATAATAATAAATAAGCTTGTTTAGAGCTATTAGCATGCTCTTTATATATTACATATTGGTAATACATGCTATATAGGTCATGTGACATATGACTGATTTTTACTTATATATATATATATATATATTAGATGAGTTAACAATGTCATTCTTTATTGATGATGATATCTGTTCTTGATAATGGTGTGTCTGTTGATTTTGAAAAGTCTGTGAACCCTTTGTAATTTAATTTGTATGATGGGTGAATTTGTGATGCACAATAAATTTCAATGCCAAGTTTGTGTTGCCAAATGATATACCATTTATAAAGATTATTTTTTCAAGGGAATTTAAGCCTCTGATATTAATATATGTAATAAACTTGCAAGCATTGTTGATTTTATTATGTATGACTATCAAGAAAAACTTTTTAAAAGTGCACTATATTAGAGTTTTATATCACAAAGTAAAATGATCAAAGATAAATAGAATAAATAATAGATTGTTGATACCGAATATACGTTATTTCATTATATATGATTGTGTACTGGATTATTGTTTAGGTGTGGTTTATAGTCTATCCTTTATATCACTTGATTTTACTTGCTTTATTATTTGTTTTTTATTGTATGTTATCACCTACTTTTCCATATAGTAGCACAGTTTTTAGAATTGAATCACTGTTTGTACTTTTTAATTGATTCAAATGGTATGGGTAGTATTTCTTTGTCACTGTCATCCATTATTAGATCCTTTGCTTTTTTAATCCTATATTTCCCTGAAGGGCATCCTGTTTTTTTTTTTTTAAATTAAGAAGTGTTTATAATTACTTCCATTGGACAGATAATGAGAATATCTATTATGTCTCGTAGTGTTTTATTTAGAAGGCTTGTTGTATTTAAATTGTCATTAGATTGTTCCTTGATTTTATTTTATTGGTATTAGTCTTGATTGATTATGAACTATTTTGTTACTATTGTTTATGTTGATTTTTAAATTCTTTTCTGATTTTGTCATCTGGTTTAGATATTTTTTTATTTTCTCAATTCTACTTGTTGACCAGTCCTTTTTTTCTTTGGACATTGATAGTTGGGAGTTATTCTGTACGCAGTATAGCTTACCTCAATTGTCGATAAATCGATCATGCTCTTTGCAGTGAAAGCACTAGGGCTTTTATCTGTTTATTATTAAAAATAATGTTGCTTCTTGATCGGTTATTTGTGTGGGGATATTATCTGGATTTGTATTTTCTCATAATTTTACTTTAAAAAACATAGGAATGGGTACATTTTTAATATATGCAATTTGAAAATTTATAATCTTTCGGGATAGCTCCATTAGCTTGATGAAATCAGCAATGAAATAATTAAGGTAAATATTTTTAAGTAGTCCTGTAATATAATTTTTCTATTTGAGTTAACTAAAATTAGTGTATATTGATTCAAAATTATTATTATTATTATTATTTTGAAGTTGTCTTTTTTTAATCACTTTTAAATTCTATTACTAAATATCTCGGATTTGGGTTCTGCAATGTGTATAATCATGTTCCGTAATTTTTTTCATTAAGCTTAAAATAAAAATTCTTTAGGAAATCTATAGAAAGAACAATATTAATTTGTGGTTGCCATTATTAATTAGTGATCCCAATCACTTGAAGGATTAAAAAATAATTTTTGGTATCATGGTGTTAAATATTTCTGCAATTTTTGTTAAGCTATCATTTGCCTAGACTTCATGTGACTCCGTAGTATCAATATCCATTGTCTTTGATAAAAAAAAATCTAATTTCATAAGATCTCCAATGGTTTAATGATGAAATCTTAGAAGTTAGTTTTATTCTCATTCTATTAACTGTTTGTAATTCATTTTTACTTTTTCCATCTATTGAAGATGTAAGTTTTGTTACTTCTGCATATGATGATTTTAGCAATTTTCCACTTGTGGTCAGTGGTGACAGACATCTTAGCTGGATACTGATTTTCAGTGTCGTATTTATATATTAGCAAGAAATTATTAGATTTTTTTGAAATAAAAGTAAAGAAATTTTCAATATATAATTTGTGGAAATTTTACTTTACCGATTTTTATTAGTAAATTGTAAGCTTCTCCGAACATTATATGCCCTTTATTGGCTCTTATTACTAATGTTTTATTATTAATGTCATTACTACTATATAAGTTAACTAATGATAGTGAATTGTAAAAGAAGTTTAGTGATTTGTGTGTTCATACAAAGACTTTTATGAAAAAGGATTATGATAATTTAATTAGGGTTGAAAATTTTTTTAGGAATAATCTACAAATGTATTGGAATTGTGTTAAAAATCTTACTATAATTGGAAATAGGAGTTATAAATTTAATGTAATTCAATCTTCTATGAACGATCTAGTTAAACATTTTACGATATATATTTAGATATTTCTGATAATGATATGGCTGATATTAAATTTAATAAAGAGAGTTCTTCGAGTATAGATGTTAAAAAAATTGAAATTACTAAAATGTTTAATAACTGAAACACAGGCTTGTTATATACCTGTGGCTATATATATGTAATATAGGGTATATGAGCACAGACTTTCACACCACCCATCTCTCTCCACTCTATCTAATAACACCGATACACCTAAATAGTCTATCTTAATATATATCTGAGCACTTATACTATATATGTGTGTAAAGATGATAGTCTGGACCAACTGATGATTGCTGGTTTAGCATGAAATACGTATATTGGTGATTATTTATCTTTTCAGCATATGTGTGTTTAGGTGTATCGGTGTTATTAGATAGAGTGGAGAGAGGTGGGTGGTGTGAAAGTCTGTGCTCATATACCTTAAAATGTTTAATGCAATTTCTAAATTTAATACAAAACTTTCTATGGGATATGATATATGAGAATATTTCTAATTTTATTAGCAAAGGTTGTGCTGAATGTTTGGTAGTACCACTACATTATATTATTAATTTATCAATTGAGAAATGTGTTATTCCTGACATATTTAAAATAGCTAAGATTATACCAATTTGTAAGAAAAGGAATAGATCTGATCGTGATAGTTGTAACCTATTTCAATTCTGTTACCTTTTGCTAGGGTTTATAAAAGGTATAATTAAAATAATATTATTATAAATATGATTAAGGTATTACCTAATTATCAACATGGTTTTCTACCTGGTAAATCTGTTGAAATTAATTTAATGATGATAACTGATCACATTGTTAATTCATGCCTTATCTGATCAGACGCAATTAATGTTGTATATTTTGATATGACTCAGACATTGTTAAAGTTGCAATGTTAGATTTTATATAAGCTTAAATTATTGAAAGTTAGTCCTCATTTAACTGAGTGGTTTAACAATTATTTGAGGGATAGTAAATCTTTTATGTGTATGGATATAACCAATTCTTGTCTTTTTAATAATATGGTAGGTATTCCTTAATGTAGAATATTAGCATCTTTACTTTTAAGGTTTTTATATGTGATGTTATCAAAACATAAAAAATAGCATGATACTTACTATGCTGAATGATTGAATGTTATTCAAAAGAATTATTATTTATAATCATCACCTTGTGATTTAAAGAGATGTAGATTGTTTTAAGGATTGGTATATGTTAACTATATGGAGATTAATATTAATAAAACATGTATTGTTTCCTATACTAATAAAACTGAAAAATATGTTTATCAGCATAAAATTGAAAATTGTATTATTACATATAAGCAGATTGTATCTGACTTAGGAATTATATTTTGTAATAATTTTATTTTTAATACACATATTAAATATATTTAATAAAACTTACAGAAAGATGGGATGTATTTTGAAATATGGAAGAGAGTAATCTACTTCCATAATATATGGCTTATTTTTCCTCTTGTCATAACACTTTTAGAATATGCTTCTTCTATATAAAATTTGAATTTGATTAATATTCAGTCCAGAATTCTTAATGTTGAAAAAAGATTCATTAAACTAATAAAATGGGAATGTCAAAATTTTAAAACTGTACTGAAAAAAAGGAAAATGTTGAAAAATATGATATTGTTGAAAAATTTTAACTGATGGAAAAATTGATATCAGTGACTATATATCGAAATAGAATTGAACGTACTGAGTCATCTGCTAAGAGAAATACACACTTTCAAGGTTAATGAATGTAAAAATACTTTCTTCAGCAAGTCAATTATTAATAGATTGCAAAGAATATATAATCTAAATTATAATAATATTAATATTTTTTGTGAACAGTTTATTATGAATATTAGGAAAAAGCTAAACTTTTAATAGAAAACATATATATAATGTTATGTATATAATTTCTATTTATTAATTGTTTCTTTTTGTTTATTGTATATTTCTGTAAAGTATAAATATTGACATGCACATAATAAATAAGTATCAAATTGAATTGAATAATTATTATTGTAATTATTATTACTAGTATTGTTGTTGTTGTCATTATTATCACCCTAACTACTGTATGTAGTATTTGTATTATTGCCAGTAGTAGTACTAGTAATAGGAGTGGTAGTAGTCATAGTAATGGTAGTTGGAGTATAGTAGTAGTAGTAGTAGTAGTAGTAGTAGTAGTAGTAGTAGTAGTAGTAGTAGTAGTAGTAGTTAGTAATAGTCGTTAGTAGTAGTAATGCTGGCATTACTGTATTGATTATTATTATTATTATTATTATTATTATTATTATTATTATTATTATTATTTCTATTACTAATGTTATTATTATTACTACTACTATTATTTTTATTTTTATTGTCATTATTATTTTTATGTAAAAATTATTTCTAGAGATATTTTAAAAAATTAACCACTTACTAAGTCTCATCAAACCTTTCAATAAAGTTTATGGTAATGATTTTATTTGGGGAAGAGTGACCAAAATCGTATTATATTACAATTATTTTTATTGATATGTCCAAAACCTCAATATTCATTCAATCAACTCTTATTAATGTGGAATTTTTATCTATTAGTCAATAATAGATTTATCAACCAATGTTAGATTAAGCTAACTAAGTTGGTTTTGATTCAGTTAATCTAAAAGACACTTTCTAAACCTGTGTATGACAAAACAAATCAAGATCAATTTACCTAGTCTTGAACACAGATTATAGACATGACAGCTGGGCATCTTATCCACTATGGACAAAATGTAAAAATAGATTTGTCATAGTGAATCATTTATAATGTAATAAATTAGGCATCACTGTGGTTTAGCACAATAGAATAGAGTTGGTCCAAGAACTAAATGTTTTTGATTTAAAAGTCATCCTATTAGCAAATGACTGTAGTAATTACAGTATTAATATAAGTTGAGTAGTTATTTCATATGTATCAATTATTGGAAGGCTCCAAAGCAGTTGAAGAATGGTAGTCAACCTGGTCCCTCCTGCCCACTAGTGGGCATTCCAGACTTCATGGTGTGTGGTAAAAGTTTTGTCCGACACTGCAGCACTTTCTTTTTTTTTTAAATTTAATTGACTTTTAAAAAAAATTGCATAGAGATTCATATGCTTTAGCTTGCTGTAACTCTGCTTTATAAATTTTATAATGTTACTTCCCTACTTTATAAATCACCATTACTGTGGAACCGGTGGGTGGTTAGAAAAATTTACTACTAACAGAAATATAAAAGTGGATGGTAAGTATAAAAAGGTTGACTACCCCTCCTGTAGAGTAAGGTTTCAATTTTTCAGTATAGAGTCACTCTTGCAGATAATTGTATATTATGCATGGTGATTAGATCTGACTCCTTTTCAGCTCCAGTCAAAAATACATACATCTCCAATTTTATTATTTACATTTAATTTAAGATGTTTCTAACAAGTAGTACTTTTAATAATAAATGGTGTGATTCAAAGGACTAACTTGCAATAGAGAGTTTATGTTAAATTTAAAAAATGATAATATTTCGTGTGCCAGAAATGTTGAAGAAGCTGTAAAAAGTAAAACCAATTTTGAAGAAAACATCGTCTTAAAAACAAGGATGAAAAAGAAAAAAACAAAGTATGTTATGATTTCATTGGACAATTTATGAGTTAGGAGGCTTTGAACCAGAATTATGCAATAGATTAAGAATATGCAAAAATGATTTTCATATTTATATGTTATCCAAAATTGAAAGTGTTGTGTTTACTGCATGAATATTATATAAACACAAACTCGAGAAATACAATTATAATATTTATTAATAAAACAAATATACACGTGCATATTTACCCTATGTATAAAATTATTATGCCTTTGCCTGATACTGTTAGTGGGGTATAGCATCTAGTTGCCATGCAACAATGAAAGGGATTTCAGGTGTCCTTATAAGCTCATCTATCACTTCCAGCTGTACCATGACAATCTACCTCTTGAGTGACAGATTGCCCATGTCTGGTTTATATTGGGCAGCTTCCAATTCTAACATGAACTTGCCTCATTGCTCAGCCATATAGTGGGCAATTTGTAAACTGTCATTCAGCTTTGATAGTTGTTGTCTGACCTTACCTCCAAATGGATTGACTATTTATGACTAGAATTCCATCCATAATGAGAGCAATTGGATTCAGTGAGCGTCATCGCCTATTGGCTTCTTCTTGCAATTGGAGGTATAATATCTATTTGTAAATACATTGGTCCATGATAATGAATACTCAATCAGTTCAAGATAAAATATAGTCTGGACTAATCCATTATTTGAAGGCAAGTTGAGATATAATAGAAAGCAATACTATATTAAATCAAATATTTTTATTAATATTTTATTGAAGTTAATCCTCCATTAAATAGCTTCATATCTGATCATTTCCGCACAAACAACTGAGTAACCAACTATACAGATACACTGTTATAAATGAAATCAATATTTATAATTGGCTTTTTAAGTCGTAAAAAATGCAATAATAATTATTATTGTTGTTGTGGTGGGTTTTTTTTTAATTTTAGAATAACTTTTATTATACTTTAAATAGTCAAAGATTTATAAAAGTTTATAGTAATAATAATAAAACCGTCAATTCCAGTATTCTTGCAAATGTACCCACATTCAGTCTACGTGCAAAAATAAAAACCGATAGAATGGTTTGCAAGATATGTTAAAAGAAGTGATTCTTATGTTGGTAAAAAGACCTCTGCTTTTACTATCAATGAGACTGGTTGTTGTTTGTGCATGCGAAAATGATATCAGTGAGAAAAGTGCACGTTGTTTGGAGAAAGTAAGAACGTTTCGATAGGAAATATTCCCCGGTTTCTTGATCCCCATATTATGACACACACAATACATAAATCACTGTTTATTATTATTTGATATAAATATCAAATGATAAAAATAAGACAATATAAAATAAATTGTGAAAGTTTACGAAAATAAAACTATATAAATTTAACTATATGAAAATCTTAAATGGCTTTATTTTACTGTAAACGAATAATAATTATGTTATATCTGCACACACACATGGATTGTTTGTTTGCGTGATACTTTTGCTTAAGTGATCTAATATACTTAACAAACAAAAATTTACACTAGATTCTAATTTCAGAATTGTCAAAGTAATTAAAAGAACAATAACTTGTGTTATTTTAAAAGGTAAGTTTATTGACATGGATAAAGTTTAACCCCCCAAGCCTTTACTAATTTATTTATTTAGATAACAATTTCCGTAAAACAAATATTACGTCATCAAAAAATTGTAAATACTCAAAATTACAAGTCTTAATTAAAATACGGTATTACATACCTGTAAGATTTTATAAATTATGATCTGTCGATGAACTTTATATTAAATTTAAATATAATTAATCATTCATAATTTTATTTGTAACATAATATACGTATATTAGAATGTAGTGAGTTAAATGATCTTACGAGAAGCAGGTTTATTGACTCCAATAATTTTTTTGTTAGGCATTAAAATCAGGCAGTAAAAAATATTTGCATATACAAGGGTGAGAATTTTTCAATAGGATTTAGTGATAGCTCAATAGAAACTGCCGTGTCTGGCGAACTCTAGTTTCTATAGGTTATAATATGCCTTATATAAATACAAATCTAAGTATATATAAAAGATCTCTTGGTACACAGATTAGTGAATAAATCTGATATTGCTATTACATAGAGCTTATACCAAAATGGAATACAGATTATTTTTCAAGTAGTAGTCAATATAGCTCTCCAATTATTAACCATAAATGTCTGAGTATCTAAGACATCTAAATGAAATTTATCATTAAAGGGTAGGAGATTTTGTGATTTCTTTTTCAGGTGTTAAATATAATGAACAGGGCAAAATCATAATGTCCATTCCATATATTCTTATCGTTAAAGCTGTTATTACTATGTAATTAAGTAAATGAGCACTGATGGACTGCAACATGTATCAGCCATTACGGTAAGCTTATTGGCTTTTTACCTCTGAGAACAAAACTGAGAAGTACAAGATCTTGCCTCATGGTTTTTAACAGAAAAGTTAGTTGAGTTTTTTTTTTTTTTGTGGAAAGATTAATGTGTGGGGGTGCACTTTATTTTATAGATGTTTTCAATTATAACAGATAAAACCAAAATATGGTCCTGTTTCCCAATATAAAGTCCTGAAAAATGCAGGTGTTGGTAGATAATGGTATAGAGTGGTAAAAATTTCCTGATTGTGAAATTAGATTGCCATCTGGTGACAATCATGACCAATAATGTTAGAATAAAATCCTGTTTCCCAATATAAAGTAGAGGTGCTAAAAATTTCCTGATTGTGAAACCAGATTGGGCATTGTTAGAATTTACACGTAATTGATTTGAAAAGTGAACATGTATTTTTTTATAAAGGCATGAGTACTAGAGGCACAAGTAAAATAGGACTCATTATAAATAAAATTCAAAACAATAACATTGTGAAGATGGATGGTATGTCTGACAGAATAGCAAAGTTAATTATTCAATATAATGGAAGATACTAAATGAAGATAATTCAGATTTATATCCCAACAAGTTTTCATTAGAATATCAAAGTAGACGATTTATATTTAGATGTACAAAATGCATTTGATTATGCCAAACAACATTTTAAAATTGTCTTGGAAGGCTTTAATAATAAAATTAGAATCAATTAAAAGTTCAAAGTATTTTAGGGAATCTTAGCCATGGTGGCAATAATGAGCAAGAAGACAGACTTTTAAAAATTGCAACAAAAAAAGATGGGATATAATTTTTTTTTTTTTTTTTTTTGAGAAAACGATAAAGAGAAGATGGTCATGGTAACATACTAATGAATGTATAGCAAAATTGGATTATAGTTCAACTAACACAATATCTATACAGGTAATAGTAATATCTCATTTTGGATGTGTACCTGAAGAATTCATTTATGAGCCCAAAAAATCATATTCTGAATTGGGGAACTGATGGAAAGTTAATGATATAAAGTTAGTATATATTTGACACATTGATATATATATATTGGTCACATTTCTAGAAGAGGTGATAATTTGAAATCTTAAACTGGATTTCAAGAGATTGTAAAAGACCCAGAAAAAGACCACATGTGAGGTAGATGAATGAAATAAGAAAGTGTGCTGGATTGAAGTGAAGAAGAAAGACTAGAGATTGGAAAAGATGGATTGAACTTTGAGTGACCTTCATTCTGAAGTAGATTAATAATGTTTGAACACGTTGATGATAGTGATGATTCATTTACAATGACAATGGTACTCTTAAAAGGGATGGTATAGTTCAAGTCCCATATATAAAAAAATACTTATGAATGAAATTTTAGTATAAGCTTCAGGAAAATGGTGGTGTATAAGGATCAGAAAATATAATCTCAGTATCTTATATAAATGACATAAAATAATTATATAAACAATATGTAGGTTAATTATCATTAATAGCATCAATCTTAATTAAAATTAATTTTAAAATGTAACTTGCTATTATTATAATGTTTATGGTGGGTGATGAAAGGGAAGGTTCACTACATTACATAATATGAATTTATTTAAAAATATGGATTTACCCTTTATTTGTATTATGTAAATAATCAGTACAGACACAAAACACTTTCCCATACTTAAAATATAAATTATTAAGTGTTGAAAGTTAAACTAAACAATATAATAAAAAAACACATCATTTTAAATATAGAGAAAATTTAATTAGACTTATAATACCAACGATTAGCTGCAAAGCAGACTTCTTAACTGAAAAAAAATACAAGCCAAAACATTTGAGAAGTCTGCCTTGACAGGAAAGGGATCTTGAAAGTCAGGGTTCAAATCCCTTCTAATTACATCTAGCTTAAAAGTATATATAATATATTTGAATTTAAATATGGCAATGGATTTGTAATTTAAATATGACTATATTTAATTGTAAATTGATGTATTCAGTTTAATATTTTGTAATTGTATGAACTTGGGGGGGGGGGGGTAAACTTGGGATGATGGCAAATCATCATCAATCTCAGTCAATGAATCAAATCCAAAATATACATGGATTGTATGAATATAATGAGCATGAATGAGAGAGGAATGACAGATCAGCAATAAATACACTAACTATAAGTTCACCCAGCATTACAGAGATGAATAATCATTCATCATCATGAATGGTCAACTATAAAAAGAAATCAGCAGTCAACCTTATAACTGGATTTGAAATGGGTCTACTATAGACCAGGCTAATTATTTAGCCACTGCCAAACTTAGGACAGGAATACAATGCGATACTTTGGATGCACATACTCAAGGGCTAATCCATAAGAGTATGACAATTAAAATAAATAATGCTGGGATATTAAAATGTGCTGATCATCATCAAGGCTTTGGCTTTTAGTACCATTAATGTACTGGCCAACTATAAATTTAATTTCTAATAAATACTAAATAAAATGCAGTGCATGAACTTCAAGGATTTCCCATTGTGCCATTTGGCATTAGAGAAGTAATGAAGTCATAATCAACTATATGTCCATAACAGTGTACATAAATTCCAATCCATATAACTGATTGGAGTGCATGAATCCAGCTCAGTGAGCAAGAGTTCTATATCTATTATTGTGAATAAGAGATAACACTAACATATAATGTTTTAAACCTAGTGTAGGATTAAATACATTCACTGGAATAACTAAATAAAATGTAAATTTATTAATAACAATAAAATTAAATTAAGATCTGTAGAATATATTATAAATTCAGCATTCTGATTTTGATTAGAATACCAAAAAGTAAGCTATCACATTGTGATTTACAAATATTTCAATAGGTTTACATAAAACACCTGTATATCATTAGAACACAGATGTTCCTGTATAATATAAGACAAACTATTTGAATTATCATAGACTTACTTTAAAAAACAATTCATTTTAATAATTCATAAAGTATGACTGATTTTAATATAGACACACATCTATATATGTGCATAAATGCTGTATAATAATTTTTGAATTGTCATAAAAAATCAAATCATTTTAATAACATATAAATAATTAATTTTAACATATATGTGTGCACACATAGAAAGGTCAGTACACACTAACATTTATATCCTATGATATTTCATTAGTAAAAAATAATAAACTTATTGAACTATATTATAGTTTCATAAGACAATTAATTCCACTTGAAAACATACATAAGCTGCACATGTGTGTATATATTATTATCTCTTTACAAATCAAAGTTATTAATTAACCTATTATAGAATTTCTAATGGTAAGTAAAAATGTTTTTTTCTTTTTTAACAAAGTCATTAGATCCAGTTTGGAATGTTATTTAAAATTCAGATTCTTGTTTCTTCATTTATAATAAAAAAGATTTCCAAGTTGTAGTTTTTTTAATTTTAAAATAAATGTTTTTATGAATCAATCATCTGTTTATAATCTAAGCCAAAACTGATTTACTTTCAAACGTGTAAATTAAATATTTTAACTGTGAAGTTAATTATTTAAATAATATTTCAATAAATTATTTTTCTACTCATCAAGTAATATCTGTTCATAAAACAGGTAATATATATAGTGAATTTTTGCCTGTTTTAACTTCAGTTACACACAGGCATAAGAGGGGGTGGTCATGCGATGTTTAATATATTAATGAAATATATCTCCTACATGTATACTAAAAATATATATGGCTATAATAACTTGGTTTATTGCTTCCTTTCATATGAGATAAAACTACATATATAAACTATAGCATGATTGTTTTCCAGTAAGCTAGCTAGTTACTGAAATCTCTTGGTAAGCAGGTCCCTTCTAAAATAATAGACCGGCTTATTAACATCTTTGGTAAAGATATAAATCAGGTAACTGTGCACACTTAATCAGTTCCATCCATTCTATAATTTGATAAACTTCAAACATGCTGTCTAATAGACCTACATATATAGGTTATGAACCAGATAAAAGTTAGTCCTTGCTTTCATGTGTATTCAAACTCTACAATTATTGCACTAGCAGTAGCTGCTGCATATATTGTCTCTTGCCTTCAGTTATAACTTCATAAACATATTGTTGTGAAACTCTTGTAGATCTCTTAAATGATTCAAACCCATCTTGAAAAAAACAAATACATTCTTTATCTTGATTGAAAAAAATTTAATGACTTTTCAGTTCACATTAATCCTTTCAAAAATAACTTTGTAAAATTTTATTAAAGTATTTAATTAAAAAATAATAATAAACTAATTATAATAGATTGTGAAATTTATAGTTACCAGTATATCTGTTGTAACATAAGAATAAAACATTAATTAGACCTTTTTAAAGGTTGAATTTATAATATTTTTTTAATTCAAAATTATTTAACTCCCTGTGTAATATAGAAAATACAAAAAATTTTGTTTGTGCTTATTTCTTTTTTCCCTTTCAATTTTATACATATGCACACTCACTATTATATTGTATGCCATGAGACACATAACTATCTCAATATATATATATATATATACAAATCCACGGAGCAGGAAAACATAGATTTCCCACCACTTAAGTCAATAATATCAAAAATTAAAATTAATAAAAATAAAACGATAGACCATCCCCCAAGCAAGTCAATGAAAATAACAATTAACACAAACACGAATGAGGAAGAGGAAAACTTTGAACCCCAGGCAAAATCACTTAGTGATAAGTTAATAGAACATGAAAATAATTACATGCAAAAAGAAACAAAAGAACTGCCAAACGGAGATAACAATCAAGCTGAGGACAAAACAATAATCAAAACGACAACTGAAATAATGGATACCACCACACAATCCTTTCCAGCAGTTAAAAACACACCTCCGGAAAGATAAACGAAAACAAGCAGAACAAAAAAAAATAGAGAAAACAAATGAAAGCATGCAAAATGAAGCGAAGGAAATCTCAAAAGAAAATAAATATCATACAGAACACACAATAATAAATAAAACCGCAACAGAAATCATGGACAGCATTACAGAGTTTTTTCCAAATGTTGGAAGCACACCAACGGAAACTAAAAGAAAGCAGCCCAAAGTAAAAAAAACTAGAGAAAGCAAAAAAATTAAAACTAACGAGCAAGAACTTACACAAGTAGACATGCGGACCAATCATCAGATGAATCTATGGAAATAGAATCACTCTTACTGGAGGAAATGACTTTGGAAAACGAAAACAAAGAGACTGCAATAGATAAACATGCAAATAGTAAGTCTGCCAGCAGCAAAAAAAAACCGCAATGAAAAAACGTTTAGCTCGTAGGTACGAGATAAAATTCCAGCACTCTAATCGGAAAAAAATATAAATAATATCCCCTACATACAAAAATATACAATTCAAATGAAGATAAATATTAGTGCAGTAAACGTCCAAGGTTTGAATTCAATTAAAAGAATGCAGCAAATTAAATATTGGATACAGACAACACAACCATCCATTTTGGGGCTATTGGAAACAAAAATTTATAGCGGATCCCGCTTTGATCCAGCGCTACATATGAATAAAATAGGCTTTTGCGCATGCTCCAGAGATACAGCAACGCCTTCAAATGGCACAGGTATTTTTATCAACCAACAATGCCCATTCACTACTTTTAAAATAATTTTTATAGATGCAAATCTCCTTATAACAACATTCAATCATAGACAACTTTCAATCAATGTTATTTTTGTATATATACCTCCGGGGCCAATAGTAATTAGCAGAATAATTGCTACAATAAATTCAATTCTAACTACCAATCCCCATCCCACTATTCTTGCTGGAGATTTTAATATGACCTATAAAAAGTTTGTCACAAAATGGTTACACCAACTTACAATACCACTAATGAGCGGGGAAGGATTTCTTCCACCGGACTCAGTATCTTTTTATAATAACAGACACAGTACTTTGATTGATCTGCTGTTTTATTCTCCCATGTTACACCATGCAATTGAAGTAAAACTTTCTCCCACCAATTTTTCTGATCATGCAGCACAAATAATGAAACTAAATTTAGACACACACTGCAATACTTTTAACAACATACAAAAAACAATAAGAATTCTACTTCCAAATAGTACTCCCGAGGCTCTCTTCTCAGAAATGTATATAATGTTAAACAAATTAAATCAAATTGAACTGGACCCGATTTCCAAATATATAGCATATATAAATACACTCTCGTTTAACATAAATCACATTACACAAAAATCCACACCCCCCTTCAAAATTAATCACATTAACAGAGGAAATGAATAAAAGGATAATACAGGCAAAACCAGTCAAGAATAACCAAGCAAATATAATAAAGCTAACAAAGTTATACAATCAAACCGTTGATAAACTGAAACAATATCTAGCAATAAAGAAAAAGAAAAATTTGTCGGAAGAGCGTCATACATGGACCCGCGGATATATTCGTTGGGCTTTAGGTTATCCATGCACAAACAAAGTACCAATGGCGCTAGAATGGGAAAATAGAGTGACAGCTGGTTATAATATGCTAGACCCTATATACAACTACTTCAAAAAAAAACTAACTAAAAATAATCATTTCAAACCACTTGCAGATTATTTTGGCAAGCCAGAAACGGAAACACCTTTTGAAATAAAAGATTTTGCAATAGTTTTAAACTCAGTCCCAAGCACATGTCATCCAGGGCCACCAGGGATCCCACAATTTGTACTGTCACATCTCAGCCAATTCACAAATAAATATTTATGTCAACTTGCAAATCAATTATCACAGAAACTATACAATATACAAGGGCTATATCCAATATCAATGGTACCATTTATAAAAAAACAAGAACCAATTTCCACACTAGCCAATCTCCGACCAATCTCAATGGAGCCATTGGGAATAAAAATACTGGAAAAGGTCATAAAGGATAAAATTGAACAATACATAGTACCAATAATATCACAGCATCAATACGCAAAAAAGGGGTCATCCACAGGGCAGGCAGCACTAATATATAAAACGCTAATCAATTCAGTTATTAAAAAAAAAATATGCACCAATGGTAGTCCAGCTGGATTTTGAAAGTGCTTTTGACTCTGTCCCAATAGAAACACTATTGAGTCAGCTAAAAGAAACACAGATACCTAAAACAATATTATATACAATAGGCAATTTGCTTCTAAATAGAGAAATACACATCACGCTCAATGGTAGATCCACATCATCATTCAATCCCAGTCAATCAATCCCGCAAGGTTCTCCACTAAGCACACTGCTATTTACCTTTTATTTAAATCCACTGCTAGAGCAAATAAATAAAAAATTCAAGGAATTCAAATACCAAATACTAATACATACATTCCCTGCATAGCTTATATGGATGATGTCACAGTGTTTCTAAACTCAAAAAAGCAAATACATATACTACAGGAAATAATAGAAGAATACACAAAAAATTTCAAATTAAAAATTAACATCAATAAATCAGTAGCATGGTCAATATACACAGGCAAAACAGACACACAAATTTATCAAGGTAAGCCCAGTAATTTCCTGGGTTTTCCTTTCCACTTGGGAATGAGCCAGATGAGAAGGAATATACAAAATAAACTCAAGTTCGAAGCGGAAAGGATCATAACATCACTCTCCAGATCATATCTCTCACTCTATGCAAAAGTGTCACTATTTAATCAACTTATAATGACCAAAATAACTTACTACCTGCCAATAATTACTTTTACAAAACAATTTACAAAGTCAATTAACTCACTCTGTAATAAACTATTATGGAACAGAAAAATAGTAGCAATTTCCTTAAAGCAACTTAACCACCAACAAAATGGAATGGCCTTGGACTGCATGCTATACATACTTTCACACACAAAAAACAGTAAATCTACTGATTACAATATTCAGACGTTTTCCAAACATAGAACCAAAAGAGGAAATCACACCAACGGACCGACCCCCACCCACAGACAATTATATAAATACACTATTGATAAGTATTAAAAACATTAAAGATAAAATAGCACTAAAGAATCCAATTAAATATACTTATTGGCAAATTCATGATTTTCTAACTCAAAGCCAAGAAAA
Source organism: Epiperipatus broadwayi (assembly GCA_028023455.1). Taxonomy (NCBI): domain Eukaryota; kingdom Metazoa; phylum Onychophora; class Udeonychophora; order Euonychophora; family Peripatidae; genus Epiperipatus; species Epiperipatus broadwayi. Next base: position 249,593 of record JAQFVV010006669.1, on the reverse strand, counting down.
CAACAATAGGATAACAGTACTAGGAATAAATAATAGTCAATTACTCAAAAAGTACAAAACATGGTATTTAGAACCTAAATTGTTTGACTTCATTCTCAAATTGAATTTAAATGCACTACCTACAGCACATTTCATTCGGTTCAGAAGATTTTACCTAAATGTTGATCCAATGTGTGCTTTATGTCACCGGGAAGAAGAAACACAAGAACATTTAATATATCACTGTAAAGGCTTAGAAAAGTCAGACAAATGATGGTGAATAATTACAGGAAAAGGAAACCACAATAGAAAAAATGCTAAAGGCTTTCAATGAAAATAAAATACCTATAATACGTGCAGCAACTTTCAGTATATATGCCTTATGGTGTACTAGATGTGCTTTCACTTTGGAAACAATCCAAGAAGACATCCCAACGCATATCACAACAAACTAGGAAAACTTAAGGAAAGGGACAATCTTCTAGCACCACCGGACATTTATGCTGCCACATGGTCTCTATTTAAAATAAAAGCAGCCTTATAATGGATAGACCAAATACAACCTCTGAAAAATGGATCGGAACTGAAATGAACTCATAATAAGAACTGAAAAATCTAAAAGGTGTGAACTGCAAAAGACGCTAATGGTTAAAAAAAACAAAAGTATATTTTCTGTGTTTCAAGATGTATCCTAGAATATGATGTTTTATACAATGTATTACTTGATAAGAATGTAACCTTTTTTTGCCTAATAAAGTTTGCTTTGAAAATATATATATATATATATATATATATATATATATATATATATATATATATATATATATATATATATATATATATATATATATATATATATATATATATATATATACCTTTGATAAAAGAACTCAAAAAATATTTTGCTTTATAATTAGGATTATTTTTAATGTTAACTTGATTACTATTATATATTAATGTTGAAGTCAAGATTCATAGATCATCATTCCCATGTTTTCCATTTTCTTATTGCACTAAACCTTGCAGGTCCTTATGCAATAATAACAAGTCACAAGATTGCACATATTGTAGTCTTTTATAGTTAGCAAGAAATATAACAATAAAATCATTATAATATTTTTAGACTGCATAAAAGGCTTATTTTAATTTCTATAGTAGGGATAGAATAAGTTATTACACATCTTTTCTTTTTAAATGTTTTGTTTCTTTGTTTAAAAAATATGTTACTTAATAAAAAATACCTTATAACTGCAATAAAAAGAAAAGAAAATGGACTAAAATAGTGCTCATTGCATGAAAAATAAATCAATGATTTTAAAATTTAAAATTAAACAAAAGGTTATTAATTATTAAAAGGGATGTTAAAACAGTTTCTATTCTCAGTTGTGTTTTTTGTATTTATTTATATTTTAAAGTTGTTGTTGATAGATAAGTTGATTTTGGATGGAAACAGATTAAGGCAATCCTTGATAACATGTTTTGTGAATGCAGTGACAGTTAGCTATAAAAGGACTGTGATAATTGATATGACAGAATATATTTTGCTAGCAGAGTGAATGGATTTAAAACTGACTGTATTATTATAACAGAGAATTCATCATCCAATTATACTGTTAGTCACATTCTTCCATAGTGAAGTCCAATACAGCAAAAGCAAAATTTTCTCAGTATTATTAAAACTTTATGAAATACCTACATACTCTGGGTTTTATCTTAATATGAGTGGCTAGATGTCATCCATCAGACCTCTATTTTTGCTTCAGCATGTAACCCCATAAAAAAATAAAGTCTGAAAAATCCAGCCATGATCTGAAAAATCAAGCCTTAGCCTGGAAGTAAAACTAAAGTTCATTATCATTGGAAGAATATGTTTTGCCTTGTCCATAGATTAGATTTCCAAAATTCTACTAGTTGATAGATTGTGAAAAAAGAAACATATCAATGCTAACTTTCTTGCTATGAAGTGCTATACTATGTAACTAATTTTCAACTATTCTGAAATAAGGAAAACCAAAGATAAATATCTTGATATTTCTTGTGCAAAAAACTGCTTCAAATTAGCCATCCTACCAAAGGCAACTGTCAGTAAAATTTTCATATATTTACAATTTCATTAGAGTGGAATGAATTCCTTTTGAGTATCAGGTTAATATATCCTAGGTGTTATAAGATCATGATTTATATTTACACTTCACCATTGTAGGTAGGTAGGTTATTCTTTCAACACTTCATCTCATATGGGTGTATTATCAGTTCAATTAGTTTGAATCCCATTTTGTAAATTTAGTTAGTATTTTTAGTTCATAGTAATCAAATTTATTTTGTTATCAGAAGTATTTTTCCTTTCTATGATAATTCCATTTTGTAATTTACTTTTATAAAAGCATTTCCCTCTTTTCTTCCAAAATGTAAGCTTGTGGTTAAGACCTGTAGAGGTCCCTACTATCGCATTTTACGCGCATATTCTTCAGGTTACAGCCTTAGTAGATATTACTAAAGAATTTATTTAAATCTATTTCTCTTACTTTAAATTTCATATCGAAAATTTATTATTTATCTAATTAATTTCTGCATATATTTTATAGCTTAATGAAGCACTGGTTATATATGTGTATGTGGGAATGATGATCTGGACCAAATGATGAGTGCTGGTTTAGCATGAAATATATATATTGGAGAACATATTATCTTTTTCCTATGTGTGTGGTCATGAGTATCTGTTATATGGGATAGATTGGATAGCTAAAAAGAGCTTGAAAGTCTGGGTTCAAATCCCTATTATTACATCTAAACTCTAAGGTTATAAAACATAACCTGTATAGAAGTTTTTTGAACAGGGAAATATTTCTGATGGCAGATATACAGACTATGTAAATAAGTATTAAAAGTATAATTATTTTGCATTTTCATTACGCGAACACTGATACATTTATATACGTTAAAATATTACACATGGGAAAAGAGAAACTAAGCTGAATTACTCCATGTGTGGCGTGTGTTTAAATAAAATAACATTAACTTTTTAGTTGTTTTCTAACTTGAAATATAAAAAGTAAAAATAAATATATTAATTTGTCAGCCTAAAGAAATACTTTTAATTATTTGTTTGCCAATACGAAATAAGAAAAACCAAGGATAAAAATAAAAATTTAATTATTGTAATCACCTTGGACAATTTTGGAAATTGGAAGATTACTTTACCACAGAAAGTTGGTAAGATTGTTTCTTATATATACGGGTCACATGACAAAGTTTTACTATCCATCAACGAACTAACATTTATTTATTTATTACTTTATTATATTTAATATTAATTTATTTTACTCCAAAAATAATATTTGTCGGTACATTTATATTAAATTAAGAGTAATATTATATGAGTCTTATGTAATTTTAGAGAATGAATAAAAAAAACATATTAATAAAATAGGGTGTAATGAAAGTTATCAAACACCATCAAATTGTGGTAAATTATCTTAATGCCTTATTGATGGTCATACAGAACATTTGGCAGAGTTCATTATATGAGGAAAATGTATTGATGCATTTAGAACAGCAGTCGACAATCTTTTAGATATTGCAGACCAGCGGTCGGTAATCTTTTAGATACTGTGGACCACTAACATAATTTCTAAAGATACGAATTTATACGAGCACTGAATATGATATACATATACATAATTTTAATGATAACACAAAAATAATAAGTAATAGTAATATATATTAAAAATTAGTGCATTTGCTGCTCTTGTTTTAAAATTATTTTACTAATCCTTGGCTCCAATGATGTCATCGCAATACGTAAAGAAGCTTCTATTTCAAGATGAGAGCGATACTTGTTTTTAATAGCTGTTATATTTGAGAACGTTTTTTCACATAAGTAGTTCGTTGTGAATGGAGTCAAAAATTTTTAAAGTTTTTTCACTCGATATTGCTCTATTGTACATATAATAATACAGCTTAAACAAAATTTATTTTTTATTTAAAAAGATTATTAAATGAGATTAGCGAATTTAAATAATATCTGAATTTCTTTGCGGATCATTAAAATTACGTCACGGACCGCTACCAGTTGCCGACCGCTGATTCAAAGTATTGTTAATGTGTGGAATAAAATATTGTTAAACTTCTAGCTAGCTTTTTATCAATTTATAACTCAGTAGGTAACTAGCGCAGTATTGTGGTTGCTTCTTATATCCCAAACTGCTGCTCAGTGCTGATGGAATAATTTGCTTATTGGATTAAAAGATTTGAAAGCATAAATGGCAAAGGTGAATTAAATAAAATTTATGCTATTTAAGATATTGGAAAGACTTATTTAAAACTCTTCAAACAATGAACTTTGACGATAAAGTCTGAAGACGAATGAAGAATTTAAGCTAATAAAAATTATTATTTACTTTGGTTACATTTTAACTGTTTTAATGTCAAAATTGTTTTATTTGTTTGCCACAAGACTTTGATTGATAAATGTCAGGTCACATTCAGGTGGCAGAGAAGTAGAACAGACTAACATTTTTTCATACATGTTATTAATTCTAATCAGGATAATTTTATACCCTGGTTGTTTTTATTAAACTAGCATAAGCAATAATCTTTTGTTTACGAAAATATTTGACTTAATGTGTGTGTGCGTGTGTGTGTGCTGGCTCCTAAAACATAACATTAAAGAAAATAGAAAGCAAAAAAGAAATAAACAAAATGATAATTCTTTAGAAATCAGTTAATCTAAAAAATGAATTAATTGATTACTAGCATGAAAGTAAAGAAGAAAAAATACTAATATCATTATCGATCATATGATGTTAGAAGTAATAAGTTTTTAATTACACAAATAGCGTGAGAGACTTATCTATATGTGGTATGCAAGATCATGTATTAAGAATTAGAGTGGTGGTGATTTCTAATACTATATTCAATAGTGTGTTATCCCAGGTAACTTTTTTTTCTCATGTGTTACAGCGTCAGCCGGGAAGCGAACCCGCTAACCCGGGACAACTGCTTGTAAAGCAGCTGTTGCTGACCTCTCGACCACCAATGCTTGACAATCCCAGGTAACTTTAAGAGAAGAAATGGTTAACTAGACTGCATCTTTGCTGAGGTAAATGCAGGAATAAAAATGACACTATAAAAAGTGGGTCAAAGATCAGTGGGCAGGACAATTATTTCTTCAGATAAACAAAACTCTAAATAATTTCAAAAGAAACAAAACTGTTTTCATTGCAATAAAAATCATTTAGCCAGCCTGTGTCTCTCTATAAATGCCAGCTTTATTTTTGTCAAGGCACTGAATATATAGAAGCATTCTCTCTTGAAAAAGGGGGACAGAACAATAATAATTGTTCAGATAATAAACAAAATTAAGTCAAGTCATAAAAGTGGAAAATGGTTCATTCTGTTGCAATGGAGATTGCCTCAACCGTCTCCATTACTTCAAAAAAATATTAGAAAAAATAATCAGAAATCAAAAGACCATTCTGAAGCCAAACTAATATATGACTATCAGGGTGAGTGAAATACACACTTGGGGGAGCTTAAATCAATATCCAGAAAGGATTTGAAGATATACAATTGCTTTGTTTGTTTCAGAAAAAGGAATAATAATTTTATAAACTGAAACAGATTCAAACCAATGGGTTACTCACTACTCGATGTGAGTCAAAAAAGGTGTTGAATATTAAATCTTAAAAGCAATATATTATGGTTTTTGAACATAGTTTAAATTACCATCTAGGAGCACCTATTCATTGACTTATAAATAAACATATCAAACAATCAACCATTGTCAAACAATAATTTTTGCTTTAACAATTAGAGTTTTCAAAGAGTTGAATAGGCTGCAATGTAAGGAAGTGATCAAGTCATTACTCATCCTTCTTTTACCATTATTAAAAATAAAGGGGTGGTGTGAATTATCATTAATTGTAAGTATAGAGGATTTGAACTCAGATTTTCAAGCACCCTTCAACTATCCACACTATCTCATACAACTGATACACATGACCACACACATGTAGAAAAGATTAATAATCACCAATATACATATTTCATGCTAAACCAGCACTCATCAGTTGGTCCAGATTATCATCTCCCACACACACACATATATATATATATATATAATCAATGCTCAGTTTATATTAAGATAGCAAATCTTCATACTTTAATGGACAGGCTTCAATCCACTGCAACCTCCAACTTTTCAGCCATCCATATCATTGAAAATCTGATGATGAAAACTCAAATCCCATGCTGATGCTAATATTATTGCCATGCCCATGTTAACCTGAAGTTACTCTGACCCCTCGTGTATAGGACAGTATCCATTAATAATATTAGCATCAGCATGGGATTTGAGTTTTCATCATCAGATTTTCAATGATATGTATGGCTGAAAAGTTGGAGGTTGCAGTGGATTGAAGCCTGTCCATTAAAGTATGAAGATATGCTATCTTAATATAAACTGAGCATTGATTATATATATATATATGTGTGTGTGTGTGTGGGAGATGATAATCTAGACCAACTGATGAGTGCTGGTTTAGCATGAAATACGTATATTGGTGATTATTAATCTTTTCTACATGTGTGTGGTCGTGTGTATCAGTTGTATGAGATAGTGTGGATAGTTGAAGGGTGCTTGAAAATCTGAGTTCAAATCCTCTATACTTACAATTAAGCTCCCAGGTTTGTGAAGAGTGCCTGGTTTTCAAATATGTACATTATCATTGTATATTAAATAAGACCTTACTTTTTTATAATTGGATTCCCTTTATTGGTTAAACAAATAATTTTTATTTTAAGGAGAGATAAAAAAAAATTTTAGAATTGTCCACTGAAATACTTATCTTCAAATTGCCAGTGGATAATGAAATTTCTAGAACACTAGCAATTATAAATCACAATGGTTTTTATAAAGTTAAATGTCTAGCAACTGGTGTTCTGGTGCTCCATTCATACTTCTATTGATGACTGGAATTAAGGAACAACTCTTAAACACCACTAGAAAGTTTTTTATTAAATTCATGAATTTAGGAATTAAATTAATCCTAACAAAAGTGTATTTGAGCCAAAGAAATACATTTTATTGGATTTAGAAGCTATCTATTGTCTGAAGTATTTTTCCTACCAAGGATAAGAAAAAAGATTATTCTGAATGCATCAATCTTCACTAACAAAAAGGAATTCCAAGCATTCCATGAACTTGTCAGTTATTCAAGACCATGGATTAATCCATTATGATACAAAAAAGTCAACTTTGTGTCATTGCTTCTCTGGTAGGCATTGAAGCAATTTTGCCAACCATAACAACAATGGAAGTGATATCCATTGGCCAAGCTGAAAAATAATTCTCAATTAGATAGAGAAGCTACATAAAAGATTATTTAATTTATAAGTGATCATATTTTATGCTGGAATAGAGCTACATTGCCACTTCTCATCTTTCCTGCTTAGATAAATTAATTTGTTAAGTGCATGCAGCTATAAATTTGATTATGTTAGAATGAGAAAAAATACACATGCTAATGTACTCAATAGATAACCCAATAAATATAAAAAATCCAAGTTAAAAGTAAGAACAAAGTTTTAATAAATTTGATTGATTTTGAAAATAGAAAGTAAATAATACAGTAAAGCATAGCTCACTGGGCACAGTATGATAAAATATATCAACTTCTCATATGTCATAGCATCGGCTGGGATGCGAACCCATGACCGTCAGCAACCAACTACTCGCTTGCAAGGCGGTTGCGATGACTTCATGGCTAACAACACTTGACAAATATATTGACTTCTGAGTAAAGGAATATGCATAAAGTGGCCACTTAATAAACCATAATATGTACATAAAACCATTTGGATAAGAAGGCATAAGGAGTCCATTGGGAATAAATGTATCTTATGGAATAATTGAATGGTCATATTGCCAATGGCCACAAATAGATCTTAAAATTGTTACATTATGATCATCCTTGAATAGAGAAAACAAAGATACTGACTAGATCATATGTCTCATGATTTAATGCAGGTTCAGATAGAGAATGTTAGGTATACTCATGCCATCAATGCAAAATTAATCAAAATATATGGATAAAATGAAAAATATCATTGAACATGGCAATTAGATCCTGGGAAAGAATCCACTTAGACCATACTGGACCTTGCAATAGCCAAAAAATTCTCATCATTGTTGATGCCTATACTAAATAGCTAGAACTGGTTAGTTTACTAAACTTCAACACCTCAACCACAATTAACTCTTTGAAAAAAATATGTGCATCTCATGATCTTCCTTTGGCTAGTGTTACTGATAATATAGCTGTCTTTACATCCAGTCATTTCAAGGATTTCTGTGTAAATAATGAAATCAACCACCTATTGTCATCACCATTTTACCCAGAAAATAATGGGCAAGCTGAATGTTTAGTACAAGAGGTTACGATAAACTTTTGAAAGGAAAGTGCAAAGGGTTTGAGTGTGATGTAGTTAGGCTGCTGATAGTCTAGCAAAGGTGTGTCCAATGTGTCGATCATCAAGAAATTTTGCAAGCAAAAAAAAATTTTATAAAGAAAAGATTTTATCTTTAAAAACTAAAATTTCAAAAGACTTTTTTTGAAAAGCAACCATTGAAATTTGGGATCTTTTTATTTGAATGCGAAATTCAATTTAAAACTAAAATTTTAAAAACTATAAGCTTGTAAAAAACAATCAAGTAATAAAAAATTGACGAAAACAATCGATAAATGTATTATCGTTTCGTTTCGTCACGTCTATTTTGGTTATAGCAATCCGAAAAAAACGTAGTGTATTTTTGAATTTTTATTTTAACATTTTGATTTTTTGAAATAATTTTTAAAAAGTTTTTTTTAATTGTGAGAGATAGTTTCGATACTTAAATTGTATTAATTTAACATTATAGAGGTATTTTTTATTGATAATTCTTATTTTGTGGCAAAAATTAAATTATTTGATTTTTTCCTCCATAAAGAGCAATAAAAAAGCAAAAATATATCACTTCAGTAAAGATTAGAAAGAAGAGTTTTTATTCATCATGTATAAAGAAAAGTGTTTATATTTATTGCGTAATTCTGTAATAAACTTTACCTAAAAGAAGTAGAAACATGCATTTTACTAATATTCATCCAATTGATCGAGGCTTTCCTCCGAAATATATGAAAAAATCTGAAGTACAAAGATTAAAAAGATCTCTAAATTCACAAAAATCTTTATTCAAAAAAAGTTGGTGTAAATCAGCAATGGTCACAGTGGCATTCCTCCGTGTGTGTTAAATTTTTATAAAATACAGAAAGCCTTTTACAGATGGTGAGATATTCAAAGAAGCTTTTTTGGCTGCAGCAGTTAGGTTATGTCACAATTTGAAAAATAAAATGGAGATTATTGATTATGTCCAAGAAATACAACTTTCCAGACAAATTGTAACAAGATGAGTTGAAACCATGGTGATGGATTTAAGATCAGGATTTTAGAAATTGTTCATAGTTTTCACTTCAATTTGATGAACCAACTAACAGTTGTAATATGTTCCAGCTTAGTATATTTATACTTTTAGATTTTCTGATTTGACTGTAAAGGAAGAATTTCTCAAAATCCTATCTTTAAGAGAGGACTAGAGGAGAGAACATCTACAATATTTTTAAAGCTTTTGTAATATCTGAAAATCATCCTCTTAAGTAGCTTGATTTCATTACTACAGATGGTGCTTCTACTATAACTGATTGTGAAAATAAATTTTTAGCATTTTGTAAGAGTGATATTGATTTTCATAATTTTATTTCATACCATTGCATAATTCAACAATCATTATGTGGTAAAATGTTGAACCTGATAATGTTATGAATACGACTATTAAAATAATCAATTCAATCAGAATGAAAGCACTACAAAGAAGATTACTTCAGTCATTTTTAGATAGTAGTTTTTTTCTAAACAAAAATTTGTCAAGCATCGTTAGCCGAAAGGTCATCGCAGCAGCCTTGCAAGCAAGTGGTTGGTTGCAGATGGTTGTGGCTTCACCTCCTGGATGATGCTATGACATATGAAAAAGACTTTTAGATAGTATTGATGCAGATTATGATGACAGTTTTCCATAATTCAGTCAGATGGTTGAGCAAAAGCTAATGTTTTAGGAAAAATTGCAAGCTGTTGCCACATATAAAAGATTTTCTGAACAATAAAAAAGAACCTTGTGCTGTTTTACTTTACAACAAGATGTGGCTGAAAAGCTAGCATTTGAGACAGATCTAACAACTACATTAAATGAATTAAATCTAGATTTGCAAGAACAAAACCAAACAATAACGGACATGATTAGCTCCATCTATACATTTAAAATGAAACTGGAAATGTGGATTCTCAAATTAATAAAAGAGATTTGAAAACATTTTGACAATTTAAGAGAAGAAATTGGGCCAAACATAGAAACATGTGATTACCAAGAATTTGAAAATATTTTGCAAAACATTCTTCTGCAATTTCAGCAACGATTTCAAGACTTTGATAAACTTTGGCGAATCACTTTATTTTTCACATTACTATACTCTAAAATAAATATAGAAAATCAAGGTGTACTAATCACAGAAGTATTTAATATGAATGTAGGCAGCTTGGAAATGTAATTAAATGAATTACAAAATGACATTAGATTGCAATGATATATGGAAGTATATTACCACTGAAAATTATCCACTATTGAAATATGCAGTTCTTAGACTTCATTCATGTTTTGCATCCACATTTTTAAGTGAATCATTATCTCATATAAACTATGTAAAATCTAAATATCACACTCATATGACTAAAAATCATCTTAATTCCTGTTTGTGATTGGCTGCTTCTAATTGCAAGCCAAATTACTCAAAAATAGCTAATAGTATTCAATGTTAATCATCACATTAAATAAATTTGTTTCAAATTTTAACTATATTTGTTTATTTCATTTACAAATTGATTAATTTTGTTTTTTCCCCCCATTTACTCAATTGTCATTTATTTGGAAAATAAAAAGTAGCACTTAGATTCTAAAAGGTTGGGCACACCAGGTCTAATACATAACTCCATCTAATGTTCAATCAAACCTTCTGACTGAAATATTAATGAATCATGGTTTGAGAATCAAGTTATCCAAAGCCAACAAACACTAAATTATAGCCACTTCCCTTCAAAATTGGTAGAAGGATTTTATGTCATAGATACTGTAGCAAAATTTGGACCCAAGTTACCATTATTTTCTGAAAAAGTCAACATTCCTAGTAGTCGAAATCCTTGAAGGTAAAATGGAAACAATAAAAAAAATACAAAACTGTCAAAGCATCTATTAAAAGTATGATATGAACTAAGTGACATATTTCATATAAGGGGGAGGAATGTTGTGATGCTTTAATTCAATGAAGTGCAAATGTCTATCATTGGTCAATATATATGGTCATATAAACAACAATAATAAAGAATGAATCAGTATATTTTTTTTTTTGTATTTTGTTCCCTTTGATTCTTATAAGGAAATGGGTTGTCTCTACAATCTTGTCTCTGAATTCTTTTTGATGTATAGGTATCTATACAGATATCTACAAGTTCAAAATTTTGTGTGCAGCTTAGAAGAAAGCTGCCATATCTTTCAAACCAATGTACATATTGCAAATGAATTCAATAATTGTTATGTAAAGTTATTATTATAAATTTTATTAAACGCACATTATTATATTAAGTAATATTTACTAAGGCTGTAACTAACCTTTAGGAATTGTGGACTTGATTAGTGAAGTATTGAATAGCTTCACACTCTTAGATCTAACCACTTCAGCTTCACCTATTCATATATAAAAGTAGGTTGAAGTAAAGGTTTCCCTCTTTTCTTCCTAGTGAAAGCTTGTGGCTAAGACCTGTAGAGGTCCCTACCTTCGAATTTTTCAGATGCTTATTCCTAAAGGTTACAGCCTTAGTAAAGTTATTCTAAGTGTGTGTATGTTTTCAAGTATAATCAAACAAAATACATTTCTAGTTTGCTTTTCAATGCATAACTTAAATCGATCTGTGAACCATAAATACTATGGAGAGCGTGCTGGTACATTTTATCGTTTACTTGATATTTTACAATATTATTTTTTAATTTTTTCAGCAGAAAGGTTTTCTTTAAGTATTTCAACACAATGTTTAATTGTATCTTTCCAATGTATTCTATTCTCTGCCATATTTTCCTAACGGAAGAAATTTACATGACACTTCTTTAGGATATCTTTAAGATAATTCTTATAATGAAGATAGGGGTAAGTCTGCCATGAAAACCATGCTCATGCCACCATAAAATAACCTGATAGAAAGCATTCCTTTGCAACATGATAGAAAGCCTTCCTTTATTCATTTGTTTTGCATACCACAAAGAGCAAATGTTGCATTTTCTTACGATAAATGTTAAATCGTCAAAATAGCAACGTTATTAATTAGTATTGATCAAATTTAACCATTTTTTGTTACAATATTACAATATATTACTACTTAAACTCAATAATGGTCTTGCGGTAATCTAAAAATTGCAATAAAAATGATCGAACAATATATGTATACGTGTATGCACTAAACAACCGTGTTTTGTTTTTTTTTAATTTGTAAATAAATATTAATTGACCATTATAGCACTTTTTTATATATAAGTAGATTTTATTAGTAACAAAATATTTACAAGAATTAGTATATTTACATTAACAGCACTTTGGAATACAAGATTGTTTTTTTATCAGTTCATTTTATTTTTGAATCAATTATTTTTATAAATCTTCCACACAAAATAAATAAATAGGTGCAATAATTAAGTACGAAACTTGTATTGCGAATTGTATTTTTTATGAAAAAATAAATAAAACTTTATCCAATACAACTAATATAGAATGTACTCCTAGGAAATAATCTTATCGGTAGGTACAAAGGTCATTTAATCTTAAAAATTGATTATCGAATTATTCTACGAAGTATTTTACCTTTTCATTTTCTAATTTATTAAATTTATAATTATCTCACATAATGAGTATAAAATATATATATTTATTTAATTTTATTCAAATTGTATTTATTTTTTGTCTTTTTTTAAATACTCAACAATATGAGAATAGCACTATAAACTCTGTCAACGAGACAGGTAAAAATTTAAATTATATTTAAATTAAGTAAATTCTTTAGATATTATGTACGCTAAATTTTCCGCCCAATGACAAGTTTTTTGAGAGATAATTATTCGCATATTTCAAAGGTTATAATAATATATTATTATTTTATTATGAATAATTTATTTGCCTATTATAAAACCGACAATAATATATTATTTTACATCACTTTCATTTAGTTTGTTTACATTTATATCAAAAATATAAACAAATGATCATACTTTTAATTTAATTTTTTTTTTTTTTTAATAAAAAGGTGAACGAAATTAATGTGGGGGGGGGGGGATATTTTTAATTTAAAAAAATATTACTAATAGAAATTTATATGCAGCAAAATAACGGTGTTTGTTATTTTCCTGAAGGTTTGTGATGATGGTGTTCTAGTTGTATTTTTATATTGGATTATTTCCATAATCTAATATGTATATTGAATGTACTTAGAAAAATGTAACTTTATTTAAATATTCCAAATACATTCAACTGCTAGTAATAACACATCAAACAGGTTAGCAGGATGGCTCAGTTGGTTAGAGCGTTACCTTAAAATTCATTACTCAAGAATCTATGGACTCCGGTTCGAATCCCATGCTAGTACTGTTACTGGTCAGGCCAGCAACACCTGAAGAAGAGGGGAGAATAATACTTCTCGAAACGTTGTGCATATACTAACCTGTTTGATATGCTATTACTAACAGTTGAATGTATTTGGAATATTTAAATAAAGATTATTTTTTCTGAAGACATTTAATACATATATTAGATGGTGGAAATAGTCCAATATAAAAATACACAAAGATGTTTGTTGCTTATTTTTTTATTATACCTTTGCAAAATAAAATTAACAAAAAGAAAAACTGAAGATGTATATTAAAAAACTTGATAAAAATGTCGTGAAGAGAATAAAATCAAATAGCCTAAAAGCCTAAAGTTACAGTTTAAGAAATGTAACTAAGAAACTGTTTTAATTAATAATAATTAAAAAAAAGGATACGTTAGTAAAGTTCAATTTTCAGCAAGTAGATAAATTAATTAACCATTCTAGTATATTATTTATTGACATAGTTAGAAAGCATTAGATTTTAGCTGTCTCTGAAATGTTTTTCTCAGGAAATAAGATATACAAGAGCTTATTTGAAATTCTTTTATTATTTTCAATTTGGGTAAAATGTAAAGCGAGGTTTTTACTTTAATCATGATTTGCAGCTTTTTTGATAAAAATTTTAATCCAGATGACCGCAATGCAATCGTAGTAACATGTTTTTCAGTATTAATTTAGAGAAATGCTTATTAAAATCTTATTTATAGCACACTATTAACTACATAATAAAAATAGTATTTGAATGGCTTTACCGTTTGAGAGGTTTTAAGATGTTCTAGTATACGAAGTCCCTGCACAGGAATCGATCCTACGATCCATATACCAGAGTCTGACCCTCTACAACAGTGCTGAACCACATAGATCAACTATATAATTGTTTGTATTAAAAGACTGGCAAAGCAAGGATGTTGAACAATGACGTAATATTAATGTTTGATTATAATACTCACTGTCTTTTACTGTATCTAAGTGTAGACCTAAACTTCCTATTTGAAAAATAAAATATTTATTTTAACCCCCGCTGAAAAAAGATAATCCAAATAGTTGTCAATTTCTAATGATGAAAAAAAAACTACACAAACTTTGGACTTTTTGAACTTATTTATTATTTTATTGCTGTAATAAAAACAGTCTGGTATTTAGGAGGACATTATGTGGTTGAAAAAAGCACACAGTCTCCCTCACTTTCTACACTTGGCAATTGTGAAAAGTTTAAAAATTGCACCTTCTTCTCAGAGCTTTTATTGGTCTCATATATTTTCCATGCTGAAATGTGACTTAGCATGTGAGCTTTGTTGAAGCATGTTCAAACATACTCTTTGCCAATTTTTTACATATTAACATATTTTTAGGGATGGGTGGGGACCATATGACAATTATTAGTAATTAATAACATATAAATGACATTATCACGGAGATTTGAAAAGTTGTACCAACTTGAAATTCAAACACCCTCAAGCAATATGGTAATCAGCTATGAATAGAACATATATGCATAAATCGTTTCAAAGCATAAAACAGGCCATGGTATTTTTGTACAATGTCATGTAAAGTGGCCTGCAATGGGTTAATACAATATTAAATGTTGTATTAGCCTGTAAGGCCAGCTGCAGAAACAGCATTTTTATGTGTTTTGACACATAAACAATGCCATCAGATAGCCGTGTCCAGATTTCAGATGATTACCCAAAAAATTACATCAGTGTCATTAACTGATTATCTTGTTTTATTTTTGCAAGAAAATTTTTTTAAATAGAAAAAAATGTCAAGAATTTTATGATGTTAATTTAAGTTTTTGACCTATTTTCAATGTCAAAGTTTTAACAAGGTAATAGTAGAACAATTGCTGTTATAAAAATTGTCATGTTGGAGATAAATTGTGATTAGTTTGTAGGAATGATTGTTCTAGAAAAAAAATTATAGGAGTATGAATAAGTCAGAAGACCTCCATGTCTGGTAAGAAGTTGATTTCTAACTTAGCTGTTGAAGAGAAATCCAGCTGCTAAAGAGGAAAGAAGCAGAAGTCTTAACTAAGCTGTTACATAGTACAGCAGAAATAATCAAGCTTTTAGCTTACTATGAATTTAGTTATAAAAATGTTTTCACAATGAAAACCATGTGCTAATTTTAGCTAAAAGCTAAACATCATCTTCCTCCATGTAATGTTCCCTTATTGGAATAAAATATAGATATATTACCCTCTAAAGTAATCTGGCAACATTGTCTTTAACAAGAGTATGAATCTCTGTATGTGTTATTGTCAGCTGGAAAATTTAGTTGAAAGAAATGGATAAAACTTGCTATTTTTAAACCAAAAAATCCTCCACACCATGAAAAGGACAAATTAATCTTATTAATATGTAGAAGCCTTAAAGAAGAAAATTCAACTGGAAATTATAATTGAAAAAGACTCTATGGAAGAATTAATCCGCAGTTAAATTTTTGTGTGCACACTGTATTTTTATTAAGAGTCAAATAAAATATTTTTTTCTTATATAGAAGTAATTTTTTAAAAAAAAATTGATAATTTTAAATATTTTTATTAATGTTTGCAAATTGTAAACATATTTTTTTATCCATTCAATTTTCTTTTAAAATTATGAAAGTTTTTTTTTTAGTTTTTTTTTTTTTTAATTTAAACTTAATTTTTGAAACATGTTTTTTTTCCTTTTCATTCCTTTTTCCTTCCTAAAACTTAACAAAATATTAATTAAATCAACGATTGTGGTCTTTGATTCTTTTGGAAAATGTTGTTTTTACAATTCTTAATTAATTCAAAGAAATAACTTAATAAATTAAAAGTTAATTTAATAAAAATATGTTTTATGAAACTATATATTTTTTGATGAAAGAATGTTTCAAATTTCATTCTATTATGTCAATTTCTTTATTTTACTGTTAATCAGTTAGATATTAAATAATTGCTTTAAAATTTTTTTAGTCTTTATTCCTTCCAACTCGCGTTATATGAATTGACAATGTATGTGAATTTATTTCAAGACAGTTTAGTGTTTTAGGATGTTTTAAAATTATTTTAATAAAATTATTTACTTATAGTAGAGTAAACCTATGAATTATTTAAAGTGATTTAGAATAATCTGCTTCATTCATTTATTTATCTTTTGCTCATAGTAATAGTCTATAAATTATTTGCTTCCTGAGCTAGATTAAAGCATAACAATTAGTTATATGGATTAGGAGTTTTGGCTGGTGTTTAGACTCCAGATAACTCTGTATGGCACAAAGGTATATCCTTTAAAATCCAGGCACTATAGTTTATTTATTATTAATTAGAAATTAAGTTTATAGTTGGCCAATACATTAATGGTACCATACATCCAGAGTTTTGATGATGATTAGCAAGTTTTAGGACCTCAGCATTATTTGATTTTTTATATATTCTGGTAGATTAGCACTTGAATCTGGGCATCCAAATTATTGTGTTGTATCACTATCCTAAGTTTGACAGTGGCTAAATAATTAGTCTAATCTATAGAAGACCTATTTTCAAATCCAGTCACAGAGTTGGCTGTTGATTTTTTTATTGTTGATTATCTGTGATCATGAATGACTATTCTTTTTCTCTATAATTTTGGGTGAACATATTAGTTCTTTGCTTATCTCTCATGGTTATTATATTCATGATCATTTCTTTTATATTTAATTTTGTATTTTGTTTATTTGGATATGATGATGGTTTTCCATCTCCTCATAGTTCAGTCCTAATGAGGTGTAGAGTTACAAATGGCTATCCAATTGTGGGACTACATTTAACCCCAATCACCTCTTGTTTTGTAATGATACAATTATCACTCAATTGTGGTACCTTGTAACCCCAACTTTTCCATAATTAACCATCTATTTTCCATACTGTTACAATGGGTGATCCAACTGTCAGATCATTGATGAGTCAAGTACTGGATGGTCAGTGGCATGTAACTTGAACCTCAGGAATTATAGCTGAAAAAGAAAACTGTATTTTAATGCAGAATTAATTTTAGATATATTACTATAAAATATTTCAAAAATATGGATGATGAGTAAGTTATAATTTGATTATAAATTATAAAATAGTAGTATTAATGTATAGGCTGCAGAAAGGAGTTACTGACCTCATTGAAAAAATTAAAAGATTGAAGTGGAGTTGGGCTGGACATATTGTTAGAAGAGATGATAATAGGTGGACAATTGAAATCTTAAACTGGATTCCAAGAGATTGTAAAAGACCCAGAAAGAGACCATATGTGAGATGGATGGATGAAATAAAAAAGTGTGCAGGGGTGATGTGGAGAAGAGAAGCTAAAGATCGGAGAAGATGGATTAAACTTGGAGAGACCTTCATCCTGCAGTGGATTGATAATGGTTGATAATGATGATGATGATGATGATTAATGTATAGTTATGAAATTCATATTTATGGAGTTGATTTTTAGGAACAGAAAATCAAAGTATGAGTTTGGAGATTGAATTCAGTTTTTGTTTGCTGGAGTTTGTTTAGTTGTACTTTCAGTACTGATGATGGATGGAGAGTTTTGCTGTTTGTTTGAGGATGCAATGTTTTCATTTGTATATCTAAAAAAGTTCATAAATTGTTATACGGAAGTTATCTATTTAATAACCCCTCCGTTATATACCAAATGGAGGCAAATGTGAACCTTTAAATGTCCCTTCTAATATTATAAACTTTAAATTAAACAAATTACTTCATAATTTGGATATTTTAACCTTGTAAATTATTATTTGGAATTATTATGCATTTTGTATAATTTTATTTATTATAAAGTCTATAGTAATAGTGAATAGTATTTATTTATTTATGTAATCTGTTTATTTGTGTCATCTATTATTTATTTTAAACCAAAAAAATGTGCACCTGCATCTTAATTAATAAATTATTTAATGATCTGTTAATTATTAAAAACAATTTTAAAGTGTCATATTTAAAGCTGTTTTTTTATGTTTGTTTATTGCAGACAGTTTTTGGAACAACACTTGTTACAGAGATATTGACTGTTCCATTCCTAGGAGTATTTGTCAAAACAACGAATGTGTGTGTCCAGAAGAATATCCAATATATAGTAATGGCAAGTGCAATCTAGGTAAGACTTCGATCATAGACAATGCATTTAAAATAAGTATAGTATAAATAATAAGTAAGAATAGAAAATATTGTACTTTTACATATTACTGGTGTACATATACAAATAAGAACTATTAGAAGGGATTTGAACACAGACTTTCAAGCTCTTTTTAGCTATCCACTCCATCTTATACCACTGATATACATTACAATGTACATGTAAAACAAATAAATGATGGAGTGAATAGCTGTAGAAAGCTGGAAAGTCTGTGTTCAAATCCCCTCTAAATACATCCAAAGTTCAATATATACATTATATTGGTATTCGAATATAGAACAATGTAATATGGGAATATGTTTAGCGCATTATAATTTATAAAGACTACATTTAAATATTATATGTATATAATAAAATATTTTAGTTTTTAATTTCTTTAAATAAATAAAAAAGCATTTTACATAGTTTTAAAATAGTACGTGTGTACACATGAAGCTTGCTCTTACAACTTTATTGCAATTAAAAAAAATACACAGATTTATATATATTTATAATAAAAATAATAAATTTACCGTTAAATTTATTATTTTTATTATAATTACAATTTTGTTTTAATTAACGGACATTTATTTATATTATATATATGTAATAATATTATTATTGGATGTCTATTTTTTTTTTTCCAAAGCAATGTACGTAATTATATAATTGAATATTTGTAAATACAGTAATTAAATAATTAAAAATTCTATCCACGTAGGAGCGCTTTCGATTATCCTAGTAACTTTACAAATATTCAATTATATAATTTTATATATATATTAATAAAAATCAGACAGATGTCATATATATAAATGTTCAATATATGTAAAATAAATAAAATGTCCGTTAATTAAAAACAAAATTGTAATTAGAAGTGAAATAATAAATTTAACGGTTTACAAACAATTACAAACAATCCTTAAATCCGCAGAAATACTTTCGGTTAATTTCTTAAACCTGCCTCAACTGCGGATTTAAGGATTGTTTGTAATTGTTTGTAAACCGTTAAATTTATTATTTCAATTATAATTACAATTTTGTTTTTAATTAACGGACATTTTATTTATTTTACATATATTGAACATTTATATATATATGGGTGCAATAGTAAATAGTAAATATTAATAATAAACACACATTCGAGAACGAATACAGCCATTCTTACTCCAAAAAGAAAGAAGAAAAACTACTCTAAAATAAGTTTTGTAATATTTATGCAAACCAATCTGTGAGCCAGAAATAGATCTATATATAGAATATATAATCCATAGATCTATTCAATTGACATTTTACAATATTGTCTTTTAATTTTTTCAGCAAAAAAACTTTCCTTTTTAAAATATTTTATCTAATTGTAGTTTTCCAATATATTTTATTGTCTGTGATATATTCCCATTAAATACAACTAACGTTGTATTTCTTTAGAATGGCTTTGAGATAATTCTTATATTGTAGGTGGGATCTTCTTCTCCTTGAAAGTCTTGCTGAAGTTCTTTACAAATTCATTTTAGGAGTCCCATTTTTCATTCATTTTATAAGTCCAATCCAATGGAGATGTGATTTTACAATAGTGGCATTAATAGTATGACATTTGTTTTATGATCTTATTATAGTATTTTTTAATTTTAGGGAAATTTTCTTAAATGAAATATTTCTGCCTTTATATGAAGCTGTTAGAATGTCCACGTTTCACTTCCGTACAACAAATTATGTAAAATAACTTCTCTATATAAAGATAACTTAGTTGCAATAGTTATTTCCTTGTGATGAAATATTCTATCTTTTAACTTGTTTAAAGCAACAGCATATGGGGGTATGTGTTGTACCTCAATATTTAAATCCACTTTTCTACTTATAAAACTACCAAAATACTTAAACTGATATACATTCTCAAATTGATTACCTCCAAGCTAAAAGTTGTTGAGGATTTTTTCTTCAGTCACTGGTTGACAAAGAACTTGAGTTTTCTGAATATTAGTTAATTAACCAAATGTTGCATTCACAACATTAAGAACAGATGCAATAATTAAAGGTTGTTCTGAAAAAGAAATAATCAATTACATAAGTTGTCCCCCATTCTTCACTCTCACACAAAGGAAATGATTATTATTAACTATGATATTTTGGGAAAGCATATTCCAATGGAACAGTTTCCAATAAATAAAAGAGCACTTGAAAATGTATATACTATAATCCAATAAAGTGATGACTGCTTCTTTCCCCAAACTGTCTGCAAATACAATCACTGAATTAATTATATTTTGCATAACAACATAGTAGTAACTATGCTGCACTTCAAACACTCGTTGAAGTTATAAATATCAAAATTAAATATCAGGCTTAGCACTTTTGAGGTGTTTTAACCTCATATTCATAGCCAAAGAGTTAGAGACATTATGGCATTGTTGATGTATGCTAATATATGCAAATTAATCTTCATAAATAAAATAATTTTTAATATATACATATCGATCAGCTTGTCCGCTTCTTAGAAATAGATAAACATGTGATTTCTCTATTAATGGCATGTGGATCATTTATGATGAGGTACAGCTCCTTTACTTTTCTTTTGCAGTCATTTCTCTTAGTACATATGATCTCAGGGTTGGAGGGTACGAGCTTGTGACTGGCTGCTTTTTGCATGTTCCAAGAATATTGAAGTATTGTTGCTATTATTTTGAGTTCTCTTGTATGCATACATGTGCTGGGTAGCTCTATTATTAACAGTGGCTTTCATTTCTCTGTAATATGTGGTACTTCCTGTAAGCATGAGATCTTGTACATATCATAGTTCAAATATTCACCACAAAAGTTTTAAAACACTAGCATATCTAGATCATAATTTACAACATGAAGTATAACAGTGTGTATCATGCTTTCACCCCTGTTGTAAAAACATGCAAACATTATATATAAATGGGGATAAACTCCTAACTGAGGAACACTTGAAAACAGTTCATACTATCTGTGGTAGAGATGTTATGAAACCCATGATTGTTTTTAAATGGTTTCCTAGATCGGACGAAAGAGCATTGGTAACAATCTATGAAGATATGAAACAAACTATTACATTTTATGTCATGACTCATGATCCAGACATTCTAAAATATTTAAACATTTATGGGTAATAGCTAAATTAGGTTTTAAATACAACATGCTTTTATTAAATGATAAAACTGCAGAGCATGAAAACATAGTGTGTAAGTAATGAAGCACATTTATAGTCATCCTGTTTAACTCAAAATCTAATATGTTGCAACAACCCACCAGTATGTAAAACTTTTAGACCCTTTCCCTCTTATTATACATTATTTTATGAAGGCCTCTATTCATTGCCTAAAGTATAATATTTTAAACCACATGGAACTCCACACCCATATCGATATAAGTGAAACCCGTTTGATTTTAGATCTTTAATTTACAATCAATGCATCCACCTTTTATCTGAAGGTTTACAGAGATAGGATTTACTTGTAAATGCATAATGGACTACTTTTTTCATATAGTTAAGTGTTAAATGTTTTTTCTAATAATTTAGATTTTATTTTATTTATTACATTACAGATTTTTTTCTGAGAAATTTGATATATGGCTGTGGATTCATCACTGTCATCCCTCATAAGCAACAAGTGTAAGGGTTTAAAATAACACTGTAGTAAAACATGCAGACTATGATTGAATGGCTTTATTGCTAGAAAGTTTATAAAAGGTTTGAATGCTTGAAGTACCAAAATTGGAATTGATTTGAGGGACTTATACTCCAGAATCTAATACGCTACCACTAGACTAATCCATACAAAGCATTTATTAATTAATATTTAAAAAACAAATTAAAGAAATCTTCAGCATTTTCTTGAAGATTTATGATGATGGTGCTTTAGATGTATGCATATATTAGACTATTTACATCATCTAACATGAGTATTGAATGTCTTTAGAAAAAATTTAACTTTATTTAAATATTCCAAATACATTCAACTATTAGTAATAAGACACATGTTAGTATATGCACAATGTTTTAAGAGGTATTATTCTCCCCTCTTCTTCAGGTGTTGCTAGTCCAACCAGTGACAGTCCTTGCATGGGAATTGAACCTTGACCGTTAGTTGGTTAGAGCATTACCTTAAGGCAGATTTGATTCCCATGCGAGTTCTGTCACTGGTCAGGCCAACAAACCTGAAGAAGAGGGGAGAATAATACCCATAAAAACATCGTGTATATACTAAACCTGTGTGCTATTACTAACAGTTGAATGTAATTGGAAAATTTAAATAAAGTTATTTTTTTCTAAAGACATTCATTATCTCATATTAGATGGTGGAAATAGTCCAAAATATAGATACAAATCTTTAGCATGTTTATTTTGGAAAGTTATTATCAACTTGAGAATATGAATGAGTTGAAATCTTTGCTGCTAAGGTTCAATGCCGGTTCCATTGTTTTACTGCTGAATTTAACCTATTTAAAGATGAAATATTTCAGTTAAATTTATGTAGGTGTTGTTCTGGATATACTCTGAATTTCATTGAGATGAAATTTCTATTGATGATTGTAATATATAGGGTATATGAGCACAGACTTTCACATGACCTACCACTCTCCACACTATCTCATAACCCTGATACCCCTGAACACATATATGTTGAAAAGATAAATAATCACCAGTATACATATTTCATGCTAAACCAGCAATCATCAGTTGGTCCAGATTACCATCTCTACATATATATGCTATAAGTGCTCAGATATATATTAAGATAGCCAATCCTCATATTTTAATGGACAGGCTTCAATCTACTCCACACTCCAATTCTTCAACCGTCCATCCAATTGAAAATCTGATGATGGAACGCTCAAAGGCCACCCTGAGGCCGAGATTATTGTCACACACATGTTGACCTAAAGTCAATCTGACCCCTCATGTACAGGACATAATCCATTAAATACATATACAAGGGATAGGCAGACATCTCTAATATGTAATAGCTGAAATACACAGGTTTATATATACCTGTGTCTATATATGTAATAGACAGGGTATGAGCACAGACCTTCACACGACCCACCACTCTCCACACCATCTCATAACACTGATACACCTGAACACATATATGTTGAAAAGATAAATAATCACCAATATACGTATTTTATGCTAAAACAGCAATCATCAGTTGGTCCAGATTACCATCTCTACATATATATGCTATAAGTGCTCAGATATATATTAAGATAGCCAATCCTCATATTTTAATGGACAGGCTTCAATCTACTTCACACTCCTACTCTTCAACTGTCCATCCAATTAAAAATCTGATGATGGAAATGCTCAAAGGCCACCCTGAGGCCAAGATTCTTGTACAACCATGTTGACCTAAGGATGATTGTAGCATAATTAGTAATATTTTGAATATACCTAAAATAATCTTAGAACTAATCTCAATGTGATTATATAAATTTATAAGATATATGGAATTTACAAATCTAAACATATATATTTTTTCTGAATTGGACATGTAATTTATATATTAAAAAAATATAACATATAAATTTAAATATTCATGAAAGGAAGAAATTTTATTTACATTATATAAATTGTATTCTAAAGCCAATTCCGAATGTTTTTAATTGCAAGAATAATGTTTTTGACAAATTTCAAGTAGAATGTTTGGCAATAAAAAAACTTAAAAAGCAACAATATAGTATGTAAGATATATATGGTATAAGCAACTGTGTGTGTATTGTAATACTCATATTTAATTGTTTTTTTTTTCTTAGTCGATTTTTTTTTTGGAAATACCCATAAATATTTACAGAAGTATCCTATACCAGAATATACAATAGCTTGTATTGCATTTCTAGTATAATCCCATATCATAGAAAATGGATTCAAATTCAGCGCAAGTATAACACAATTTACTTTCAAAGAATGTGCGAGGTTTTAAATATACATATATATTTTTAAAAAGATAAGTCATAGATTCTTAACAGACCATTCAATATTAGTCAGTACATTATTATGTAGTAATTCTTGGCTATAGATAATACAAAGATATAAAGCTTTTCACCACCTAAAACGTGGCAAATCTTAAACGAACTATTTTTTGTCATTGTAAAGCGGACGGTTACTATAAGTTAGTATGCAATTTAAATAGTGTTTAATTATTTTTTTTTTTATAATTATTTTTATATTATTATATGGATAATAATTGATTTTGTTTTCAAATAGGCTGGGGCTATTTTGAATCATGTGATACTTTTGGTGGCGAATGTGAAAGGAAAGTTGTTAATGGCAAATGTATTAATAATATTTGCCGGTGTCCAGACCCTCAAGATGATTACGTATTTGATAATGGAAAATGCATAATAGGTAGACTATTATAATACCTGTATTTAAATAAATTAAATTTAATTAAAAAATTTTAAGAATTTATATGCATTGTTATATTAAATTAATGTGCGTCTTAATAATTTATGATGTATCTATAAGTATTAGAATATATTTCATTAGTTTAAGATATTGTCACATGACAACAGTGTTGAGTTTTGATATAATGCAAAATGGCTTCACGAAGTGAAATCGATCACAAATTTCTTTGCATAGGTTATATGCCCAGAAATCCTATTAGTCATGTTAAACACTTCTTACTTCTTAATAGCAAGTCATTTTTAGCTGTGGTTTTTTTAACTTCTTTTTCTATCTCATTTTATTAAAAGCTGTTTCATTAGTTTTACTATCCTATTCTTATATTCCCCATTTTTATTATAAAGATTTTAATTAAAAAATTTAAGAAATTCTCCCCTCTCTCCTTTAAGTTTTAAATTTCTCCTATTCTCTGTACAATTTCTTCTAAAATCTTTTAATATCCAAAACTCAAAAATAAACGATTAAGACTTTTCCTCTCATCATTACATATTTCAAATCCTTATTTTATATCTGCCATTTTATCCATGCTGTCTAAAGTTTCTATCCTTTCACCAAAGGATAATTCCTTTCAGAGTTGGTATACTTTTATATTGTTTAATTTTATTTTTTTACTCATTCATTTTCCATAATTCTACTTCTTATTCTCTGATCAGCTTATTTTATTCTCTCTTTTTCCCTCTGATAATTATGTTACCTATAATGCTCTCTCTTTCACATTTACTCATTCTTTTGTACAGACAAATAAATCGTCTATCTATTATAATGTTGTGCATATTCTTTTCTAGACCAACAATTTAATTCTATTTTCATTAATTAATTTTTATTCATATATTGTAATCCTTCAAACATTTAGTTTATTTTTAAGTACTCTAGTAAATATTCACGCCAACTTCATTTTATTAGAATAGCAAACCCTCCAAACAGTAGTGCAACTCAGTGCAAGCTTTGGTAATCAATGGATGCAGGAAGGTTTGTGCATAAAATCTCCATCTAGTGCCTATTCATCCAATATCCCCATGCTAGTTTATTCCTTGTGGCTTTCATCAGTGAGGAGCTTTGGAGATCACTGCACCTAGGTCTAAAAATCTAATGCAACCCTCCAGCAGCCACCTTTTACTTATTTAGTTAACTATAAAGCTAAAATTGAATTTAACTAGGACATGTACTTATTAAATATGTTGGATATATGTGCGCGTATGAAACAAGAAATATATATATATATATATATTTAATTTAATAATAGTCAAAACTACTTTTATAAGTTATTTAATTATAAGTACTAAAAAAAAATTATTTCTAAACTTTATTACTCAAGAGTTTTTTAGACATTTAGAAACCGAAAGAAACAGAACGCAGGAGTATAATATTTAAGCCAATAAACATCATATGATCTCTATTTCTTATGCTTGCTCTTAAACTGTTATTAAAACATTACTCTGACTTGCGCTGGGTGGCAGTACGTATAGAGAGTTTTGCCTGTTTTAATAACAGTATAATATTTCTGAAGTGTTGTTTTCATGATATCATTCTCACGCAAGATAGAGCTGGTTTCTATTCATTTTTAACACAGAAGTAAAATATTGGATGCGAATTAATTTATGATAATAGCAAGAAAAGTAATTTACTGTTTAAAGCTCGAAAGGTATCTTTAGCAATAGAGAATTATACACATAAATGGAAAAATGTGGGCGGTTTACTCTGCAAGTTGTGTAAGAAAGGCATAGAAAATATTAAGCATCTGTTAATTGAATGTAAATGCCTGAAAGCAGAAAGGGTACAAATAATGAAGTTGTGAAAGACTAAATATAAGCAAAGTGATTATACTGAAAGTGGGTTGTTGATTTTTATGCTGGATTTGAGAAAAGATAAGGGGATTTAGATATAAAGGCCATGGAGTTGACAAAGATTATGTTGTAAAAATGGGTTGGAGCAAGATATGGGAAAACATGGGGGGGGTAAAGTGGTTAACAGGTTTCTCTGGGCATAGTTGTTGAGAGTTCCTGATCCCATATAAGGAGAAGTCACAGTGCATCACATCATATCAACACCTTCTGAAGGGATGTAATCATAAACATATGACCAAAGACATGTATAATAACACTAGAGAAGTGTTATTCATTAAATGGATAATCTCTAGTATAATAAATGATTAATAAAAATTAATAATTAAACGCAGAAGTATGTTTGGAAATCCTCAGTATTGACCTCAAAGTGTATGCACTGACTTTTAAATATATAACATTCGCAATAAAAACAAATAGAAGCTACATCTTCCTATCATAATAACCTATGATTAATTTCGTCACATTTATATAACCATCGTAGCAATATTATAATATGTCATTTGTATTTTTTTACAATTTTATGTTTTGCTATATTAAATAACTTAAAAACTTGGTTGTCATTTATTTAAAAAATATATATTAACAATGTTTAATTATTTAAAGATCACAAAAGACAGAAATTTTATGTAAATAAAAAAATAATAATTAAGCGCTAGAAAAGGGTTAAAATAATTCATAAAAAAAAAATAATACACCTATGCAGAAGAGTCTATTTACTTGAATGGACGTGAGCAGATAAGTGCGGGTATATAAAGATAGAACATATTCAAGTTATCTTCTGGGTGATAAATAGTATTATGTTATCAAAGCCAACCAACTCTTGCAACTGTTTCTTAAGCCCCTCTATTTGCAACATCCTAAAAATTAGAATATTTAAATTAATAATACATAATTAGTCAGACGTATATACATAGATGTGATGAGTAAAAATAATATATTAATTGGTAACAAAATGAATAACAATTTGTAAATATGAATATAAATATATATAGATGCACACTTATGTCTAACAGTTATAATTATAAAAAAAAAACATGCGTAGAATAAATAAATAAAATATTTTTTAAATGATTATTATTCAAAGATAAAATGAAAAAAAAAAAATTACTGGAGCAGATGTTATAAATACTGATATTTAAAAATAGGCAACGTATTTTCTGAATTAATCGTAATACTTTATTATCTAAATAATTAAGCATATATTATAGCAGGGATCGACAACTTAAACACATTAATCTCCTGATTTTATATTTCAAAAATCCCCTGATTATAAAAATATCGAGTAAAAATAGATCTTTCAAAGTAATGTTATAATAAAAATTTAATTTTATTAATAATCATAAAACTATATAATAAAAAATTAAATTCATTAAATAATAATTTTAAAATAATTGTTCTGCATTCATTCTGTAAATAAACATTCAAATTAATAGAGAGGCGAAATATTTAAGTTTTAGTGTAATGTTGGGGGAAAACGCAAGACAAAGTTATGTCTGAGTGAATGAAATTTGAAAAATATTTATTGTCTAACTCCAAACATTAAAAATCTAATGAAGACAAAACCAATTCAAAATTTTCATTAAAGTAGCGATTTTAATTGTGTAAAATATTTCGCCAGCAAGGTGAAACTATAGACTTTTTTTGAGAATGTAGTGGCTAATAATTTCATGAGAATGTGTCCATAGGGTGATCAAGTATAACCATTATCATGAATTCAAAGTATGAATCAGCATAACCCTTTTACACGGTAACAGTTTCAATTGTTTTCCCTGGCTATAAGCTTTCATTGTAAATAAACTGTTGCTATATATCAGACTATAAAAAAATCACTCTATTTAATGATTATTTTGTTTAGAATCTAAATAAATTCTGAAAAAATCACATCTGAATTTAAACGGTTTTGAAAAAATTAGATTGCAATCAACACAAGTTACTGTTTCATCATGCCAACAGTCAACAGGAGCAGATTGATTTCAGAAAATAAAAAAAATCTTTTTTATTTGACAGTTGTATTTAAAATGTGAATGAATAAATTTCTATATCTGATAAATCTATCAAATTATATTTTAAAAGTTTAAAATTTCTTAATAATTTTTATAGTATTGCAATATAATTCAACAGACTGTTGGTGTTGACTTATTAGAAAATAGCTTATCATGGCCTTTTGTTAATGTTATGTTAAAAAATATGTTCTATTTTTAAAAATAAAACATTTATGTATAAAATAAATATGCAATAATTGATATTGACTGATTTTTAATAATTATCACATTATTATTGGGCAAAAATACTCATGAATGTTTATAAATTTCACAAAAAATGAAGTTTTTAATTCTATAAAATATTTTCTTGAAATAATCTCGCAAAGAATGTGAAATTCCAGGAATAATAAAAAGCCATCAATGTGGTATTTAAAAATGTTTTAAGTTACCACATGTTCAATTATCTGACATTTTAGATTTTTTTGGAATATAAAATATTATCAGGAAAGAAATATCAGTCACAATCCAAAAATATAATATGGTTTATTAATGAAATTTATGAATGGAGAATTTGTAGATGCCAAGTGAATTTCTCTATTTTTTTATAAATTTCATCACTGATAAGTGTGAAAGTTGCAATTTTTTGAGGCATGCAATAATTTTTTTTTATATGAAATGAATACTGTAATGGTCAGATTTGTACAATCACACAACAAAATCCAGAAACCAGGTAAAATATGCCAAAACTCATCAGAGTGAGAAAATAAAATCCCAAATCTGCCAAGCTGTAACTCTTCCAATGGTATTCTATGATTTAACACCTTATGAGTGATATATGCATGGTTTCATATGGGTCCTAATTTAACCTGTGAGCCAGCTTAGCAAACATGAGACTCAAAGATAAATGCCTAGGCAGACCAATTAATGGAGCATAAGCTAAAGTACATTAATTAAACCAGAAATTTAGATTGATAGACATATCAAGTATATATAGACTAATTGAATAAGATTGCATTGGAACAGAAATACAGAAGTATTGCAAGTCAAAGAATATGAAATGAGTTAATAATTCAAATAGATTTATTAATGAATAAAATCATAAATGAGCTAAGACAACATGCAAACAAAACAAATTACAAATGTAAATGTATCGAATTGAGTGTGCACAGGCACTGCATAGCAGACATTACCAATACAGGTTTACAGTATCTCTCATTGAATCATATACCAATGAGTAGGCATGTGAGGTAATAGATTTATGCCTATACCCATTTCATATGCAATATATTATTATAGTGTTATTTTTGAATTACAATAAATATGATAGCCTAAGATATAAAGCACAGTGTCAAGGGCTGTTATTTATAGATTTTAACAGTCAGACTTGTACACTCATGCAACAAAATCTAGAATCCAGGTAAAATACACCAAAATTGATTGGGTAAGATAGAAAGATCTCAAATCTCATCACATCCTCCTAACTCATCCATTGGATTCCATGATTCAACACCTTGAGTGTTATTCTCATGGTTATAAATGGGTCCTCATTTAACCTGTGAGCTGGCATAGCACAGGGAGAAACATGAGACTCAAAGACAAAAGCCTAGACAGACTGACCAATGGACCATAAATTAAATTACATTATTTAAACCAGCAATTTAGATCAATAAGAGATATCATATATATATATATATATGTCAACAGATGGCGTTCTACCAAAAACACCGTCAAGAATATGTTTCCATAAACGTCAGAGTATGCATTCACTATCTCTAACTTTAATTCCACTTTCAGATCATGATTTCAACCTATTTGCTATCATCAGTGAAAGACAGGAATTTTAGAAACTAGATCTAAACACAAACTCTGAGTGTTTATGAAACAGTTTCTATTCAGCTTGCAAGCATGAATCTTTTAGATATGTAATGTCTTCAAACTCAGCATAGCAAACCAGATAGCTATATGCGTCTGATCTCAGTTCAGCATCACGCATAGTAGAAGCCTCTGCAATATATATCATTGCTAGAAAGACCTCAAAGGTACATATATACTATGTGGTGATGCTGAACTGAGATCAGACCCATATAGCTATCTGGGTTGCTATGCTGAGTTTGAAGACATTACGTGTCTAAAAGATTCACACTTGCAAGCTGAATAGAAACTGTTTCATAAACGCTCAGAGTTTGTGTTTAGATCTAGTTTCTAAAATTCCTGTCTTTCACTGATGATAGCAAATAGCTTGAAATCAAAGTGGAATTAAAGTTAGAGATAGTGAATGCATACTCTGACGTTTATGGAGACATATGCTTGACGGTGTTTTTGGTAGAATGCCATATGTTGACATAAATACAAGCGTTAGCAAGTTTTTTAACTTGTTTTTTGTTTTTCATAAATGTACCTTTGAGGTCTTTCTAGAAATGATATATATTGCAGAGGCTTCTACTATGTGGTGATGCTGAACTGAGATCAGACCCATATAGCTATCTGGTTTGCTATGCTGAGTTTGAAGACATTACGTGTCTAAAAGATTCACACTTGCAAGCTGAATAGAAACTGTTTCATAAACGCTCAGAGTTTGTGTTTAGATCTAGTTTCTAAAATTCCTGTCTTTCACTGATGATAGCAAATAGCTTGAAATCAAAGTGGAATTAAAGTTAGAGATAGTGAATGCATACTCTGACGTTTATGGAGACATATGCTTGACGGTGTTTTTGGTAGAACGCCATATGTTGACATAAATACAAGCGTTAGCAAGTTTTTTAACTTGTTTTTTGTTTTTCATAAATGTACCTTTGAGGTCTTTCTAGAAATTATATATATTGCAGAGGCTTCTACTATGTGGTGATGCTGAACTGAGATCAGACCCATATAGCTATCTGGTTTGCTATGCTGAGTTTGAAGACATTACGTGTCTAAAAGATTCACACTTGCAAGCTGAATAGAAACTGTTTCATAAACGCTCAGAGTTTGTGTTTAGATCTAGTTTCTAAAATTCCTGTCTTTCACTGATGATAGCAAATAGCTTGAAATCAAAGTGGAATTAAAGTTAGAGATAGTGAATGCATACTCTGACGTTTATGGAGACATATGCTTGACCATGTTTTTGGTAGAACGCCATATGTTGACATAAATACAAGCGTTAGCAAGTTTTTTAACTTGTTTTTTGTTTTTCATAAATGTACCTTTGAGGTCTTTCTAGAAATGATATATATTGCAGAGGCTTCTACTATGTGGTGATGCTGAACTGAGATCAGACCCATATAGCTATCTGGTTTGCTATGCTGAGTTTGAAGACATTACGTGTCTAAAAGATTCATGCTTGCAAGCTGAATAGAAACTGTTTCATAAATGCTCAGAGTTTGTGTTTAGATCTAGTTTCTAAAATTCCTGTCTTTCACTGATGATAGCAATAAGCTTGAAATCATGATCTGAAAGTGGAATTAAAGTTAGAGATAGTGAATGCATACTCTGATGTTTATGTAAACATACGCTTGATGGTGTTTTTGGTAGAATGACATCTGTTGACATAAATACAAGCATTAGCAAATTTTTTAACTTATATATATATATAGACTAATTGGCTTCAGAAAGGAGTTTGCTATTAACTGAAAGGAAACTTTTTGATTCCTCTTGGAGGCCTTAAAGGAACCAAGCAGGGCAAATTCCTAATGTCCACTCCATACGTTCTTGTCGTTGCAGCTGTTATTATATGTGATCATTCATATAGTATACGAACATGGATGGGCTGCTCACCAACACGCATTAGCCAGCATGGTGAGTTTATTGGCTTTTTACCTCTGAGTTTAAGATCAAGAAATACCATGGTCTTTCTTCTCAGTGCCTGATAAGGCAAAATGAATATTTGTGTAAATGATAAATATTTTTCCAATACATATATACAATTATGACAGACAAAAATAAAGCATGGCCCTTATTCCCAGGAGGCTGTAAAGTCACCAACCAGGGCGGTGGTTGGTGGCCACAGGCAGAGAGTGCTAAGAATCCCCTGATTGCAGACCCAGGCTGCCATTTGATGACGACTTTTTTTTTAGGTACTTACAACTGCATATCACTTTCAAGTGAAGGGAGATTGCAAGAATTAGAAGAAGGATTGTCTTATATTAAATGGGACATTATTGGACTTTGTGAAGATAGAAGAAAAGATGAAGAAACAATTGATTTAAAAAGTGGACATATACTCTATTATAAAGGCACACATATTGGAAATACAAGTGGAGTAAGTGGAAGAACAATATTGTGGAGATTAATGGTGTATCGGACAGAGTTGCAAGATTAGTTATACAACTTAATAGCAGATACCAAATGCAGATAATTCAGGTTATGCCCCAACAAGTTGTCATAGTGATGAAGTAGTAGAAGATTTTTATATGGATGTACAAAAGACTTTTGATCAGAAACAACATTTTAAAATTGTTATGGGAGACTTTAGTGCTAGAATTGGTAGACAAATGAAAGATGAAATTGTTGTAGGTAATTTTGGTTATGGTAATAGAAATGAGAGAGGACATAGACTTGTAGCGTTTGCAGAAAAAGAAAAAATTTATATTATGAATTCATTTTTTGAGAAAAATGTTAAAAGGAAATGAACATGGAAGCATCCAAATGAAGGTACAGCAGAATTGGATTATATTTTGACTAACAGGAAATACATATTTCAAGATTGTAATGTTCTTAATAAATTTAACACAGGAAGTGATCATCGATTAGTAAGGTGTAAGTTACGTGTTAATGTAAAACTAGAGAGATAAAAATTATTAAGAAAAACAATATTTACAGTTGATATTCCTAATCTTCAGAAACATTCTAATGAATTTAAATTAGAATTTACAAATAGATTTCAAGTGTTAGGAGATTTTGAACATTATTCAGATTTGAATGAAATTATTATGAAAATAACTGATAAACTTTTAAAAACTGCAACAAAGATAGCTGGTAGAAAAAAGCAGCAATTGACTAATAAAATTTCTACTGAAACTAGAGAATTTATGAAGAAAAGAAGGAATATGAAGATATACAAAAATGATGTATTAAAAAGAATTGAATATCTCGAATTTTGTAAAATGGTACGGAAAAGAGTTGAAAATGATATAAGAAAGTATAACTGTGAAATAGCAAGGAAAGCTGTAGAAGAAAATAAAAGTCTCAAGAATGTTAAACAACATTTTGGTATTGGTAGGAAATTTATATCTGCAATAAGAAAAAAAGATGGAATTATTACTAAATAGAGAGATGACATCATGAAATTGGTAGAAGATTTTTATCAAGAATTATATAGTAATAAAGAACAAGTACCTCCTATGTCTATTACATCTTCCGAATTGCCCAGAATTTTAAATGAAGAAGTGAGACGTGCAATTAAATGTATGAAGAAAGGAAAGGCTCCAGGAAATGATGGAATTATAATTGATATATTAAAAGCAGCAGGTGAAGAAATAGAAACAATTTTAGCAAAGTTATATACCAAATGTCTAAATGATAAAGATGTACTGGAAGATTGGAAGAATGCAGTAATAATATTAATATTTAAAAAAGGTGATAAAGAAGATATTAGAAATTACAGACCTATCCGCCTTTTATCAGTTTTATATAAAATTTTTACCAAGATAATTACAACTCATCTACAGAGAACTTTGGATTTCCACCAACCAAGAGAACAAGCTGGATTTAAAAGTGGTTTTAGTACAATAGATCATATCCAAGTATTGAGAGAAGTCATAGAAAGGACAAATGAATATGAGTTGTCATTATGTTTTGGACTTGTAGATTATGAAAAGGCATTTGATTCTATACACATTTCTTCAGTGATTAAAGCATTGGATCATCAAGGTATAGATCCAGGATATTGTTATATTTTTAAAAATATTTATAAAAATGCAATGGCAACAATTAGGTTACATAATGATACTGGAAAAATCAACACTGAGAAAGGTGTAAGACAAAGTGACTCCATATCTCCAAAACTTTTTACAGCAATGCTGCAAGAAGTATTTTGTGGATTAAAATGGGAAACTAAAGGAATGAAAGTAAATGGAGAGTATTTAAGTCATTTAGATTTTGCAGATGATGTAGTTGTTTTTGCAAATAATGCTTCAGAGCTGCAGGAAATATTGCAGGAGTTACCAGATGAAAGTAGAAAAGTAGGACTAAAGATAAATGTTAAAAAGACTAAAGTAATGTTTAATCGATTTGCTCAAAATATGAAAATAAAGATTGATTATGAAGAATTAGAAGAAGTTAACAGTTAAAATACCTTGGTCAGATTATTAATACAGATGGAAACATAATGGAGGAAATTAATCATAGAATTAAACTTGGTTGGAGTGCTTTTGGTAGAAATAACTTGATACTAAAAGGAAATATGCCTATGTGTTTGAAAAGAATGGTTTTTAACAAATGTGTTTTACCAGTTCTTACTTATGGATCTGAGACTTGGACACTTAATAGAAGAGCAATACAGAGACTTCAGACCACTCAAAGGAGTATGGAGAGATGTATGTTGGGAGTAACAAGAAGAGATCAAAAACGCAATGTATGGGTAAGACAAAAAACAGGTGTTACATTGGATTCCAAGAAATTGTAAAAGATCCAGGAAGAGACCACATGTGAGATGGATGGATGAAATAAGAAAATGTGCAGGGGTGTTGTGGAAAAGAGAAGCTAAAGATCAGAGAAGATGGATTAAACTTGGAGAGACCTTCATCCTGCAGTGGATTGATAATGGTTGATGATGATGATAGACTAATTGAAGGAGATTGGATTGGAACAGAAATACAGTAGTATTGCCAATCAAATAATATAAAATGAGTTAATAATTCAAACAGGTTTATTAATTAATAAAATTATAAATGAAATAAAACAACATGCAAACAAAACAAATTACAATAGTAAAGGTATGGAATCAAGTGCACCTAGGCACTACATAGCAGATGAGATCAATACAGGTTTACAGTATCTTTCATTGAATCATATACCACTGTGTATTTATGTGAGGTAATAGATTTATGCCTGTACCCATTTTATATGCCAAATATTATTATACTGCAATTTGACCATTACAGTAAATATGATACCCTAAGATATCATGAAGCATGATGTCAATGGCTGTTATTTATATATATGTTAAAATACAGACATGTCATTCAGCTCTAAAGCAATGCAGATCTAGGTTAGTTAGGTTTCAGACAAATGCTGAATAATCATGGTGGGAAAAAGAACTGCAGATCTTAGATTAACATATGTATGCTATAGTGCAGACTAAAATATTTAATACTAAAATTTCAATGTGGATGGATAATTATTCACATGTTTCAGTCTTGAATACTCAATACCCTAGGACTGTATGGCTTGCAACTAATACAATATGAATTTATAAAGTTCAGAAGCTTGAGTAGGTTTATCTGCCTAGCTAATAAAACTCAGTTCTCTAAATAAAGTGTAATAATAATACTACATTAACGGACTTAAGATTTAATGTTTAATCTGGTTTAATACCCCAAACCTACATCATTAATCAGATTAATTAGGAGGAATAAACCATACTCAATGGGTAATTAATGACACTATAATAAATATACTTTCTTATCATCTTAAGACTATCATATTATTTTAAAGTAAATATACTGAAGCTGTATTTATTAAGTATGACTTTGCAAATTACTACAGATACAATATATTATACAATAGACTAAAATGATTGTGGTGAGTGCAATGTGAGCAGTCACAATTTCAACATAATATTTTGAAACAGCTTACTGGTGCAATAAACAAACATTTTAAAATATGAATTAAGCAAATATATTAATTATCATTTCTTTACCAGAAAATTACTAAAATCAAAGTTACTCATAGTCTCGAAATATTCAACACCTAAATTTTAAAGAAAAATAGGTATAGGCATAATCACAAAAAATATAGGTTTAAATACATTATTACATTTATCACAATAGAGATTATTTAATTAAAGAAAAGATTACAACACTAGTTTAAGGTAAGTGTCTCATTTACATTATTATATTTTAGTTTTAAAAAAATTAAGTTTGAACATTTAATTTTAATTTAGAAAGCTAGCATTATGGACTTTAACATTCAGAGGTTAAATCTTAAAGTTCATTTTTAGAGCTCTGTGGTAGTCTGGTTACCTACTTTCTGCAGCTAGTTTCTTGGACCATCAGACAGTGGGTGAACTAGCACTGTCAGTTTCTGGACTGAGTCATGGTTCAATCTACAATACTTTTACATCTGGATGTTAGCTGGAATGTTTCCATCTTGGTGGTGATCACATGCTGCCCCCTGGCATGTAAGATGGGGTAGAAGATCACCATCTCTCCATAGAGAGACAGCAAAATCTTTACCCTCCTACTCTGCCATTTCAAAGATACAAGTATGTATTCAAGCTATAACTCTTTCTAAAATTATATGTAATCCCGCCTCATGTATAGAACCTAACCTATTTATATGATTCTAGGATCGAGTGATAAATTTGTAAACAATATTGTCTTTTTCCAGAGAATGCATTAATGCCTCTAGGACATTTTTATACTTTACATTATTAAGTTTATTTAAATCTCTTGTTTTTATTTTAAAACAAGATAGTTTGGCTAAGCTTGTCCACTTTAAATTTTTATGGACCACTCAATAGTTTCCCTTCAACAATTCTTATTTATCCCAAAATGTATTTTAGTAAAATGTTATTGCTAACTCTACAGTTTTAAAATTATCCCCAGAAGTGCATAGTATGATTTTTGTTTATCATAAATTTTAGTTAAGAGCAGGAATCATAATTGGTATCTAATTAATATTTCCTCTATATATGTATGATGGTGGTATCTGGAATATACCATATATGTGATCTAAGTAAAATAAAATATAAAATTGACTGATAATTTAAACTCAAATCACTTTTTAAATTCCATAACTTTTAAAATAAATATATATCTGTAATATATATATATGTGTGTGTGTGTGTAAATTTATAAATAAATACTTGAAAATACAGTGATTAAAAGTTTATAAAAAATTATATGCATAACCATAACTTAGAAGCGCTTTCAACTACCTTGTAGCTTTGTCAACTATCACTTTTAAAATGTCAGCTTTCCCATAATTCCATGTCAACTTTCCCATAATTCTGTGATCTTAACATTTGCTGCTTGCCTATTAATTAAATTCTGTTTGTGTTTATATATTAACATCGCCTCCTTAATTTTTTTTCTTATTATTTCTTTCAGTTTCCAATATTTTCATATTGTTATAATCAAAATCAAAACCATATATACATGATTTATTATGGTCATAAAAAACAGAAGCTGACAAATTATCACTATATTTAAAATTTTGTTTTGTATTTTGAACCCTTTTAAATAACAATAAGTGCTCTTTTGTTCTTTTTTCCAATGTGCACCTCAATTCACCTATATATCCATTGCCACACCTACATGTCCATTTGTAAATGATACAATTTTTATTTGTCAATAAAATTTTATCTTTTGAATTGTTTATTAAATTTCTTTAATGTAGGTGGTGCATAAAATACAATATTACATATTCCTTTATAAATTTTCTTAATGAAACTTTCCTGATGATTTGAAATTTATGGTATTGATATCCACAATTTTTTATCAGAAAAAATAACATTATTATTAATATTTTTATATTTGGAAGTAAAATTTTTAACTGTATAATAAACACACTCATAATTGTATCCAATGTTTAACAACTCATTACAATAAATTTCAATATTTTTAGTTTTATCTGATGCATATTTACAATGGTTATTATTTCTAAATAAAAAGGATTTCAAACCTGCCATTTTATGTAACATTGGCACTTTTGATTTATATGGAATATATCCTCTTTTTGCTCTTGGTTTAAGAGTCATATAGTAATCCAGTTTATCCTTATTTCTAGTAATCTTAAGATCTAAAAATTGAAGACTCATTAAATTTTCATCTGTTTTAATCCACTTTAAGCCCTTTATATTATTTAATTCATTAAACAAATCATTAATAGCATTTGGCTTTCCACAAACAAAAACATCATCAACATATCGACTGTATAAAATAATATCTTTCTGATAATGATCCTTTTTTTAAAAATATTTTCTTCATGTGTAGATATAACAAAATTACATATTTGGGCAACTGTAGGAAGACCCATAGGCCACCCATTATTCATTTTATAAAATTTGTGCTTAAAAATTGCATAAATGTTTTTATCAATAAAGTTTAATGTTTCAATAATAAATTTTATTTTAACATTAACATTTTTTAACTTTAATGCCTTATTAATTATTTCAATAGAAGTCATTCTGTCAATTGATCCATACATTTCACTGATATCAAATGTACAAATTACATCATAATTATCAATAACAACATTATTAATTTTACCAACGAATTATGGTGTAATTTGTACATTTGATATCAGTGAAATGTATGGATCAATTGAGAGAATGACTTCTATTGGTAAAATTAATAATGTTGTTATTGATAATTATGATGTAATTTGTACATTTGATATCAGTGAAATGTATGGATCAATTGACAGAATGACTTCTATTGAAATAATTAATAAAGCATTAAAGTTAAAAAATGTTAATGTTAAAATAAAATTTATTATTGAAACATTAAACTCTATTGATAGAAACATTTATGCAATTTTTAAGCACGAATTTTATAAAATGAATAATGGGTGGCCTATGGGTCTTCCTACAGTTGCCCAAATATGTAATTTTGTTATATCTACACATGAAGAAAATATTTAAAAAAAAGGATCATTATCAGAAAGATATTATTTTATACAGTCGATATGTTGATGATGTTTTTGTTTGTGGAAAGCCAAATGCTATTAATGATTTGTTTAATGAATTAAATAATGTAAAGGGCTTAAAGTGGATTAAAACAGATAAAAATTTAATGAGTGTTCAATTTTTAGATCTTAAGATTACTAAAAATAAGGATAAACTGGATTACTATATGACTCTTAAACCAAGAGCAAAAAGAGGATATATTCCATATAAATCAAAAGTGCCAATGTCACATAAAATGGCAGATTTGAAATCCTTTTTATTTAGAAATGATAACCTTTGTAAATATTCATCAGATAAAACTAAAAATATTGAAATTTATTGTAATGAGTTGTTAAATATTGGATACAATTATGAGTATGTTTATTATACAGTTAAAAATTTTACTTCCAAATATAAATATATTAATAATAATGTTATTTTTTCTGATAAAAAATTGTGGATATCAATACCATAAATTTCAAATCAACAGACAAGTTTCATTAAGAAAATTTATAAAGGAATATGTAATATTGTATTTTATGCACCACCTACATTAAATAAATTAATAAACAATTCAAAAGATAAAATTTTATTAACAAATAAAAATTGTATCATTTACAAATGGACATGTAGGTGTGGCAATGGATATATAGGTGAATTGAGGTGCACATTGGAAAAAAGAACAAAAGAGCACTTATTGTTATTTAAAAGGGTTCAAAATACAAAACAAAATTTTAAAAATAGTGATAATTTATCAGCTTCTGTTTTTTATAACCATAATAAATTGTGTATATGATTTTGATTATAACAATGTAAAAATATTGCAAACTGAAATAAATAATAATAAAAGAAAAATTAAAGAGGCGATGTTAATATATAAACACAAGCAGAATTTAATTAATAGGCAAGCAGCAAACGTTAAGATCACAAAATTAGGGAAAAGTTAACATGGAATTATGGGAAATCTGACATTTTAAACACGATAGTTGACAAAGCTACAAGGTAGTTGAAAGCACTTCTAAGTTATGGTTATACATATAAATTTTTTATAAACTTTTAATTACTGTATTTTCAAATATTTATTTATAAATTTACGTATATTATTTTGAAGAAATACAGACATCGATTTGTAATATATATATTTATATATATATTGTAACAGTCGCTGCCTATGTTTCTATATGCATTGAGCATGACATGTGTTTTCTAACATCGAGCAGCAATTAAGACATATTCAAAGGCATCCAAAATATACATTACTATAATCATACCTTTGAAAGGTTCGTTTACTGCAATCTTTGTGTGCCACCTTAAGAAAGAGATTGCTCCCCTCCCCAAGGGATATGATCATGTAATTAATAAAGAGTTATAATCTTTTATATTTTCTTTTATATATATATAAAATCAACAGAAAAGTGAATGCCTAATGAATGATTCCCGGTCCCGGTAAGTTTAATCCCTGACTAGCTCAATCAACTCATGATCTTGGGATGGTGGTTTGTTGCTTCATTAACAGAAAAGATCAAACAATAATATCGTTATCAAATACACAGCACAATGCCATACTTTAAAATTAGATGTTAAATTTATTAAGCCCTCTATGATTATATAAATATTTACAGAATAAAGAAGAGAATAAACACACACATAAACGATATTAATTAAAATTCATGCGTATAAATAAATTTTAAATAGTTTCATAAATGGGAAAGGAATGGTCTGAAATTCTCTCCTGCTTACACTTTAAACCCAAAACTTGGAATAAATTACTTATGAAAACAATCTGTATTGGCCATGGTATGCATGTGTTTCATAATAAAAAAAATGACCCTCACCCTTCCACTTGTGGTGATCTATACCTTTGTTTAAGTTAAAATAATGATTTAGCCACAAGTTAATGATATTTGAATCTTAAACATTCCATAATATGAGTACTGCACATGGTGGACAGTAATAATTATTTGGAACACTTTCTAACACACTTTTATTCCTTATGGAAACAATCCTGCATGTAGCGGATGGAATAAATTTACTAGGGGAATAAACTCGTGCTAAACTACAATTTGAATCTTAAAAGTTCCATAATAGAAGTCCTGCACTTAGCGGACAATAATAATTATTTGGAAAACTTTCCCACACACTTTTATTCCTTATGAAAACTATCCTGCCCATAGCGGATGGAATAAATTTACTATTATTACAAGGTGAATCACATACATCCAATGACCAAACCACCCAATTATTTCTATTTCACTATTTTGAAATATTTCCAATACTC
Organism: Epiperipatus broadwayi; assembly: GCA_028023455.1. Lineage (NCBI taxonomy): Eukaryota > Metazoa > Onychophora > Udeonychophora > Euonychophora > Peripatidae > Epiperipatus > Epiperipatus broadwayi. The sequence continues at coordinate 207,386 of JAQFVV010006669.1, read as the reverse complement.
CAATGAATTACGTGTACCTTTATGTTAAAATTACAAAAGAAATATTTATAATTGAATTATGCAATTCATTGGTTCATTTAATAATAGCAATATTAGTAAAATAACGGGAATTACTAGTAATAAGACACAAAAATAGATATAAAAACATAAATAATACTACCCGAAGGCTTCGTTCTTCTCCGGGCTATGATTTTGAGGGCGATATATACCTGCTGTGCAGGTGATTACTTAACAGGGCTTCAATGGAGGTTGGCAAATTGTCCATAGCAGCTACACTTTAAGAAATAGAAAGTCACATCACTGGATGGCTATGTAGGTCTTCGAGCGGTGCAAATGTACCAAACTTAGTCTCCTACTCCATGTTCATTGTTGTGTCACTAATAAATCTTAATTCCATTTCATATTGTTTCCTTTCTTCTTTATTTAATTGGGTAGTATAGTTTTTACACTCATAATTCTGTTTTTCTGTCAGTACACTCCGAAAACTATACTGCTAACTCAAAGAGAATGGGTAAGAGTGCCCATGAGTATCAACGAATATAACCCAGCTAACTAACTAAATTTCACCTGACCAACCTTTATATATCCCCCCATTACAGGGTTTAGTCTCTCATCCCCTCCACAAGTTATTGCTTTTACATTTCTGTTTTTTTAATTAAATTATTAATCCCTGTTTTTAATTACTTAAGTCCAAACAATGGATTTAATTTTAGCTATCTCTTTGGAAAAAAATTTGTCTTACGATAACTTTATCTTTTAATTAATTTCAGAATTTTACAGACCATTTAAATTCCAATCCCTTGATTTCTTTAAACAATAAAATAAAATCACGTTTATTTAATTAAATAATTTTGAGTAGGTGTCAAGCCGAATGACCACTGATACAATTTCTACATTTTTTTCCAAAAACATTATACAATAAAAGAAAGAGGTCATTGGCTTGCCTGTGGTCATGAACATTAAGTTCTAAAAAAAAAAATTATAAAACTTAATTAAACTATATACTTGTTGTCACACAAAATTTTTTTTTAAATTTTCCAAAAAGAATATTCAACAAGCAACAGAAAAAAAAAAATACAACATTTGAGAATCTAAAATAAAATCAAAAATCAAAATAAAGCATGTTTACTGTTGGGTTACTTGAAAATCCATTTCAGTTTCCCACAATCATTTCTTTAACCCCTTACCATATTTATTCACATCATAAATAAAAAAATATATAGCATTTATTAACAGCAAAATACATATTTACATGTGGTGTCCGCATTTGTTTATTTATAAGCGTATTATCACCATTCATCCTATTTATTTACAATATATTGTGTGTGTAAGCAACAGAGAAAATATACCTGCACAGACCACTCCTTTTATTATAATATGTACATTTGTTTGGGCTGCAACTATGCTTGCAATCATCTTTGTGGCTGTCATTTAAGACTGACTGTCACAATATATATATAAAACACAATACCCGTTATAAAATATAAATAACGGTAAATATAATATATTATATTTACCATTAACTTTATTGTTATTTCTTATATATATATATATAAATTTGATTACAGATTCTAGCATTCATATATATATATGTATGATCATAAATAAATAATCGTTCGAGCGTATTTATTTAAGTACTGAAGGAGGGTTTTAATCTGGCACAGATCTAGGTATGAGGGTTAATATAGGTGAAATATGTATACTGAATGAAATATATTGTTTCATTACACACTTTCAAAAGTAAAGAAAATTGGTAGATTTCAGTTAGAAGTCAGAGAACACTTTTTTTTTAAGTTGGTCTCTCTGAAATCTTTCTATAGGTCTCTTCAAAATATGTGGAGCCCTAGTTAAGAATCGCTGTATTCTTTACATTTAAATTTTAATAAACTATTAGATGACAGACCATATATCTTACAGATATCCAAAATCATCAATAAAGCTTGGTCACAAAACATTGAGTAAGCTACATACTCCACCCACAGCTAACAGATTAATAAATAATTTGCAGTACAGACTCCATATGGAATAAACACACACTGTATATAAAATTAATGGTTCAATTGAGAAGACATAGCATTGGTACTGGTTAATTTGTTTTCTTTTATATTGCTATGTATAATATTTTTGCAAAACTCATTCACACATTTCATAATGTCTTTATCTTTTTATTAATAGTTCTATCTTCTCTTTTAATACTAGAATATTACTTCTTCCAATACAAAATTGTTTTATTGTTAGAATATTTTTTTCCAATGCCAAGATATTGTTTTTTTTAAGCATGTATTCCCTTCTAGAGCTTATATTTTCTTATATTATTATTAATTGTTTTATGACCATTTATGTTCAGTGTTTTTTAAATGATTACTTTTAAAGTTTTAACATTTTGAATTTAAAACATCAAATATTTTTTTCAAATATAGCTCAATTTTTAGTTGACATGCAATAATGACATGTTTTGAAGCTTTATCTTTTCTATATATGCTTTGTATTTGAAATGCAACCATTCCGAATAGCAACAAACAATGAATAATAAGAATAGTGAACAGTCTGCTCCACTCACAACACAAATATATATGAAGTTCTATTTGGTTGACTTCCTTCAATGCATTTTAATGGTGGCTGCTTTTAAGATGTTTTCCACTGGCCTTGGTTTCCCAAACATTTTGGTTCCTGGTCCAGTTCTGCTGCATGTGAAAACTTCTGCCTTCATTATAGAGCACTGTCATTGTCACTATGAGCTTCTTTTGGCTGTAATCACTTATATCTCTTGGAGACAATCTACTTATAAAACTCACTGAAAATCTGCTGAAAAATCAACTCTTCATATCTAGCTGTTATCCCGACTGTTTCCTCTGTCTTCACTTTTCCAAACTCTTTGAACCTGTTCAGATGCTGCCCATGAACATATTTTGACTGAGCACTGCATTCTCACTGAAGCTACTGTCACTTACATCTCTCTCCAACATGAGCCAGAAAATGAAAAATGCACCTTGTTGCTTTTTCTATTTATAGCTTAGAATTACTCACACAATTTACTACTTTCTTCCCTCTATGGCAATGTTTTTAGGTCTATAACTAATTAATTGGTGTCTTATGAATTCGTTTTTATATAAGATAATTTATAGTCTATTCTATTAATTAATTAGTTCTCTTATCAAGAAATATTTGTAATCAGCAAATATTTCTTGGAAGTCATCTATTCAATTTACTTTTGCCCAATGCAGATGTAGTCACCATTTGCTTTCTTGTTTACAAAAAAAAACTTTTCTTTTAAAATACTTTTGTTTTTTTAGAAAATAATTTTATTCTAAAACAAATTTATTAATGCAAAACAATTGATACATTATTATATTGAATACGTTATATCTTTGAATAAATAGTAAATTGATCATCTAGTCCGTAGACAAAGGCTATTTTTCCTATGAAGATATATACAAATCCATTTGATCTAGTCTATTCCATGTAGTGTATTAAAAGGTTTCTAAAATAAAATTCTTCAATGCAAAAGCAATCAGAACAAATCTATCCTGAATTCATAATATTTATGAGTAAAATGTAAATTTATCATCGAGTTTTGAACAAAGTCTACCTTCCTATGAAGATGCATGCAAGACCATTTGATCTAGACTATTGAGGTGGTATATTAAAAAGCTTCCATGTCTCCTCATAAAGGAATTTTGTGGCCAAGGTTTTGTCTCTTTCTTTTATTTTCCTAATCACATTGAGGAAGAGATGATCTTCTCCTGGTTGGGGTAAGGTATATAATTTGCCACACCTGACAAGCCAGATTGAGTAGATAAGAAAAACAGATAACCTTATAATAGGAATGTCTCTGCCATGAATGCACTCTTTGAGATCCATGATTTGATAATAGTCTATAACTGAATTATTATATATGAGGCTTTTAGCATTTCCAAGTCCAAAGCATGACTTAATAACATGTTCAAATGTTTCATCATATCTCTGGCAATTTGAGCATATTGAATCCACTTTGGTGATCAGCCTTCTATACCTGAGAAACCAATTTGTTGGCATAGCATTTAAATTGATCTTGATAATAAAGTCCAAGTATTTTAGCTCGAGGGCCCAGAACTTAAACAAAGTAATTATTTTTTTGTTTGACAAGCAGAGTTGTGGCTTAATAGGGAATAAATCCGGGTTTATGATCCAATATGCATCCCACATTTTAATTTTTCCTTGGAAAGATGGTTCTGTATTCTTATTTTGTCATATTAGAGTGCTTATTAGTTGGTCAAGCCAACATATTTTCCGAGGTGGAGGCCGATCAGTTGGCTGAATTATTTCTGTAATCTGACCATAGCTATATTTTTGGATCAGGTTATATATCAGAGTGTGAGATTTTTGGTGTAAAATGGCTGGAATGGAATGAAGCGACATACCATTTAACTTCTTTGTTTTTTTCATGTTACTAATACTTATGGCAATGGTATGGCCCTTCCAGAAGAGCCTTGAGCATATTTTATTGATTTGTTTAATAAATGTTTTGGTTACAGTCATAACTGGAAAGTAATATGAAATCTTACTAAATATTTTCTAATTCGTAGGGCCACCTTCCCCTGAAGGGAAAGGTAGACCCCAGAAAATGTCTGAGTAATCTTATCTGATGAATTCAGGATCTTGACTTGAATTTCCTTGGACATTGTGGCCTGAGATTTACAGATTGAAAAGCCCAGAAACCTCTAAGGTTCTGTTTTAAATCTTGAGTTAACTTTCTTTCCAGAGAGTATAACCCAGGTAGATGATTTAACTGGGCTTTTTTAATTCTGTTAGACTAGTGAACTTATCCAACACAGTACAGAGACTGTTGAGATGCTTCTTTAAAGGGAGAATAACCAACACATCATCCATATAAGCTATTGTGTGGATAGTTCTTTTTAATCTGGGGATATAAATGCCAGGGAGTGTAACCTCTATTTCCTTTAAGAGAGGATTGATGTAGCATGCAAATAGTAGGGCACTGAGAGGAGAACCTTGTGGAATAGAAATATTTGGTACAAAACTATCTGTGTATGATCCATTGAGAGATATATCGATCTCCCTATTGTATAAAAGGTTATCAAGAATCTGAATTATTTCAGAGGGGATGTCAAGGGCCTTTAGCATATTTAGGAGAGTGTTGATGTTAACCAAGTCAAATGCCTCAGATATATCCAACTATAATTTTGACTCTTAAACAAGACTTTATTTTGTTATTTATATTAAATATCAGAAAACCATTTTTAAAAATAAAAAACATTTGATATACTTTTTTTTTATAATAAACCTTAAAATATATTTTATCTTCATGTCACCCTTATATAGATTAGATTATCCATTCACAAATGAATATAACACAAATACAAAATTCAGAATTGACTTATAAATTAATAAAACATTTTATTAATTATAAGCATTTCTATGCTATAATTTTATCAATCCTGTCTAACTATAGGGTATCTTCATATGTGAACGAATTAATGCCATTCAGGCCGCCATGATATCGAATTTAACCGCTCTTGAATTTTATAATATTTTGACCTTTAAAATAGGTTTAAAACTAGATCAGTTGAGAAGGTCATTATGTTGATGGTGAAACAGAAAGGGATTGGAAGGTTTCCGTTTCATTATATATATATATATATTGTAACATAATAAGGGAGTCCATTGTAACAAAATTAAATGAAGAACAAATTGTAACATAATTAAAGTTACTCAAAGAAATATTTAAAGGAGTCCAAATATCAAGAATTATAGGTTGATCAAATTATTAATAACAAGTATTATAACTCAGGTATATGGAAATCACATGAAGTGAGTACACTAGTAATTCAATAAAATATAACTCAGGTATACAGGCAGTAGATCTTATCCACTTTCATTTCTTGGTTTGATGTTAAGTGCATGTTTAAACAAAGACTAAGTGAATATGGTCTAGCAGGGCGCCACTAGATTATCTGAATCTAGACATGGTTATATCTGATAACCTTTCACATGTACCAGGTTTGAATCCCTTCTTGGTACTTTATTTCTCATAAAATGGGAGATTTTGCTTTTTGAGCCATATCACTATATGCACTAATATTTAGGTAAAAGTAAAACATCTATAAACCAAAGTGGAGTATACTAGACATAAATCATTTCTCAGATCTTAACATAACAAATGTGTTTCAATATTTTTATAAGTTCACTAGCTCAGATTATATATAACTAATTTAGGATGGCAATTCACTCATCCTTGCATGAAATAGATGATGGGATGTGGTTATAATAATACTAAGAGATCACTAAATATTATAAAATCAATATTTATTTATGGCCTCTAAACAGTTAAACAGCTCATTAATTAAAACGTTGATGACGATGATGATGATGATAATAATAACAATAATGACAAGGGTTTCAACTACAGCTTTAGGACTAAGCCTAAACATAAAACTAAATTTTACAAAGAAATTCATAATTATTGCTTGATTTTAGCATATTTACTTATATCTTAAATAACTAATATTCAACTGTTGATGATGATGAATAATCACACTTAACAAAGACTACACTTAATGAAATATATACGCCTCGTTTAATAAAGCAAACTAATATTTATTACTACATTTCTAACATATACATAAAAATTTCTAGATAAATATGAAAATTGACATGAATAATAATAATAATAATTGATTATATAACAATCCTCAGATTAATTTTAAGTTCTTCCCCCTTTTCCTTCAAATATATTTTGTATTAAGTTGGACGTCACATTGACCATGATTTTCACTTCATGAGAAAAGTATTTTAAGAAAAAAAAATATTATCTGCTCATTAGCACACATACTTTAAAAATGCAACATGTAAATAGAATGTAAAAAAAAATGTTAGTAGAATTGAAAGAGAAGTTTTAGAAAAGAGTTTTAAATCATTATCTCCCCCCCTTCCAAGCGCTGAAATCTATACTTAACTTGAAAAAAATAATCTAATATTCTAATACTACTCATTATTTCACATTCAGTCGAATTATACACATATAAAAATACCATTATGTATGTGCGTGTTTTATCCCTAATAACAAAATATTATTCAAAACAAACTAATAATAATATATTAGTTAAAACTAAAATCATAATACCATAAAAAAAAATTTGTTTTACACATTAATATTTTTCATAACTGTAAAATTAATAAACAAATAATTTTCATACATTCAAGATCATTTATGAAGCTCAAAGTTATTATTAGTAAGACATTCTTGTTTTAATCGATCTGAATAGTCTTTAAAAGTTCTTTAAATAAAATATACCACTTTATTGCTAAAATGTTTATTAAGACTGATATCATAAAGAAAATAGATATAAAAAGTCATATTACCGATTTTTTTGTTTGTGGCGAATTTCCAAGGGTTCAAACTTGTCTTGTATAATGTCTATATTTCTGCAGCTACTATTTCCGTTTTATGTGGGAACAATCTCTTTCCTGAGGTGTATAACTACTTGATGATGATGACTCTATTAAGGTTATTTGCTTTAGTGGACAATTTGAAAATCTTTATATTAATTTTTCTTCTCTTCCTGTCAAGCATGTGGATGAAATACAGCAGTTGTTTTCACATTTATAAATTTTCTTGAGTTTAAAATCAGTTGTTGTAACAATTAATTGGACTTGATGACTAATATTTATCAGTAGATTAATTCATCTTCTTTGAATGCAGGTGAATGCTTTCTTCCTTCTATTAAAAACATCTTATTTCTCTGGTCAGTTGAAAGGTGTAGAATATTATTTTAGACACATCTTTTCTTTCCTATGTGATGTGCAGCTTCCTCCAGATGGTCCGGAACCAATGGGACATACATATAATTTTTCTAGCCAGACATTTCTTATATCTTCAGCATTCAATTGGATAGTTTAATAATCTGAATCATAAACAATAATCCTAATAATAATTCAAGACAGCTTTTTATATCCAATTTTTAGCTAACTTAACCAATCAGAGATAGCATCACTTGCTATTTTTGGACAAATTTGTTTTAATTAGATCTCTAATTTATTTTCAACTAAAGTATTTTTCAACTGAAAAGTTTAATCCTTTTTCCAGACACTTTTGTTTAAAAAAAAAATTGACTCAAACCTTATTTCCTTTCTTTTCTTTTTTTTTTTCTTTTTAACATCCAGGTAACACTTCAAATCTTTGAGCTTCCTTCTTTAGATCTTGAGATAAGACAATTTCAAAATTAGAGCTCTGACCCATTATAAGCTTCCAAAGTGAAAAACAATTATTTACAAAAAAAAAATTGCTACAAAGATTGATATCTGATTAAACAGATTTCCTCTTTTAACAAACAATTGTACAAAAAAAAATAATTTGACAGATTTAATACTTCCTTTTCTTTCAATATTTAGGAAATTGAAATTTTTGTATGTAATGTACACACATCCTTCATTCTTTCAAATCATTCATAAACTAACATTAAATAATATAATTGCTAGCTTAGTAATTATAACCCAATTATTTAATTAAATCTGTAACTTTTAAATCCCACTTATAATTAAAGAAAAGCAAAATAAAAGTATAGAATAAAATATTAGAATTGATCAAGCATAGGTTAGTTTTAAAGAAAGTTAAAATGTTGAATATTTGAAATATAAAACAATTAAATAATTTACACATACATTGCCTATATGTATGCATTATAACTTTGCTTTTTAAAGAAAATTTAAATATTAAATAGTTTAAATGTGTGTATTACCTTTCTATCAACACACAAACAAATAAAGCATATAATTGTTGTCCCACTCTCTTTCTATCTAAAGCTTTTAGAACTGGACCTTGTAGGGTTTGAACTTGGATGCCCTACAGCTTCATTTATGATTATATAAAAATTGTGATGATGATTTTTGTTTTACCTTTTCTACATGCACATTACTATAAATTTATCTAGTGACTAAATTGTAATGGCACAATATATATATATATATATATATATATATATATATATATATATATATAGTGGCCTGTCTATAGGTGGTACGACCCTAAGCAGAGTTTCCAAGTCCCTTATATTAGGCTCTTCTTGGATTCTGGCTAGGTTCTATTAACAAACTTACTATATCCCGACCATTTTCTTTAACTATAACAATTGAATCTAAATAAGATTAGTATTTATCCCAAGTTACTTTGACATGAGTAAATATTTTAAAATAAGATGTATGTTAAATATAATTAACATGAAACTCATTTACCCATAAACAGATCACATCCCCTTAACATTTAACAAATATAAAATACTTATTCAATGGCATAAGAATACCCAGATACTTCTCCTTATTAAGTATCTACATACTCTCATGACTAACAATAATATCTAATATATTATTTTATATTTATAACTATTAAGTTTTAATTCAATCACTCATTAAATTAATCTGTTAGATAATTACAGATAGACTTTGATTCATATTATGTTTAATAATTAAGATTGGCAATAATCACAAGAATAACTTTATAATAAGGAGATATCAGGAAAATCATTGCTTTATTAATTCTTCATACTACCTATGGAATATCAAGAGGGATTTTACAGATTTCCATGGATAGTGCACAAAATAATAAAATCTTATAATTTAAATCTATAATCAAGCTCTATATTTATGTTCTTTAATACTTATTATTAAAATATCATTATTAACTAAACTGTGATTAACACTAATACTTTCACTAATAACTAATGTATCATTTAATTTCATATTAATAAATACACTTTAATAATTGGCAATGTCATCAATGACCTACGGGATCAAGGCAGCATGTAACAAGTAAATAAAAATCTTTACTAAGAGATTTATGCTTATTAAACTGTTAGATTTGCTCTAAATTGAATTGACTTTTCATTTTAATTTTGACTGTATATTTTGAGTTGTGTGATGTGGTGAGAATGAGCCCAGAAAAGAAATGCAGCAATTAGAATTTGATAAAACTTTTAAAACAATAATTTTAATAAAATTCATTACAAATGATTATAATAATCATTATCATTAACATCAAATTTAAAATAACTAATAACAAAATGATATACATATATTATCATAACAATAACAACAGAAAATTAATCTTCAGAGTATGATTATTAAACAAAACTAACGATTTCCCATTATATGTTGAGATATTTAGCCCAATGTATGTAAACTATATATTACACATTCAGTTTATTAAACAATCTTTTTTTTCCCATTTATGGTTCGTTAGTTCAACCTCTACATAATAATAGTACTTGATGATTAAGTAACAATACAAAACAATAAATGAGAACATAGGGTCATAATTCTGGAGGTTATTAAGCAAACAAAATTAATACTTTTATCTTTCATATAAGAAAGAAAATCATTGTATTTAGTTTATCCATTTGCACATGTAAATACAACATTCTCTCTGGATTGTGTGTACACCTGCGTCTCTTTTTACGCAGACTTATTTAACATGATTTTGAAGTTAGGCGATTCATGTTTCACCGGAAGTCAAACTCCGATAATGCACTATTACTTTAAATAATAAATTTTGCACACTTACGTTATATTGAAAGTAATAGCACATTATTGGAATTCAACTTTTATCTTAGTAATTTCAATATTTTCAGTGCTTTATAATAGTAAGATTTTATGCAATAATAAAATTGAAATCATGTTTCCAAATTTTATGTATACACACATTAAATTTTACAAGATTATAATGTAAATTTGTTCAAACAATGGGCGTGTTAATTTTGCATTTTAAATCACATTCTGTTTTTACTTTTTAAAAAAGAACATAATCAATTATTTTCTTATTAATGACACTAATCATTAATGTGCTTTTAAATTCCAATGCGAGCCAAATGGTTGTATGTCTGGATATCGCGAGCTTCGTAAACAATTAATAAAATCATCTCAAAGATTAATTACTAATTACGTTGTCACCAGAAAATCATAATAATTAAAACATGTATAAAAAAATGAAAATTACTGTACTGTAAATTATGCATAAAAATATATTATTTTGAATAAAATTAAATATTATAGTTAAAAAAAGTTTGTCTTGTATCAATTTTTTTCAAATTTGAAATTTTTTATTAGTCATATTTTATTTCCTTATTTTTTTTTTTTTTGCGCGAATTTTAAAGTAATTTTACGTTGGAGCTTTGCTTTTACGCGAATTTTGAAAAATCACAGACCGCATCCCCCATTTTTCAATGTAAGTTACATCTATTTTTGCATGATTTTGTTTGCACGTGTTTTCTGAGGAACCTATCTATCGCGTAAAATGAGACCCAGGTGTATATCATTTTAAATACCCTTTCATACTAAAATATCGAGCATATTTGTTTATTTAAAGGATTCATAATCTTTAATCTTAAACTAATTATTAAATAACTATTAATATAACAACACTTGAATTAATTCCTTATTAAATGATTTAGTTCTCCCCCCCCCCATTATACTAACAAATCATAGATTAAAATATAAATACCAACATTAGAAAGAAGTTTTCTTTTAACTCTCAGCTAAAGTATAAGAACAATTTTAAATTTTCTAGTTGTTCCACACTCCATAAACTTATTATAACGTTTTTATTTTTCCTTATTTTTTGAAGATTCTGCTTATCCTAAGATTCGCTCAAGGTATTTAAGTTATTGCAACAATAATCCTTCCTTTTGTTCTTTGTTCAGTAATGTAAAAAAATATTTATGGCTTGCTTTATTTATTCTAGATGACATATTTTTATCTTTAGTATATAGCACTTTTAGAACTTTAATTAAAATATATGTGTCATGCAACATTTTTCAGCTAAAACTTTATAGCAACTGACACTCCAGCCGGTATGTTTCAAAGTAAATACTTCTATAATTTATTGTAATTAAGATTTTATATATATATAGCTGGAATAATAATGAACATTTTCCAGTTATTACTGATTTAGTTCTAGGGATTCTTAAATATATATACTTAACCTCTTCCCCAAGATTTACAGTTCTTTTATTTATCCTTACTGAATATTGATGATGTTTATTTATTTCCTTTGGTTTCTTATTGCAATTCATTTTTCCCACAGCACAGTTATTGTTCCTTTTCAGTGAGTATATACGTTGATCATTCATCTCCATGATTTCTTCAATATTTATTAATTTTCAAGAGATTATTAGGAATTACTGATTATTGACTTGCCCAGTAGAAAAATGATTAATTTATTCCATTATTTTAACAACAAAGCTTATAATTATCCATATATATTGATGTAGAGTTGCAAATAATAAGATTTTAGGAATTTTTAATCCAACTTTTTTAAAAAAAAAAAAAAAATATTACAAGGGGGAAAAAAATATTTACTTAGTTTACGATCCAGCAAGAAGAAGCCAAAACAATCTTTTTTTTTTCTCCAGTTCGATAGTATACAAATGTTTGACACTTTTCGATTGGCTAATATTTCCCACCTTTTTTCTGTTTATAACAACATAGATTTACCTCTCAAGTTTTTTTTGTTTATTATTTTAAAATGACCGATTTTTTAATTTTGGAAAAAAAAAATATTGAAATACAATATTTTTAGAAATTAAATAAAGATAAAATTTACTGTTTTAATTTTAAATCCATATTTCGTAAAATTAAACCTTATTTATTTACTTTTAAATATAGCAAGATTTGAAGATAAATAATTTCTATTTTTAAAATCAAATGTGCACAGACAAGAATTATTAGCATCTATAACGCATTCTGTTTACAAAATTACAAGTTAAACTTCACTGATATTAAATACTAAATGATATAACTTGTCCATCCATTTGCATATATACGACTCTATGGTTATTATCTATGTGTATCTTGAGTTAAGATCATTTATAAATTTCCATTAGCTAAATCCAAGTTCAAATCCTATGATCTAATATGTCATTATTGTCTTCTTTTAATAAGTAAATATTATTGGATTTGTAAAATTTAAAATTATACACTAAAATTTTATTTTAGAATAGACTGGGCCAGTAAAAAGTGCACAATATATATATATAGAGAGAGAGAGCCAACAATATCACTAACAGTGAAGTTTCCAGTTGAATTAATATTCACATAATCATAACTCTCCTATATAAAATATTTTATTTTATTTTTTTTAGTGATGAAAGTTTATTCATCAAAAAAGATACAAATACAGTTAAATAAGAGGTTTACAAAGAATGCTAAAAATGAAATTCAGGAGCAACATAGTAAAAGCGGAAGAATACATATGAAAAGGAAAAGGGATGTGGAAAGGATGTGTATTAACTAATAAAGACAAATGAATGTTACAATTAAAAATTATTTGTAAAGTCCAGAAATCAGATATGAATAGTCTTTTAGGAGTACAATATTGGAAAATTCAATTTGTGGTAGACAAGTTGAAAAATAGGAAAACACTTGGAGATAACATAAAATATGAACTAAATCAATCTATTTTTCAGTTTTTCCAAATGGTCTCAAATATCTTCACAAGAGAGAAATCTCAAATACTTTGGAAAAATTATGAAAAAACTATGGAGAACAAGGAAAAAAAATCCAAGCTTCAAAATGTCTCTGCTGAAAACCATTCTAATCCATCATGAAAATCACATGAACAGCACTAGGCCAGCCCTATCAATAACAACATTGGAAGCAATAAAATTAAATAAAGTGGATCACTTGCAATTAGAATCATTAGGCCAAACTGCAACTTATTTTGCAATAATACATGGATAAAATTACTCATAACAATAATGTTAAGGAATCGCCATAAATAATGTTATTTTTTCAATCTTGTGAATGAGAAAAACAAATGTTGGTAACGATCACCACAGCGCCCTCAGCCCCGCCCCCTCCCTCAATAGAACTAGGATTTAGGCCTCTCGGGGTCCTCCCAACAACCGGACTCTCTCATTCATTCAACAAAATTAAGTGAAAAGGTAAAATCTCTGTAGAAATCATTGGTAATTTCAGTGGCTGCTATATATTTACAGAGCGTTTTATAAAAGTTGAAATTATTCTTACTTGTGATTATATTGCTGATATAGCTTGTATATAAAAAGAGAGCTAAAAAAAACTCAACTTTTTAATAGGGATAGTTTTAGAAAAATTTAATTCCCTAAACTAGAAAAAAGGGAAGGAAACAGGGAGCCAGAAACAGTGTTAACTGGAGTCCTTGGCTCCCTCTAGTGGACTGTTTTCTTCAAGTAAAAATCAACCAATCTTGCAGTTATTCAATGACATTTATAGTTTATTGAGTAAATTATATATATAAGAAACTAATATAATAATTAATTTTAAAATTTCCCGTCAAATTAAAACCCACACAATCAAAACTCTTCTTTAAAAAAAACTATTCATTCAATCACTGTTTTACTAAATGATTCAATGATTTTTTTTTAAAAAAAAAAGAAAAAAGCTTTGGATGGATTTTAATTTAGCTAGAAATTTTTAATTAGATGTTATTGTTGTTTTTCTCTTTCTATTTCTATATATATGTTTCTGTTCTAATTTGTACAAGTTCATCCGCAACATTGTCAGCGACAGTACGAATGTGAAAATAAAGAATGTGTAGATAATCATTGTCAATGTTCGAAAGGATTTCTTAACATCGGAAAAGAGTGCATTAAAGGTAATTAATTAAACTCAATCATATATATAAATTTAGTCATAAAATTTGTGAATATTCTTTCAGAATATAAAATTATTAGGGAATAACTTAAAAAATTATTTCTTTTATTATTTTTATGAAGTTTCTTATGCATTTTTTAAAACTACCTTTACTTGATATACCTGGCATTATGACCAATAAGCCAAAAACTATAATGCTTGGTATGTAAAAAATAAATAAATATATTATTAAAAGTTATATTCAAAGCTGAACTAGGGCTTGTGTACTAATTTTCCTTTACGACAATGATTATTGGTAAGGGCGACCTATAACATATTGTTCTTACAAGAGATTTATAAATACAGAGAAATCTCACAATTTGATATTTATGTTTTAAATATATTGTTTGTTTGTTTTTAATTTTCGTCATATAAAATTGAAAAATTCATATTATTATTTCAACATAATTTCAAATAATACATCATGATATTGACATTTCTT
This sequence comes from Epiperipatus broadwayi, assembly GCA_028023455.1. Taxonomy (NCBI): domain Eukaryota; kingdom Metazoa; phylum Onychophora; class Udeonychophora; order Euonychophora; family Peripatidae; genus Epiperipatus; species Epiperipatus broadwayi. Next base: position 192,283 of record JAQFVV010006669.1, on the reverse strand, counting down.
CAAAAATCTATACCATCATTTTAAACTATTTACCTACCTTAGTGAAAGAATTTAAAAGCAGATTTTAACATTTTAAAAAAAATATTAAGAAGTGTCTCTTACTTATAGAAAATCCCTGGTTCTTAGCAATAACAATTATACAATTAGCTGTAATTGGGCACGATTATGTTAGCTATTTGACAGATTTGTTGAATTTGAAAATGACATTAATTTAGATGTCATTTCTAAAATAAAAAAGAAGCGTAAGTTATATAAAATTTTGGAAATTAATGTCTGAAGCACATAAAGCCACCAGAAAGTGTGCACAAATGTGGCCAACATGGGTCACATCGATATATTTTTGTGAATCATCTTATTTAAAAATGAACATATGTAGAAACAGGCTGACTGATTCACACTTTGATGATACATTAAGAATGGCATGTATTACGTATAAACCTGATTTATTTAAAATTGTTGGAATTTTATCTCAGTGGTCTATAACTTAAGACATGCATTAATAGAGATGTCAGATATTTTTTCACATGACATCAACTAGTTGCCAACTGCTGATGTAGGACGTTACGGTCTGCTTTATGTAGCTAACAAATATATATAGCCTGGAAAAAAGGTCATGAATTGTTGCCTTAACTGAACATAAATTTGCATAAGTTGTTAATCAATTTATTATAATAATTAGAAAAATATTTTAATTCATTATTCCCAATATGATTGTTAAAATGATTGAACTACTTTATTATTAAAACATATTATATTATTGTCATAATTTCATAGGTAGACAGTAAAATTAAAATCAAATTGTTTACAATCTTATTTTATTTTTTATAAACTAATACTTTCAAACTGTTTCAGCTGCACCATTACTAAGCAAATGTTTTTCAACTCTTGAATGTCGACTGCATGATGATGATAGTATATGTGAAAGTGGCACTTGTTACTGCAAAAATGGAACAACTTATAGCAAAAATTCTTGTATATCCAAAGAAGGTAGGTGTGTATGTAAACAGGTTTGTGTATATATATATTTATAATATAAATAAAAATATTTTCCAAACATTTAATTATTATAACAACACACATGTTAGTATGTAATAGAACTTGCATGGAAAACACAAGAATATTGGGCAGAGGGAAAAAGCAAAAAAAAAAAGCTATTTACATTACAATGGTATTTAGAGAAGATATAAATTAGTATTAAAGTTTATCGGCCATTAATAAGAAAGACACTTGCTTTGACATCTCGAAGAAATGGGCTATGTAATACTAGCTTATTTGAATATTTGTATTTGCATATATTTTATACATTTTATGAAGGCTATGAATATGCGGCATGGATCCTCGAAAACGTTAAGCCGATAAACTTTAATACTAATTTATATCTTCTCTAATTAACAATTATAAATAAGTGTTTTTTTTTTTTGTTTTACATAATAGTGAAAAGTAAAACTATATTTATAACAATGGTATGTAACATCTTACACCAATTTAGTGTAAAATTCCATAATACTTAAAACCATTCTAATTAGACATTGCTTTTAAAAAAATGTAAAAATTAGAATGGCCCTCATAGCCTTTGTAACAATAATGATCTTAATGGTTAGAAAGACATCTTAAATTTATTAATCAGGTGCTGTCAGTAGTAAGGCCAAGAGTATCTGTAATTGAGAAAAAATAATATAATAAATATCTCATTAATAACAAGATAGTGGAAATAGTTCTACATTTATATAAATTTAATAGTGCTCAAGATTAGATTTTTATTGTTAAAAGGAGGTTGCCTTGACAACGGATTGAGATTCTTGGTTGTCATTGATATTGGTCTGTTTTAGGTTTTAAATGCTTTCAAAGAACATATATATATAAAATTTCTCTATGTTCAATTTTGTAAATTTTTAATATATTTTATAATATTTTAATTTTGTTTTACAACATTCATCGCTGTTTTACTTTGCTGATTTTTTGATTATTTGATTTTTTACTTTTTAGAAAGATGGAAGGGGCGTTTTGATTATACACAAGTACCAATCTTATACATTTGTGTGTAAAATTAATTTTGCAATAATAAATAGAGCAATTAAGTATATTATTTAATTACTCTATCTGCCTATGACCAGATTATAAGCCCTGGTGGTAGTTTCACCTTGTTTTTACAAACTGTTTCAGCTATTTAATCCTAGCATCTCAATTTTAGAATTAAATCATACATTTTAGTGCTTTTGCATTCATGCTGCAGTGAAATTCAAAACAGTTTAATCACAGCTATAAGATTTGCATGATGGGAAAAATTGAACTGAAATGTAAATTAATTGATTTTAATTCTAAATAAAATTACTAGTTATCATTATCACTCAAGGAAAAGTCAATTAAGAGTTAGAAAATAGGCTTTTTGAAAAGTGAAAATTTTAATGTGTGTTTTCACAGCGTCAGATTTTGTTAAAATCATTTAAATGGAACCATAAGTTTATGTGTAATTAATTTATATTTTATTTTTATAAAATAAATTAGATAATTATTTTTGGCAAGCATGCTATGTTTGAATTCAGATTTTATTTAACGTTTTGCCTGGTGAAGTGGACATTTTGAATATTTAAAAAATTATGTTAAGCCACAAATTTTATCATAACTTAAGTTTGTATTATTCAAAAATGACATAATATATATTGTTTTATACACAGAACACCAAAGAATGTAGTTAGCTGAAAAAATATAGTCATTGATATTCAAAGTAATAAAAAAAAGAATTAAAGTTAATATTTCTAATAATTATTTTCATATTTTTTCATAAATTCAAAATTATCATGCATACCACTTAAAATTATATTTTTTGTTAGTTAGTTAGTTGGATTCATCATAAAATATATAAACAAATTAGTATATAATAACACTTATCTAAGGTAATCTATCATCTGAAAACTTTGTAGAATAAAGACATTAGTACCTTTCATTTTTCCTTTTAGCCCTTCAAAATGTATTTCAATACAGGGGTTTGCAATGCATATGTCATCCCTAATAACAAGTAGTTAATATTGATCAATAATTAGTATAATTAGAATATTATAATAAAGAACTTTTGTAATTTATTAAAAAATACTACTAAAATAGTCACTACATACAAAATAAAATAATAAAATGTGAATGAAATACTAAATTTATTATAAAGTTAAGCTTGAGGTAAATAAGTTAGTAGTTTAGAGTCAGTGTGATGTACTATTATTTATCCTATCTTTATAGGTTTTGGGGGATCATATTGCTTCATGCTACTGTGACCATAAATTTAGTAGTAGCTTCATCAACTGCCACCTCTCTTTGCATTTAATATGCAACTTTGAAATTTACATTGCAGTAGTCTATAATTGGCCTGGATTTATATATATATACTGTCAAAATCTTTACTTATATATGCAGTAGTCTATAATTGGCCTGGATTTATATATATATACTGTCAAAATCTTTACTTTTAGCATTTGCATATTTTTATTATTATTAAAAATACAGACAAGACATAGAAAAATTTAAATCAGGTAATAATATTTGCAAAATATATTTATCTTTATCTCATATCACCTAATTCAAATATGGCATCTAAACCCATATCATATCAAAAAATGCAGATAATTTGTGATATAAATTTACACAATCACAAGTTATTTTTTATCAAATATAAATTTAAATAATAATTAAAAAAATATATAAAAATAAAATAATAAGTAAAAAGTATATAAAAATAAAATAAGTAAATATTACCATAATTACTTATCATCGAGCACTCATAATGTTGTCTTTTAAATACATCAGTCAAAAATTGTATTTTTTCCGATGTAATTTTAACAGTGAATATTCTTCCATTAACTAGCAAAAAAATGAAAGACAGAAAAATTAAATTTATGTAATCACAAAAATTATCATAAAATTATCAATTTTTATAATAATAGACAGGGTATGAGCACAGACTTTCACATGACCCACCACTCTCCACACTATCTCATAACACTGATACACCTGAACACACATATGTCGAAAAGATAAATAATCACCAATATCTCGTGAAACCCCACCCCCAGAAACGATTCAAACCGCTAACCAAAACGAATTCAACCCAACCCAACGCTCGTGCAGAAATCGCGCCGTGGAGAACGTTCAACGGTTGGTGAGGCTAGAGACCCTTGCACTGACACGAATATCTAATAATTAATTACTTTGAATACTTTTTAAATCAAATCATATGTATGTTCGGGTTGCCAACACAGACAGCGGGTATTAACATTTAAATAATTATAAAAGAATGATGAACTAAGAAACCAAGTATGTTATAAAATATTTAATAATAATAATAATTTGTTTGGTTCAAGAAAATATAGATTGCATTAGTGATCTCTAGTCTTTAAAAGAATTTATAAATATAATAAGAATGGCGGTCCTTATCATATGCCAACCAGTATTACCAACATGGAGTTCTTGTCTATGCCCCCAACGAGAAATATAAGGGCAGATAAAGGTATTTATTAAGACGGAAATGGGTATTCTCTTTTATTACGGTGGAATGTGAGATTTATTCCCACATTCGGAAATCTATTCCTGAAGAGCAAAACTATTTCAAGGCATAACTTTAATCTTGATTTGAGAACGATTTAAACGAAATATACTTGAGGATTGGTTCGACTTTAATTTAAATCACCCATCACGAATTACGAGCACGGGCGGGTTTTACGAAACAAGGACAATGGTACTGACGAATTACAAGGCGTGAGTAAAATTGAAAGATGATTGCTAGTCGTGGTCGAAGTCCTATGGCGCTTGCATTTGGCAAGTCTTACGCCCTTTGACTAATGGAACGGAAAGGAAGTATTTTCTTCCTCGAGAAATTTAAATCGAAAATATGATCACCGACCAGCCTAACGGGCGGAAGTGGCCCTACGTCAGCAACATTTGATGATGATGACTTGATAGTCATCGTTGAAAAATAAAACCCATGTAGAATGCTCTACGTGATGACTTGACCAATTAATTAAAGTCAAACGAGCTTTATCGAACTATTTTGAAAACATTTATAAACTATCTTAATTATGCCTTAATATTCGTGCCCTTCCTGAATATCAATTTAAAATAACAAAAATGGAATTAAAATACATTTAACCCTTTATCGACCCTTTTTGGCAATAAAAACATTTAAGGTTATATTCGAATAAATATATATTAGTAGAACAAGAAATCAATATTATAACATTTTGTGAGTATATAAACAATTGTAACTTAGTAGCTGGGGACATAGGTGAAAAATGAAGCTAATAGTTTATTATTTGCCAATTATCAAATAATAAACATGTAATATTTTCTTTCGACTCGATGATTAATAGAACTTTCAAATTTAGTTCTTTTGGGCGAGAATTACTATTGGAAATTAATGTTATATTATTTGCGTGAGGCAAATGGAATCAAAGGCTCATCGAGTCGAAAGATTATTGGCATATAATTTTTAAATACGACATTAATAAAGCACACCAACATATATATATTAAACGAACCGCCAGGTAAGAAAAGAAAAAGTTTAAAGACTAGAGATTGAAAGAATTACAATATAAATTTATATTAGCATTTTATAAAGATTTACATTAAATAATAAAGAGCTCTTAAATAGGAGGAGTATAAAATAAAGTTCGAACTGGCCAGAAAGTTTAACGTTCATATTACCCCTTCCGCTGGTCCTTAAGTTACACCTCCAAGTTGTTGAAAACGTAGGCATCATTGGTTAACTACTGGAGTAGTATTTTAGTAGCTTTCATTATTTTAGCAGAATTATCGATCCGGAAAACGGTTCAGCAGCTCCAGTGAAGATTCCTCGAGACTTTAGGAACCGCAGCCAGATCCCTGATTTTCTAGCCCTCTATCATGATGAAAAACAAATTAATATGCACAGAGTTCACTGCACTACTCTACAATCAAAAACTCACTAGCCTCTTCTTTACTTTTCAGGGCTATATATCTACTGTTTCCTGATGCCTCCGGCTAGCGCTCATTTTGTTATCAATCTGGTTTTTTTCTTATAATTAGTTGTTTTCCAAAACATTCCTTCGATAAGCTTTCAAACTAATTTGTGAATTCCTTTCCTAATTAGAAAATGAATTCTTAAAGTCTGAAATGATTTTAATTAAAAATTGAATTCTTATCTTTTTTTAATTAATAAAACTTTACTGTTGTTTTATTGAGAATTTGAAAGCCCATGGAAGGAATGTAGCTTTTATTCGCAAAACTTTACAAATTATTTAAAAGTAAAAAAAAAAAGTATTCCCGATGCAATGAAACTTTCGAAAATTATATATATTTAAATATTTACAAATATATACGCACAATCCACGCAATTGTAATATATATAAATTCATGAATATTTTATCATGAATTTATTAAGAGAATTGCTCAATTTTAAACTGAAACTAATTGATTTTAATACACATTTGAAATAAATTATTCATTATGGAAATTAGCGTGGACTGAACGTATAAAGCCCCATTGCATCGGAAATTTAAGGTTAGTATTAGGGTAACTAACATGAAGCTAGGATCGAACTTAGATCCGACTGCTTCAATACGTATTTCATGCTAAACCAGCAATCATCAGTTGGTCCAGATTACCATCTCTACACATATATGCTACAAGTGCTCAGATATATATTAAGATAGAAAATCCTCCTACTTTAATGGACAGGCTTCAATCTACTCCACACTCCAACTCTTCAACTGTCCATCCAATTGAAAATCTGATGATGGAATGCTCAAAGGCCACCCTTAGGCCGAGATTGTTGTCACACCCATGTTCAGGTGTATCAGTGTTATGAGATAGTGTGAAGAGTGGTGGGTCATGTGAAAGTCTGTGCTCATACCCTGTCTATTACATATATAGACACAGGTATATATAAGCCTGTGTATTTCATCAATTTTTATAATAGAAAAATAGAACTTACATTTTCTGAAACATGTAAAAAAATTATTCCAAACATGTAAAATGTGTAGTTTCCCACAATTCTAAGCTGAAACTAGATATTTCAAATTTGAAAATTCTATAGCATTGTGTTCACATGTAATAATGAACTAATGTATTTATTTTACAAAAAAACTAGTCAACTGAAAATTTACTAAAGCCATAATGCTTATTATTAAGATTAAAACTGACATTTCCATCAGTCTTTTTTGTAATTATGAGTATTGAAGACAATATTTTCATTACTTAAAGATATTTTTTGATAAAAGATTCCTTACTTATAGCAATTTTATAAAAAATATTTTTTTCATATTTTGAGGGAAATTAAGAAACTGTCACTCATCTTAAGAAAATATTCAGTCAAGTTAAGAAATTAGTCACTCATGTAAAAAAAATAAAAAGAAACTTTCCAAATTATTATATAGGCTCACTCCAATCTTCTAAAACTTTTCCATGTAATTTCAAATCAACAATTGATAGTTTCTACAAATTGCTTCTAATTATTATTAAATTATTTTTAAATTGCTGAATTTTGGTCATTGCTTTTAAACAGAGGTTCCAAATCTAGGATAGCCACATCCCTTGGGAGTATGAAAAGCTTGTCCAGGGGCATGGTCAGTAACAAGCAAATAAGTATAATAATATGCAATTAATATATTCTAAAAATAGTTATACTGACAGCATCCAGGATATTCCATGTTGGTACTGTCTCTCAGCCACACTACCAACATTGCAGGTAAATGCTCTTGAACTTTATTAAATTATTTTTTTATGATATTTTGTTATGATAATGCCTGTATAATCTCCAACTGAGTGAGTGAATTTCATTCCCCTTATAATAAAAATGCTGTTACATTTCCATATAGGTTAGTCATATAAATAGTAAATATTTTGTGTTGAATCCCTTTTTTACTCACTAGCTCGGATGTTAATTTTCTCTCTCTCTGTGTGTGTATATATATATATATGCAAATTTATAAATAAATATTTAAAAATACAGTATTTAAAAGCTTATAAAAATATATGTATAACCATCACTTAGGAGCGCTTTCAACCAACTTGTGGCTTTGTCAACTATCACATTTAAAATGTCAGCTTTCCTGTAATTCTATGATGTCAACATTCCCATAATTCTGTGATCTTAATGTTTGCTGCTTTCCTATTAACCAAATGTTGCTTGTATTTACATATCAACATCGCCTCTTTAATTTTCCTTTTATTATTATTTCTTTCAATTTCCAATATTTTTACGTTGTTATAATTAAAATCGAAATCATATATACATGATTTATTATGGTCATAAAAGACAGAAGCTGATAAATTATCATTATTTTTAAAATTTTGTTTTGTATTTTGAACCCTTTTAAATAACAATAAGTGTTCCTTTGTTCTTTTTTCCAATGTGCACCTCGATTCACCTATATATCCACGGCCACACCCACATGTCCATTTATAAATGATACAATTTTTATTTGTAAATAAAGTTTTATCTTTTGAATTGTTTATTAATTTATTTAATATAGGTGGTGCATAAAATGCAATATCACATATTCCTTTATAAATTTTCTTAATGAAACTTGCCTGTTGATTTGAAATATATGGTATTGATATCCACAATTTTTTATCAGAAGAATTAACACTTTTATTATTTTTATATTTATAAGTAAAATTTTTAATAGAATAATAAACAGAATCATAATTGTATCCAACTTTTAACAATTCATTATAATAAGTTTCAATATTTTTAGTTTTATCTGATGCATATTTACAAAGGTTATCATTTCTAAATAAAAAGGATTTCAAACTTGCCATTTTATGTGACATTGGTACCACCTACATTAAATAAATTAATAAACAATTCAAAGGATAAAACTTTATTTACAAATAAAAATTGTATCATTTATAAATGGATGTGTGGGTGTGGCTGCGGATATATAGGTGAATCGAGGTGCACGTTAGAAAAAAGAACAAAGGAACACTTATTGTTATTTAAAAGGGTTCAAAATACAAAACAAAATTTTAAAAATAATGATAATTTATCAGCTTCTGTCTTTTATGACCATAATAAATCATGTATATATGGTTTTGATTTTAATTATAACAATGTAAAAATATTGGAAATTGAAAGAAATAATAATAAAAGGAAAATTAAAGAGATGATGTTGATATGTAAATACAAGCAACATTTGGTTAATAGGCAAGCAGCAAACATTAATATCACAGAATTATGGGAAAGTTGACATCATAGAATTACGGGAAAGCTAACATTTTAAATGTGATAGTTGACAAAGCCACAAGTTGGTTGAAAGCACTCCTAAGTGATGGTTATACATATATTGTTTATAAGCTTTTAAATACTGTATTTTAAATATTTATTTATAAATTTGCATATATTATATTGAAGAAATACAGACATTGATTTATAATATTATATATATATATATATATATATATATATATTATATATCAATGTTTGTATGTATATATATATATATATATATATATATATATACATACAAACCATTATACAATTACAAATATCCAGTAATGCCCTCTGTTTAAAGTTCTATATCTCAATAATAGCAAACCGTAAAATGATACCACTTTACAGTTGTATGCTAAATGATGTTAAATATTGAAATACAGACCTACTCAAACACAGAGCATGAAATTTTAAATAAGCAAATGATCTTAAATTTTGCTAATAAACTAACAAGTTTATATATATATATTACTGTGAATTTGGTGAATCCTATTGTATCTTGTAAAGCAGTTAATTCACCCATAATAATCTACTTATATTACCCCATGTATTTATTTATTCATTTTAAGTTGAAGTGTAACAGGTAAGTGTGTGCAAAATTATAACTATAGATATATTTTAAGTATGCATGATCAAATATTTGGTTTCTAAGAATCACTCATCACTCATGCAGAACACATTTAGTTATTATTACAATATTGTTGAATGTGGTTACTGTCTTTAAATTATCTAATCCACCGTAATCTTTAAGCCAATGAAAGACTAGATTAATTTGAAATCTGGTAAGACTTAGGAATGGGTTAAAGGTAACTTCACCATAACATGCTAAACTTTGAGAGCAAACTATCATAAGTTATATTATTCTTATTATACTTTATATGGGTGTTGCTAGTGAAGATATATCATTTTATGATTTATTATGCTTTATCAATCTTCATGGGCTACATATGAGTAATATCATCCCCAAATCATTAACATTCCTGCATCATATTGGACCTGAAAGTCTAACCTAGGGACATAGCTGTTCGATCATGCATTCACAGGTTTTACTGGGATGAGGGCCCAGTTTAGTAACTATACTTATTTGTGACAAACCCTGTATGAACAGATGGTAGTTCACCAATCTGAATAATACATAGACACAGCCTCATGTTTAATGCACCACCATCCTATATGTGTTCACATATATATTCTCCATCATCACCACTGATTACTCATTAAGCTCTAAATTTCTATATTTGTCTATATCATTTAGCTATCATAGTACTTAATACCTTCCTATTCTTATTTACATCAATGGCACATAGTTATGATTGATGAGTCTCCCAAAACTATCTTGATTCTAATCCCACATACATCACTGGGTTAGCTTAATAAATCTCATTACTAATGTAATCACATTGATATCGGCTTTTTCAAACCAAATTGTGCAAACGCTTTTTGCGAGTGTTAAATAATAAATGAATACCCTCTGACCCATACAAGATATAGAATTTATGCAGCAAATTCTATATCTTGTATGGGTCAGAGGGTATTCATTTATTATTTAACACTCGCAAAAAGCGTTTGCACAATTTGGTTTGAAAAAGCCGATATGAATGTGATTACAATTGTATACAGACGCTATAAAAAATAAATGCTGATTACTAATGTAAGTTACTTTATGTATAATTATGGATGTATGTGGTTATAAATCTTTAATATCTCCATCATACACACTCACATCTATTAAACCAATTGGATGACATTTCAATAAAGCATATTGATCTATGATTTTATCCTACATTTATCTACAAAAGTATAGAACCTCAAATAATTAAATTTCATCTTTAATTAAATAGTATTGTATTACATTTTATATACATATTCTCCAAGATTAGGAACTATATTATTATCTGCATGACTGTATAATGAGTGAAGTCAGCCTATTAATGTATATATATATATATTCAGTTTTACAATTAGTAAATTTTGTATTAAATTATATCTGTTACTGTTGTCTTTCTATATGATTCATATCACATTATCTCACCTTATTCATGCACTTCTATAATTTATTAAAGATCTTAATATTACTCATCCATATATCACCTATAGATATGTGTTCATACTATGTTAGTGACCTAGGGCAGGTCTTATTATTATTTAGGTATCATGTGTCTCCCTGAACCACAGGATGAGAAGGAAGTTGTACTATTATTGGCATCAGAGCATTGTTCCTGTGGTGGAGATTGTGGAGCAAAGGCAAATAGGTTGACTTAGTACTCTTTTGGAAGGCTTCCCACCCAGATGGGCTGTGCTTTTTATTTTATACTTGGACTCTGCATCTTGTTAACAGAACATATAAACCTGATCATTGCATAGTAATTTTTTTAGCTCATGGCATTGCAACATGGGCTGTATATATATAACTCATAGTCTTAGACATCAGGTTTCACCATAGAAATCTTCTTTAGCAGATATGATCACAACATGAGACTTTTTACCCATTGTAACCCACATACCTGTGATTATTGTACATATAAATTATGGTTTAAGTCAATAATGTGTTTTCTTGATGTCTGTGGTAGTAATTTTATATCCACATAGTTACTTTTCTGAAACTGATAAAAATAATTATTGGAAATTTTATTAATAAATTTGGTTATGAATAGGATATGCTAACAATCTATAAGTGTTTGTGATTGATGGCATTGCATCCAGGATGAACTAAATAAATGAAGCCATTTCTAAATAAATATTGCCATCAGAGTAGAAAGTTTTTTTTCTGTTTTAATATATATGTATTAAGACCGAGTGAGGTGTTATGGATCATGTTGAATAAGATACAACAAAACAAAACTATTAATGGGTTGAAAAATGTGAAGGGAGGTGACTAACCCTTTCCGCTTAAAACAAATCACTTTTTTTTTTTTTTTATAAAATAAATTTGATTAATTTGTATTTTTTTTAATTTTAAGTTTGTGGGTGGGGTTTTTTTTTAAAAAAAAAAAAAAAAAAATAAAAAAAAAAAAAAAATTTGTGGGGTTGGGAAAAATTTAATATAGGAAGGGATGAAATAAATATACCCAGATTTAGTGAATGTTTCATATTAAAAGTGTCAACTGGAAGACAAGAAAGCCAGCAATAGTAAAAGAATTTTGTTAATTATTTTATATTTTATTCATTGATGTAATTTTGGTTAGTATGCAATCCAAATATTAAAGGCAGCAGTATCAATAGGGAAAAGGTGTAGTAGGTTAGTGATAGAGAGCATGTATGGGAATGATCATAATACCCAGGAAGGAGAATAGCAAATAAGCCATTAACAAGAATAGTAAATAGGACATCAACAAGAATAGCAAATAAGACATCAGAAAAAATAGCAAATAAGCTGTTAGCAAGATAACAAATAAGTCATTAACAGGAATAATAATAATAATAATAATAATAATAATAATAATAATAATAATAATAATAATAATAATAATAATAATAATAATAATAATAATAATAATAATAATAATAATAATAATAATAATAATAATAATAATAATAATAATAATAATAATAATAATAATAATAATAATAATAATAATAATAATAATAATAATAATAATAATAATAATAAGAAGAAGAAGAAGAAGAAGAAGAAGAAGAAGAAGAAGAAGAAGAAAAAGAAGTCATGTATAATGCAAAAAGGTAGGAAAGGAACACTCAGAATAGCAGCCAAAGTGAGTAAGAGCAATAGGAGGAGTTTGGTTTTCAGGATTTCCTTAAACCCCAGCTAATGTTAATAGGACTCCATATCCAACATCTGGTCTGGGAGGCTTTGACTTAAAGTATATAGATGAATTGTTCAGGTGGAATAGGAAAGAGGCTATAAGAAAGGATGAAGAAAAAGCAAGAAGAAGGAATGAAGCAGATCAGCAGTTAAAGGAATTACTAAGGTTAGAATTGGAAAGGATAAGAGAAGAATGTAGAAAATACCAACTAGAAACTAAGAAAAAATAACTAAAAGACATGAAAGGTGTGGATGAGAGGATGAAAAAGGTAGGAAGAAAGGTAATGAAAGTCAGCAAGAAGGTTGAGGCATTTGTCAAAAGCATGGATGTCTTAGCAATAACACATGAAGATGAAACAGGTAATGTCAGGTCTGAGGCTGAACAGATAAAAAGAGATGTAGAGGAAGCTGTTAAAAAATGCAAGGGACACTAGAAGAGTTCCAGAGAGAGACTTGTGAATGGAAATGCAACTGGAATCATGAACATGTGGTGGAAGCCAGAGAAAGGATGGAAGTGAGGACCAGCATTTGGGACCTATATTAAATAACATAGAAAAATGAAACAGCCCTAAACCACTGTAGTTGATGCAGGGAGAAGGAAGCAGTATAAAAAATAGAATTTGTGGGCAAGGAAGGAGCAGAAAAAAATCCCAGATCCAGAGAAATTTTTTTGATTTTACCACGATGTTAGGAAAGACAATAATGCAAACCTGAACAGGAAATACAAAGTGTTGAAGCACCAGATGGTCTAAAAATGTACTAGAAAATAGTTGCCATTGAGAAAAAGTAGGACCAGAGATAGGGACTCAAACCCACATGGCTAAGGTTATACAAATCAACATCTTGAGAGAAGTGGAAGAAAACCCCCAATCTCATTTGGAAAGTCTCAAGAAGTTTTATTTTTATATGACAGAAAAGCAGAACAGACTGCAATTTCCAGCCTTTATCCACAAGGATAGGCAAGAGATTAGTGAGGAATGCTGAAAGAAAAGCCTACTAGATTTGAGATTAATTGTATGGCACTCTTGAACATGGTGAAAGAAAAGCCTACTACATTTGAGATTAATTGTATGGCACTCTGGTGATCAATGGATTGGTGCAGTATTTAGTAATAGGATCAGGTTTCTTGACCCAAAACAAATGTATCCTCAGCTATAAGGAAAATGTGCTAATCTTCCACCAAGAGGGTTAGCATAAATGGTTTAAACAACCACCAAGATATTCAAATTATGTATATGGAGACCAGACCAGATGAAAACATCATACAAAATAAAATTAAAGAATTTTCAATGGAGACCCTGGAAGAGCATCTCCAATTATGACATTTATTAAAGTAGAATCTGTAGATATTTTTTCACATCCCTGGAAAAATCAAAAGCTATGTTAATAGAATACAGGTGAAGGAGAAAACCCATTTCCAGACCTGCATTTATCCCATTCCCTTTTACTATCAGAAGAAGTAAACACCCCAATTCAACAGATGATTGACTGGGGATGATTGAAAAGGGATCACCTTCATACAACAACCCATTGGTGTCATAAAAAAGATGCATCCAAGGCTGTGTTTAGACACTAGAACTCTTAATAGTATAACAGTGCAAGAGCAGGACATACCTCTTCCCATACAGAAAATATTTGTAAGGCTGTCTGTAAAGAGCATTTTTTCAACTCTGGACTTAACCACCCACAAGACAGAAAATACACCATCTTCAGACACAAAAGGGAAACACATATTCATGCAGGTACCTTTTGGGCTAATAAATAGTTGCACCAACCTAATAAGGTGCCTGGACCAAAATCTTTTTAAAACAATTTGACATGCCCCAAGGAACACCTGGAGCACCTGAAGCAGTTTTTCTACGAATGTGCTCTGAAAAAATATTACTGTAAATCTAAAAATAGTTTTGCCATGCAAGAGATTTCATTCTCTGGTGATATTGTAAATGGAAAGAGAATTTGGGCCCATCCTGACAAGATTGAAGATATTGAAAATTTCCTGAGATTAGTCAACAGAAATTAGGTCCATTTTAGCCCTCTGCAATTATTACCTCAAATTTTATCCCAGCAAACAATACATCATCTTTGTTGGAATTGTTGAGACAGGGCAACAACTGGGAGTAGACCCATATCTATGCTTTAACAAAATGAAAAATTTCCTACAAACTGAATTGTTATGCTACCCTTATTTCACTTTCCCATTTTACCTACAGACTGATAGCAGTCATAAAGGTCAAGATGGTCAACACCAGGTGCTGTATTTTAGCAGCCATACTTTGAGGGGAGTAGAAAGGAATTCATTACCCAAATAAAAAACCTTAGCTCTAGTATGAGTGTGTAATAAATTCAAACAAATATTGTTGGGCTTGGAAGTGATTGTCCTCATGATCCACTGATTCTTAAAATTTCTAAATAAGAGTTTTCTGAATAATGACCACCTAATGTGGTGGAGTTTTATCATTGCAAAAGTTCCACTACAAGATCATTTACTGCCCTGTACCTGAGAACATTGTGGCAGATATATTGAATCACCACCCTGTAGAAATTAGACCATGAAATCCTATAATGGATGATCAGCCACTCATAATTATGAACAATATTTTATATAATGAAATAGAGCAAAAATTGAAAAACCTCCAATACTGGCAGAAAAAACAATTCCAGTATAGGGACTTGATCCAAGAGATCCATACAACAAGTAAATTTAATCCAAGGATTTACAAAAGGCATAGGAAAAAGGATGTATCTATACTAAATGGGTTGTTGCAGCAACATATTGACAAAAAAACAGATCTTGGAAAATTTTGGTGGTATGCGATCTGAGGAGCTGCCTGATCAACTATATGCATTGCTTAGTAGGACATTATTGCCCCAAAAAGACTGAAGAAGCACTAGAGTGGCAATTTTATTGTGTGACTGTGAATAAAGACATACTAAGGATACTTCAGAGATGTACTACCTGCACTAAGTATTTACCACCAAAAAAAGTTTTTAGTGATATCAGTGTATCCATCATTCTTTCAGGACCCAATGAGATCCTAGCCATCAACCAGGCCCATTGCTACCATTTTGAAAATTTCAAAATATGCTTAGGCCTATCCTGTCTTGAGAGCCAATTTGAAATGTGCTATTAGTACAATAAGAACAGCAATTTTAACAATTGGGAAACCTAAGATAATATTGTCAGACCATGGCTCAGCATTCACATTGCAGTAATGGTGGACCAACAGTTCATGTGAGAGATAAACTGATTGTTTAGGGCTCACATAAGCAACAACCACTGGAATTGGATAAAGTTTTTCATTACATAAATGGGACTATCAATGAGTCCACCAGGCTAATGCCAACATATCTCCATTTTGATAAATCAGTATCCCCATTAATCAAGACACCACTACCAGGGGAAGATCGGCTGATCAACACTAAGGCAGACCTGCTTGTGGTAAACTGTTGTTTAGAAGTGCAGTCTGAGAAAAGTAAAACAAAGGGAGCAGTGGTCACACCAGTTCAGAATAAGAGATCAAGTATAATATAGACCCCAAAGACAGATGACATGGACAGGAAAGAATATAAAAAATTCTTCCTGCTGTACCAAGGACCTTACATAGTAAATAGAGTATATAGATTCAAACTGTATCTTTTGGAGGACAAGATATACATATTACAAGGAACATATAATACCAGGAGCATCAAACCTTCCGTAAATCAGCTATCTGACTCAAAGAAAGAACTACAGAGGGACATATAGATGGCCAGTGACAAAACAATACAGGCTGATTAGGGACTTGAACCCAAAAATTCCCAAACTAACAAGGGTAGCACTATGTATTACTAAAAATTAGGAGTAGCATTTTATTTAGAATAGCCAAGTAAAGAAACTCCCATATGTAAAGAGATTTTATGTTCTATATATTCTCATTAGCTATGTAGAAGGGGGAAATACCATGGATCACATTTATAAGTAAAAATGTAAATAATATTCAATGCTTTCACTAGATATCAAAATTACCTTGTCAAGTATCTAATCTGAGTAAAAAATTTTGTTGTTTCATGTTATTGAATTTTATTGTATTGATTGATGATATTCCTATGATCAATCATTTAAACATTATTTTAATCTATATCATTGGGTATATGTTAATAAATCTCAATTGTCATTTTCACATTTCAAATATAATATTTAAAATTTTTAATTAGTTTTTTTAGTACCTTGCTAGGCACATTTATGAAGTGTACAATATAGACTGAGTTGTTCGAAACATTTTTTTTTAATTTATCAATTGTGAAATTTCTCACATTTATTTACATAAACTTAAAATCTTTTGTTTAATTTACATTAAATCTTAAAAAAAGTTTATAAAAGCAACCAATTTAAAAAAACTATTACAAATATTATATTTAATAGATGAAATACACAGGCTTATATATACTTGTGTCTATATATGTAATAGACAGGGTATGAGCACAGACTTTCACATGACCCACCACTCTCCACACTATCTCATAACATTGATACACCTGAACACACATATGTCGAAAAGATAAATAATCACCAATATACGTATTTCATGCTAAACCAGCAATCATCAGTTGGTCCAGATTACCATCTCTACACATATATGCTACAAGTGCTCAGATATATATTAAGATAGCAAATCCTTCACTAGCATATTTTATGTGATGGAAGTAATTTCACCATTAAGCAATTTTTATAATTATCTGAAATACTGTCAAATTAACATATCAAAATGTTGACCATTCAATAGCCTGGGTATCTAGTAATACATATATAGTATAGAAATTAACAAAATTCTTGAAATCTGAAATAAAACTTCCATGAGAGAAACCTTAGAGTTGCCATTTTTTAAATTTTCCATGAGAGAAACCTTAGATTTGCCATTTTTTAAATTTTTTATGTTTAATAAACTTTGTTTTTCTGATATATGTTGAAATTAAGACTGGTTTTCAAATCCAAACCAGATTGTTAAATATGATAAAACATCAAATTTTATAAAGAATCAATGTTTTAAAAATGGAGGACTGCTCTACTCTTAATGTTTTATGATCTAGAGAAACAGATTCATGTGTCTGTAGACAGTTTGTGGAGAAGGAGTCATTTTGCTTCTATTTCATATATTTGTTTAAAGCTCCAAAAGGTCAAATTTCTAAAGCATTACAAAATATGCAGTTAATTTTAAATAATAAAAATCGATTTTTCTGATCAATGATTCAGTAATATTTAATATAAATTATCATGTAGCATGGGCAGTTAGAAACATTATCTTACTATAATTATATGTCATAGATAGTTTTTTGATGGGTAATACTTTAAGTAGAATCAACAAGCTCTCTATTTTTATGTATACTTTTATCATAAACAATATTAAATTCATTTCAGAGTCATTATTTGATTTTGTATCCTTCATTAATTTTTAATTCTTTTAGTCAGTCTCAATAAACTTCATGACCATAATGTGAACTTCATTTATAAATTCTTAAACAGTTAATTAACTATAAAAGTGAAAAATTGTCACTATTAGACAATAAAATTGTAATATATATTAGTCATAAGTAATATTTACTAAGGCTGTAACCTCAAGAATGTGCGCGTAAAAATGTGTGTTTAAATAAATTTATAAATACAACTTTAAATTATTTAGTCATAGAAAAATGATCAAGAAAAAGTAAAAAGATGAACATTTATAAAAAGATTTTTTCATAGGTTTATTTCTAGTGTTGACCACTAGAGGGTGTACACCTATTTTGTTTTTGTTGTTTTTGAGTGAAATGGAGAAAGCAATAGAAAGACTAGGAAGAGGGGTAGAGATACCATTAATAGGTGGCAAGGGAGTATACATTTTGTTGGGTCTTTTTTTTGCAGATGATATCTTTTTGTGTGCAGAAAGAAGAGAAGATATTGAAATTATGTTGAGGGCATGTGTAAGGGTGTGTAAAGAGATGGGGATTAAATTTAGTGAAGAAAAATCAAATATAATGATGGTTAATACTGGGGAAAGAGAAGATGTAGAATTTTTATTGGGGGATATAAAGTTAAGTGCAGTGTATAGATATAGGTATTTGGGAATCATCTTATGTAATCAGGAAAATTGCTTGGATGAATGGGAGAAAAAAATGGTAAATGAAGCAAAGCAAAGAAAAGAAAGGGTTTGGTAAAGAAACTAACAGTATTTTAATATAATATATATGATGTAGCTAGAATAGTATGGAAGGGAGTTGCAGTAGCAGGGTTAACATATGGTAATGATGCATTATGTGTTAGCAAAAGGGTTTTAGATTATTTAGAGAAAGTACAAAGGGAAGTAGGAAGACATGCATTAGATGCAGAGATGTGGACAGCAAAGGAGGCAATTCAAGGAAAAATGGGATGGTCAAGTTTTTATATGAGAGATGCAAAAAGTAAAATGAAAATGGTTGGTAGGTTGCAGTTTATGGATAGTAAAAGAATAGCAAAAATAGTGTTCAGTTGGGTTATGAGTAAAGGGCAGGTAACAAGATGGGTGAGAAAGGTAATGTGGTATGCGAAAGATTTGGATAAAGAATTTATATCAGTATACTTGTATAAAAGGTGGGATGATTGTGTTAGGATGATTTTTGAGTGTTATAGTGGTAAGGAATGGGATAAAAGAATAGAAGTATTAATAAAAAATAGGCAGTTGGAGAGATGGAGAACTAGTATGGAGTGTAAGAAGAGTTTAAATATATATAGAAGTAAACAGAATATTGAATGTGAGTTAATTTATGATAATAGTAAGGAAAGTAGTTTATTATTTGAGATTCGAATGGGATCTTTAGCAACAAGAGAATATACATGTAAATAGAAAACCATGAATAATTTAGTGTGCAAATTGTGTAAGGAAAGTATAGAAAATATTAGGCACCTGTTGATTGAATGTAAATGCTTGAAAGCAGAAAGGGTACAGATAATGAAGTTATGGGAAAATAGACATGAACAAAGTGACTATACAGAAAGTGAGTTATTAGTTTTTATGTTGGGTTTGCGAAGAGATAAGGGGGCTTTAGATATAAAGGCCATAGAGTTGACAAAGATTATGTTGTGGAAATGGGATGGGGCAGAATATGGGAAGACTTAAGAGTGGGGAATGAAGAATAAAATGGCTAACAGGTTTATCTGGGCATAATTTCTGAGATATTCTTGACTTCATTTAAGGAGAAGCCAAATATATCACATCACATCATCACATCACATCACATCTAGAGGAAGCATATGATAGAATAAATTGAAATAGATCATGGATAAATTTAGTAAATTTAGGAGTAGATGGAGGTTTAGTGAATGTTATTATTAGATTATATGAAAATAATTATTATATGTATCAATTAGGGATTATAGAATCGGTTAAAATTAAAAATTGGGGTGGGACTTAGACAAGGATGCCTATGTCACCTATTTTATTTTTGTTATATTTGAGTAAAATGGAGAGATCAATAGAAAAATTAGGAAGAGGGATGGAGATATTATTAATAGGTGGCAAGGGAGTATATACATTATCAGATTTTGTGCACAGAAAGAAGGGATGTTATGTGAGTTATGCTGAGGACATGTGAAGAAAAATCAAAAGTAATGATGATTAATACTGGGGAAAGTGAAGTCAAAGAATTTTTATTAAGGGAGTAAAGTTAAGTGTGGTGAATATGTGTAACTATTTGGGAATTGTTTAAAATAATCAGAAAAATTGTTTCAATAAATGGGGAAAAAAAAGTTAAATGAAGCAAAGAAAAAAAAGAGAATGATAAAGAAGTTAACAGTGTTTTCATATAATAAATATGATGTAGTTAGAATTGTATGAAAGGGAGTGGCAGTAGCAGGTTAACTTATGGTAATGATATGTTATGTGTTAGTAAAGGGGTGTTAGATTACTTAGAAAAAGTAAAAGTGAAGTAGGAAGACATGCATTAGATGCAGATGTGTGGATGATAAAGTAGGTAATTCAAAGAGAAAATGGAATAGACAAGATTTTATATGATAGATTCAAAAAGCAAAATGAAAATGATGATAGATTTAAACTTATAGACAGTAAGAGAATAGCCAAAATAATATTTAATTGGGTTACAAGTAAAGGACAGACAATAAAATGGGAGAAAAAGGTAGTACAGTATGCAGAAGATTTGGATAAAGACTTTATGTCAGTATACTTGTGCAAAAGGTAGGATGATTTTGTTAGAAGGATTGTTGAATATTATAGTGGCAAAGAATGGATAAAAGAATAGATGTACTAAAAAACTAAAAAGTTGGAGAGATGGAAAACTATTATGGATAGTAAAAAGAGTTTAAATATATGTAGCAGTAAACAGAATATTGGGTGTGAGCTGATTTATGATAGTAACCAGGAAAGTAGTTTACTGTTTAAGGCTCAAATGGATCATTAACAACAAGGGAGTACACACATAAATGGAGAAATGTTGTTAATTTAGTCTGCAAGTTATGTAAGGAAGCCATGGAAAATATTAGGCATCTGCTAATTGAATATAAATGCTTACAAGTAAAAAGAGTACAAACAAAGAAGTTGTCAGAGAATAAATATAAACAAAGTGATTATACGAAGGCTTCTTGGTTTTTATGCTAGGTTTGGAAAATGATAAGGGATATCTATGTATAAAGGTCATAGAATAGACAAAAATGATGTTGTGGAAATGAGATGAAGCAGGATAAAAACGAGTATGAGAAGACTTACAGTGCAAAATGGAAAGGCAAGATAAGGTTTGCTAACAGATTTCTCTGAGCATAGTGGCTGAGAGATTTCTGATTCCAATAAAGGAGAAACCATAGTACATTACATCACATTGCAATAATGTCATTTGATATGTATTTTTAAATATGACATCTTGAGAAGTTTCCATTTAGAATGAAAATTGATTTGATGTAAAAAAACTAAATTATATATTAGTAAGTTGTCTATTATTTAAGAGTTAATCAATTTTTACATGTGTATTTTGAAACTCTGCATATTATCTTGGAAATTAAACATTTCTTAATATGGTATGCACATTAGATGTTGTAATGGTACTGTGGTATTAGAGCTGTGACATGAAGAATTATATTTGTTTAATCATTAAATTAATTAGGTTATTAAATCAAAAACATATTTTAAAATCTACATTTAAAAAAATAACAATTTAACAAAAAAAAATACGAAAAGCATTAATGTGAAGAATAGTTAAAATGCGTGTTTAAATCAAATTGAGTGTGTGTTTGCATGTGCATATTCTGCATAATCTATTTTAATACATTCTACAGGCTTGCACCTGCATTTATATATGTAATATATGCAGTATTCGAACTCAGACTTTCACATGACCTACAACTCACAGTGCCATCTTATATTGCTGAATCACCTGATCACACACATGTTGAAAAGATAAATAATCACCAATATTCGTATTTCGTTTGAAACCAGCACTCATTAAAGTAGGAAGATTAATTATCTTAATATAAAGCTAAGTACTAATTGTATATATGTGTGGAGATGGTAATCTGAACCAACTTATGAATGCTGGATTAGCACGAAATACATATATTGGTGATTATTTATCTTTTCAACATGTGTGTGATCAGGTAAGTCAGCAATATAAGATGACACTGAGAGTTGTAGGTCGTGTGAAAGTCTGAGTTCGAATTCTGCATATATTATATATATAAATGCAGGTGTAAACCTGTAGAATGTATTAAAATAGATTATGCAGAATACACACGTGCAAACACACACTCAATTTGATTTAAACACACATTTTAACTATTCTTCACATTAATGCTTTTCGTATTTGTTTTTGTTAAATTGTTTTTTTTATGTAGATTTTAAAATATGTTTTTGATTTAATAACCTAATTAATTTAATGATTAAATGATTACAATTCTTCATGTTACAGCTCTAATACCACAGTTCCTTTGTAACTTTATAAAACTAGTTTTAAAAATAAGTTGCTTCCACATTGACAAATACAAAAAAAACTTTCTTTAGAAATATTAAAAGTTGTATTAAACATGATCTTTTCATAATGGAGTTTTGTTTTTAATGCAATAATAATAATAATTTTGTTTTCTGGTGTTTCAGCAAATCTATAACATTTAAGAGACTTTTTTATCTCAGATTCTAACTTTAGATGCAAATTTATAAAATAGTGCTTTCTATATTGGGATAATATTCCTAGGGGGTGCAAATAAATGTATTTAATGGCAAATGAAAATTAATAATGCTGGGGAAAGAAACATATATTTACTCCACTCTTGTCATTTAAAGTCATTAATCTTGTGTTTATATTTGTAGAGGTCACTACTGTCTCATTTTAGGTGCATACTTTTAAGGTTATAGCTTTAATATATATTACTTCAGTAGTATAATGAAATTTTCTTTTTTTTACAAAATCTGAGATGCACTTACTTGAATTTAATATAACTTTTGAAATTTGGGTGTAAATATATTCAAATAGTCTCTATTGTATTACTTAATTGCCTTTTTATTACTGTTATTGGACTAATTACTTACAAAAAAATAACAGTACACATGGGTCTCATTTTATGCAGTAGATGGGTTCCACAGAAAACCCACATTAAAAAAAATCACACAAAAATAGACTTAACTTACCTTGAAAAATGGGGCATAGGTTCTGTATTTTTCAGAATTCGCATAAAAGCAAAGCAACAAGGAAAAATTACTTTAAAATTAGCATTAAAAGAATAAGCAAATAAAGTATGACTAATAAAAAATTTCAAATATTTGAAAAAAATTAATACAAGACAAACTTTTTTTATTTTTTTTTATTAACTACAGTATTTAATTTTACATTTTTCATACATATTTTAATCATTACCACTAGCGTTCATTTGTAAACTGGTAAGAAATCAGATTGGATGTGATGTGATGTTTTGTGGCTTCTCCTCAAATGAAGTCAAGAATCTCTCAGCAATTATGCCCAGAAAAACCTGTTAGCCACTTTATTTTTATTCGTGATGTGATGTACAACTAGCAACACTTTTAGTTTTGTGCTGTGTTAATGGTTTTCTGTTTCTATATTTAAAAAATGAGATCATAATCAAAACAAAAAGATTATACACATTAGAAATATTTTCAGTTTATAAAATCTTTGTTTTTTATTTTAAAAATCTAAAAGATTATTTATTTCTGTTATATATACCAAAATACGATTTAAAAGTTTAAATTTTTGAATATTTATTGCAATATTTTTATATGTAAGTATAAATCTATTATTATTTTTTACTCATTAGTATAAATAGGTTATTTACTTAGAAGCTAAAATTATAAATACAGCTTCAGGCCATATTCATGTTAGGTGCTAATATAATGTTATATTTTTGAAAAAAAAAAAGTATTTTAAGTCAAAATAAGTTATAAATAATTTAAATTTCTTGATATCTAATAAATATAGTGAAATATGAAAGATATTAAGAAGAAACATGAATTGCATAACTTCAAAATCGCATTAAAATAATCCACATAAAACGAGACCCAGGTGTAGTTACATTAATTACAAACAATTAGTCCACTAAAGTGTAGCCAAAATATTGAGTCTCATTGTTTTAGATTATGCCTTTATGAATATCTTAATAGCTAATCTTATAAAATATCAACAACAAAACATTACTTCTAAGTATGCTTTCTACATCATGTGATGTTTTATTGATATTATAACAACCGTGGTTTAGGAATATAGATGTCTGTAGTTATTTTAAGAAGTGAGTATACCTAAAAATATATTGATTCTAAACTGATATTAATATTATATAACTATGTAAGCAAGTTGGCTCAGATTCAGAATGTTAAGTTATTTTTGAATTTTATGCTGATATCTCGATGGTAACCAAATGGAGCAAATAATACCTGATGAGGAAAAGATACATTAGATCTCAAAAAACCTTGGTGTATTAGATCCAGAACTAAAACGTTGATAAAAGCCATAATGTATAAATAATTCTGTAGACATGTATAGGACAACACTGAGGAATAATTATCAACAATTACTATCTGGGATCTAAACAATTCAAAACAAACCAAACTCTCCATATAGTAGTGCCATCTTGTGCTAACAAGAGCAATCAATGGACGCCAGAAGGCTTGTTCATAAAATCCCTATCTAGTGCCTACTCATCCAATATCCCCAGACTAGTGGTGGCTATGGATGTTAAAGAGCCAAAGACCAAGATGTATGAGTGCTGAATTGAGTTCAGACCCATATGATATATAAGCTATTGAGCTTGAATTGAAAATATTAATTGTGTTTTCAATTTCATTCTCATGGTTTTGTAGTTAAATAGAGTTAAAAGGTGGGTGCTGGAGGGTTGCATTATATCCTAAGATCTAGGTGCAGTGCTTTTAGATCCAAGGCTCCTCACTGATAAAGGCCACAAGCCAGAAACTAGTCTGGGGATATTGGATGAGTAGACACTAGATAGGGATTTTATGCACAAGCCTTCTGGCATCCATTGATTGCTCTTGTTAGCACAAGATGGCACTACTATATGGAGAGTTTTGCTTTGTTTTGAATTGTTTAATAAGAATTATGTGCTAGTATGAGATGGTGATCATGTGATATCGTGGATCTATTGATTCCTGAAACTTACACAAACTAACACTATTTCCACTTATAAAAATTACCCTGAGATTATTAATTGGGCTGTTTAGTCAAAGTTGAAGAATTTGAAAATTGTCTGTGATGATGATTTGTCTTTGACAAAAATATTTTTGAAAGTTATTTTCAAATAAATTGCTAATACTTAATTGCATTTCTTTATTGCTAATACTTAATTGTATTTCTTTTTAGCTGTACCGATAGAAGGTAGATGTAAAATTAACGACGAGTGTCTTTTGTTTACCGACCATAGCGAGTGTTTTAATGGAAAATGCAGGTGTATCAGAGATAAATCGTTTTTCTATGACAATAAATGTCTTACAGGTAAAACTTATATCAGCTAATATCAGTCACTGCTTTTTCGTTTTTTATGTAAATTATATTTATAATATCTTATTTATTCTTACAGGTATTAATATTTTTGAAAATACATTTTAAAAAAAAAGATATACTAGACCAAAACCATATCTTAATTCTGTATATACTGAAATTACTTATTCTGTTTTTGGTTGTTTTAAATAATCCTTTTCATTTTATTAAAACTGAAAACGTATTATACATATCACATAAAATCAGCCAACACCTTTTCATGTATAAGAGTAAGATGATAAAAAAAATTGCCTTCACAACAGTTTGAAGACTTGTAGTATTAATAAATGTTGGCTGTTTTCATATCATTTATGGCTATAAACCTATCTAGCTTTGAACAAAATTAGCTTTATTTTACGTGTGTGTGTTATACTAGACTATGACATTTCTAATAAAAACGAATATGTATTTACCATCCTACTATCTTAATAAGAAATGAAAAAAAAGAGAGATGAGATTATGAAGAAAAGAAAAACATCGCCATGAAAAAAAAGTGCTTAATAATAATATATCTGATGCAATATTTAGTACTAGTATTATTGGTGTTTGTAAATAAAAAAATTACAAGATTAGTGTAGCTGTATTTGTAATCTGTTTTGTTGCCATGGTAACCATCGCAGTGATGCAATGATCCTAAAATCAGATTTATATGCTTATCACTAAGTAAATGTTTTATATAAATATTACACTTCTGTAAATACATTTAATGGAATTTTTACTCTGTTCATATTATGTAACTATAGAATCATTAAATTTCACTGTGTCTATACTGAATCCAGAATTAGATAGGTCAAACGCAACCTATCCTGCCACTTCAAATTTAAAATCATATTGCTTCCTTCTAGCTGTACAATTACTCATATTCTTTATTGCATGACAAAAAGTATAAGTGCTCTAATAATTTTACCATTAGTTATTATTAAACAGCAACACTAAGAAAATGTGGAAAATGCGAGTTGCTGGAATGTATCGAACACGTCACCTTTTACACTTTTTTTGCTGCTTTCTTTTTTATCCTCTTTTTAAAATCAAAGTACACCACTTATATATATAGACTGATCAAATCATCTGATAGAACAAGAACTCAGTACTATTTTTAAATGAACATTTAAACAATTTATTAATTTAAAATAAACATTTGAAAGATTTTAAGTAAAATCACCAACTCTGTTCCAAATGTAAATATCCAACATGTACACCTGGGTCTCTTTTTACGCAGACTTATTTAACATGATTTTGAAGTTACGTGATTTGTGTTTCACCGGAAGTCGAACTCCGATATTGCGCTATTACTTTAAATAATAAATTTCACACACTTACATTATATTGAAAGTAATAGCACATTATTGAAATTCGACTTTCAACTTAGTAATTTCAATATTTTCAGTGCTTTATAATAGTAAGATTTTATGCAATAATGAAATTAAAATCATGATTTCCACATTTTATGTATACACACATTAAATTTTACAAGATTATAATGTAAATTTGTTCAAACATTGTGTGTGTTAATTTTGCATTTTAAATCACATTCTGTTTTTGCTTTTTAAAAAAGAATGTAATCAATTACTAATCATTTAGTGTCTGTAAGTTTATTTTTAAAAGATAGTAATAGCAGTGGGCACAATTAAAATTAAAAATTAAAGACAAAAATAGGAATTTAATTTTTAGTTGTTAGATTAATTACTAATTACGTTTCACCAGAAAACCATTAATTAACACAACATGAGAGTGATGTTGGTGCTAGTTGTATTTCATCTTGTGAAGAATCTGATTTTTTTATCAGTTTGCAAATGAACCTGTTTACCAGAAAATAGCGATAATAATTAAAATATGTATAAAAAAATATAAATAACTGTAAATTATGCATAAAAATATATTGTTTTGAATAAAATTAAATATTATAGTTAAAAAAAAGTTTGTCTTGTATCAATTTTTTTCAAATTTGAAATTTTTTATTAATCATATTTTATTTTCTTATTTTTTTTGCGCGAATTTTAAAGTAATTTTACATTGGTGCTTTGCTTTTATGCGATTTTTGAAAAATCACAGTCCGTATCTCCCCTTTTTTAAGGTAAGTTATGTCTATTTTTGCACGATTTCATTTGCATGTGTTTTCTGAGGAACCTATCTATCACGTAAAGTGGGACCCAGGTGTATATAAATATTATAAAGAGTAAAAAAAAAATTAAAATAAAAAGTAAATACTAATTCCTTCTTCTTCCTTTTCTTATGTATTGATTTTTATATTTACATATACCATTTTCACCTTTCTTAAACACTTCAACAATACTATTTTTTATATCAAAACTTTATTCTTACAGTTTTGACTGCCCTGCAGCTTTGATGATGACTGAAAACAGTCAAAATTATAATAATAAAGTGTTGATGTAAAAAGATAGTAATGCTGAAGTGTTTTTAAAAGGTGGAAATTATATATGTAAATCTTAATTCAATTAGTATTTATTTTTTATTTTAAATTTTTTTACTTTGTGTAATATTTATGTACACTTGGATATTTACATTTAAATGATTTCGTAAATATGGATGGTAATAAATAAAATTTAAGAAGAATACATTAAAAAATATATTTATTCTATATGAATCATAGTTATCATAGTAAAGACTCACCAATACTAAAAATCTCTAATCAAATATTGTTTTCATTATTATTATTTAATAGATGCATCTTCTGTTACAATATTTAGATTATTTTGACTAGTACAGATAATTATTCTGAAGCTCAGAATATTTCATCATTTGGCATAATTTATGTAATCAATTTATATAATGTACTGAAACAGTAAGATTCGTATTCGAATCTTAAGTTTCACCTTTTCTATCATCTCTCACCCATCACTCTATCCTACCCAAATTTTTTTGGTATCGAATTGTGTGTGTAGCCATATTAAAAATGTATAAATGTATGTAAAATCCACCATAAACACACACAGACGTTTCGATAACAAATTTAAAGCAATAGATAAAAATAATGTAATTTGTATTTTTTTTTAGTATATAAAAATATATAATTTTAACCATTTATTTTAAATTATAAAGTTCATTATTTATTGTTTTGTTTAAATTTCATTTAATAATATTTTTAGAAATCTGATCTAATATTTAGTTAAAAGTAAAAATAATCGTATGTTCCCTTTTGTATTTGAAATTTTAAAAGTAACGGTCGGTGAGAGATAATAGATTAATTAAAAAAAAAAATCCCTAAAATCTAATTACCAAAAATGTAAATGTAAAATTAAATGTGAACAATAGTAAAGCAGCTTTCTATATAAATTAAACGTATAAGAATGTATTGATTACCCTCGGGGTAAATGATTGAATCCAAAAATAAATATAACAAAAAAGTAAAAGATAAGATCAAGAAAGGGGGACATTATAAAAACTTTCAGTTGAACTTTAGCTGTGCTCTCGATCAGTTGAGAGTCTCCAAATATATATATATTGATTTACTTGCCACAGTATGCATGAGTAGAAAGCACCAAAGACTATTCTCCCTGGAGATGGTCGATTGTTTTCTGCAAACCTATGCCCGTTGCCCTCCATAAAGTCAACCATGAAAAGATCTGATGCCTAAACAATTGAAAAGCTGCTGCTAATATTCAAATAATTAAATCATATAAATGCTTGAAAGAACTGCTACTTCTGGAATCATGAACAATTTACTATTAACCACCGATTCGGAAAACTTCTCATAAAACAGGTACCTGTACTATCCAAGCTCTAGAGTACTGTACTAATATTATGCTATAGTTCATTCTTTATATAACTTATAAACTGTAAAATTTTCATTTGTAAAACTATAAATTTAATAATTAATTTATTATGTAAATTTCATTAATAATCTAGCTTGCCTAATTCTCTCTTTCTTGGGTATGTATTTCTAAATTTTACATTTATATTATTTAATTATAGCATGCTCATAATTTTCTTCGTATAAATCTATGATTGCTTGAAACAGTGGATGCATGTCAAATCTTTATTAATATTTACTTCCATAAATAACTTAATATTTTCATATAAATCGACACGCATTCAATGCTTCATTTATTGTAATGCAGGGGTCTACTACTTAGCAAATGGCTGGCATATTAGTTGTAATAATCACCCAGTTTACATATTGTTTTATATTTTATTAAATTTTAATTAATAATTCCATAAATTGCATTTCTTTGAGAGTCGCAAACGTTTTTTTATTAAATGTTGATAATGTAGGGCCAAGTTATAAAATATATTTAAATCTTAACAGAATCATCTGTACGCTATACATGTGTTATGTTTTAGAGATGTGATGACCCATTACAGGCCTTGAATACTTTGGATTCTTTAGGATTGAAATTAATCCCAGTCGCCCTACATAAGCAGACATAATAAATGCTTCCATAGGGCTTGACAAAAGTCACGCAGCCAGCAGGCAATCTTGGCATGAACCACTTGCCCCTGGTTATGCTTATGTGATATCTTACCTTTTTGGGTCTATGGAAAATGCCAGCCTGTCATTCTAAACTCATTCATGGCTTTGCAGTTTCAATATAGTGCCACTGCCTATCACCTTTCTAGATGTACCACGTGTTTCTTTTATTAATTTTATTATTCTATGTATAACTCCATCCCTGCATTAGTGACATAATTCACTCTCAAATAAATGTTTGCCCCTAGTTATTAGTAAATATCTTTAATTAAATAAATATATGTCCACCGCTATTATTATAAATCTTACTTTAGACTCTTGTATTGCAAAGTATAAATCCCTAAAAGCATGCCCTAGAAATACTTGCTCGAGAATTTAGGTCACTGGATTATGTCAGCTATATAAATAAATGTATCTCTTTAATGTCTAACAGTATTGGAAAATACCACTACTGATATCTTAAATCTTACCAAATATTATTAGTCAAATATTTTATTATTAAAATGTTTTAAATAAATAATTTCAAACTATACGTCTGCTGTCACATCTTTATTTATTCGATACCCATTCAATATGTTTCCTTGATTCTTTAAAAATAAATGTTTAATATTATTATTATTGGCTAACTTGAAATAAAATTCTTGATTCTCTTGCATCTCCCTGACCCCTGTGCCTAAAGAAGTATTTACTAGTGTAGCATCAGATGCATTGTTTTGTAGATTGTACTGTGGAACCGATAAACTATGTTCAAACTCAGTATTACTGGTGGCTTCACTATCTAGATGGTGCTGCAGTTCTGTGTGGTGGTCGAATTCTACACTATGTTAATGAATCACACGTTTCTGACTATTACAGTACTTATCGTAATTATGACTTTAAAAAGTTGCTATCCAGTGATACAGAATTAGAACCTGGAGCATAAAGTTTGATTGCAGATATGATTCAGCAGATGCTTGAGTCTTTATGAACTCCCACACATTCAATTATTTACTTCCTTATGACTTTAATGCAAAATTCCATTTTATTTAATCACATACACATACATGTATGTAGATTTTGAAACAAAATGTCCTATTTCCATAACACACTAAATAAATAAATAAATAAATAAATAACATTAACCATTCTGCACACTATCCAATTTATTTATTTTAAATCATAAGTCAATAAATTGAACCAGAATTTTGTAATAATGTACATTTTCAAATGGAAAATTTTAAAAATGTATATTTGAACTTTGCAAATACTGAAGAAATTAAGTTGTCATGACAACTGAGGATAATTTCATCACTGAATCCATGGCATAGCAGATAAACTTTAGAAAATGAATGAAATATTTTTTAATTAAAATTTGTTTTAAAAGCATGAATGAAAAAATATTAATTTAAAATAAATCTATTAAATTCTTCTTTAAAATATTAAAATTTTCTAATTACTAGACTATCTCAAATTATCTTAAGATAGTGACAGAAGTAACATATTGAGGTTGTCATGGCAACAGAGGATGCTTTCATCATTGAATGCATGGCAGAGCAGAGAAACTTTAGAAAATGAATTAAATCTTTTCTAATTGAAATTTTTTTTCAAAGTGTGAATGAAAAATCTATTAAATTCGGCTTTAAAAAATTGAAATAAATTTTGTAGTATGTAAAAATAACGTTTTTTAAAATATATAAATATATCAATAGATTTAGACAACATTATAAATAATACCTGATGAGAAAAAAATATATTAGATCCCAAAAAACCTTGGTGTATTAGATCTAGAACAAAAATGTCTCACTGATAAAAGCCATAATGTATAAATAAGTCTCTAGACATGTATAGGACAACACTGAAGAATGATTATCAACAATTACTATCTGGGATCTATTGATTACTGAAACTTACACAAACTGACATGATTTCGACTTATAAAAATTACACTGAGATTATTGTTTGGTCAAACTTGAAGAACTTGAAAATTGTCAATTGTCTGTAATGATTTGTCTTTGAAAAAAATATTTTTGAAAAGTATTTTTAAGTAAATTGCTAATACTTAATTGCTTATCTTTTTAGCTGTACCAATAGATGGTAAATGTAAAAATAATGCCCAGTGTCTTTTCTTTACTGACCATAGCGAGTGTTTTAATGGAAAATGCAGGTGTCTCACAGATAATGTGTTTTTCTATAACAATAAATGTCTTGCAGGTAAAACTTTTATCAGCTAATATCAGTGACTGCTTTTTTGTTTTTTATGTAAATATTATTTATATTATCTTATTTACTCTTACAGGTATTAATATTTTTGAAAATACATTTAAAAAAAAAGATATACTAGATCAAAACCACATCTTAATTCTGTATACACTGAAATTACTTATTGTGTTTTTGGTTGTTTTAAATAATCCTTTTTATTTTATTAAAAATGAAAACGTATTATACATATTACATAAAATCAGCCAACACCTTTTCATGTATAGGAGTAAGATGATAAAAAACATTGCCTTCACAACAGTTTGAAGACTTTTAGTATTAATAAATGTTGGATGTTTCATGTCATTTATGGCTATAAATCTATCTAGCATTGAAAAAAATCAGCTTCATTTTACGTGTGTGTGTGTGTGTTATACTAGACTATGGCATTTCTAATAAAAACGAATATGTATTTACCATCCTACTATCTTGATAAAAAATGCAAAAAAAAGAGAGATGAGATTATGAAGAAAAGAAAAACATCACCATGAAAAGAAAGTGCGTAATAATAATATATCTGATATAATGTTTAGTACTACTATTATTGATGTTTGTAAATCAAAAAATTACAAGATTAGTGTGGCTGTATTTGTAATCTGTTTTGTTGCCATGATAACCATCACAGTGATGCAATGATCCTAAGATCAGATTTACATGCTTATCACTACATAAATGTTTTATATAAATATTACACTTAAGTAAATAAATTTAATGGGATTTTTACTCTGTTCATATTATGAAACTATTGAATCATTCATTTTCACTGTGTCCATACTGAATCGAGAATTAGATAGGTCAAACGCAACCTATCCTGCCACTTCAAATTTAAAATCATATTGCTTCCTTCTAGCTGTACATCTACTCATATTCTTTATTGCATGACAAAAAATATGTGTCTAATAATTTTATCATTAGTTCCTATAAAACAGCAACACTCAGAAAAATGGGGAAAATGCTAGTTCCTGGAATGTATCGGACACCACCTTTTACACTTTTTTGCTGTTTCTTTTTTATCCTCTTTTTTAAAATCAAAGTACATCACATTTATATATGTAGTCTGATCAAATCATCTGATAGAACAAGAACTCAGTATTATTTTTAAATGAACATTTAAACAATTTAGTAATTTAAAATAAGCATTTGAAAGATTTTAAATAAATCACCAACTCTGTTCCAAATGTAAATATCCAACATGTATATAAATATTATAAAGAGTAAAAAAATAAATAAATAAAAAGTAAATACTAATTCCTTCTTCTTCTTCTTACTTTTCTTATGTATTGATTTTTATATTTACATATACCATTTCCACCTTTCTTAAACACTTCAACAATACTATTTTTATATGAAACTTTATTTTTACAGTTTTGACTGCCCTGCAGCTGTGATGATGACTGCAGGACAGTTGAAACTATAAGAATAAAGTTTTGATATAAAAATGGTATTGTTGAAGTGTTTAAAAAAGGTGTAAATGGTATATGTAAATATTAATTAAATTAGTATTTATTTTATATTTTAATTTTTTTTTACTTTCTGTAATATTTATGTATGTGTTAAATATTTACATTTGAAAGATTTTATAAATATGGATGGTAATAAACAAAATTTAAGAAGAATACATTAAAAAATCAATTTACTGCATATTAATCATAGTTAACTTAACATAGTAAAGATTCACCAATATTAAGAATCTCTAATCAAATATTGTTTTTATTATTATTATTTAAGAGATGCATCATTTGGAATTATTTTCAAATGTGTTACAATATGTAGATTATTTTGATTTGTAGAGATATTGGTATATATGGAATATATGCTCTAAACATAAGTGATTCATTTAAGTTTTTTAAACTCTTACCAGTGGGCAAGTGCATAAAAATTTATAATATTTAAGAAATAGCTCATTATTCGAAATTGACTTTAAAAAATTGCAATCCAGTGATAGAGTGTTAGAACTTGGAGCATAAAGTTTGATTCCAGTTTTGATTCAGCTGATGTGTGAGCTTCTTATGAACTTCCACACATTTATTTATTTATTTCCTTATGACTTTAATGCAAAATTCCATTTTATTTAATCACATACCCAGATATATATATATACAGATTTTGAAACACAATGTCCTATTCCTATATGACAATAAATAAATAAATAACATTAATCATTCTGCACATTATCTGATTTATTTGGTCTACCTGATGAAACTTTTTGTAAACTTAAAACTTTTTCTTTATTATTAAACAATTATTTTATATCATAATTCAATAAATTAAATTTGGATTTTGTAGTAATGTACATTTTCAAATGGAAAATTCTACAAATTTATATTTGAACTTTGCAAATATTAAAGAAATAAGGTTGTCATGACAACAGAGGATAATTTCATCTCTGTATCCGTGGCAGAGCAGAGAAACTTCAGAAAATGAATGAAATCTTTTCTAATTGAAATTTGTTTTAAAAGCATGAATGAAAAAATATTAATTTAAAATAAATCTATTAGATTCTGCTTTAAAATATTACAATTTTCTAATTATAGAAATATTTCAAATTATCTTAAGACACTCACAGAAGTCATAAAGAATCCCTGGTCAGAATTCTATGACTTTTTGTTAAACATATAAACAAAAAGCAATATAATAATGTACATTCTAACTTAATTCTCACATTCAGAATCCAAAAAACATTACAATCTCTGCATATGCAACAAACTTTCATATCTACAAAAAATCTGCAGATTCATTTCTTCAGATAAACCACCTCCAGTTCAAGGATACCTAAATATACTATTCACTCCATTCCTGTCCATAAATGTTGTTTTCAAACCACCTCAAAGTAATTTCAAGTACACCTTTACCCTGCTTAGCGATGGAAATTGGTCCTCCAAAACTCATCGTTAAGCAAAAATATCGTAGACAAAATACGTAATTATAATGGAGGTCTATGGGAAAAAAATTGGTCGGTTCCAGTGACGTAAAATATCCACATTGATTTCCAAGCTCAAAGATTTTCTTGATTTTTTCATGACAATGATGACTAAATACGGTATCTAAACAGAAAAGTTTTATATCACTAGGAAAAAAAATGCATATTTTCACTTTAAAAAGTACAGAACAGCAATGAAACTAAATTTGAATTTAAAAGTTTTTATATTCTTCCACGGAAGTTTTTCATCGTAATGAAAAAAAAATCTATACTGAAGTGCTTTTTTTTTAAAATTGTATTACAGTATATATTACTACTATACATTTATTTTATTACTTATGTGAAATTATTCAAATTAAAAAACAATGTTTAATTATTAATTATTTAATTGAACATATAGAAAAAAAAAATCAACTTATTTTCAAAGTAAAAAATCTAACTTCTAATTTTCTAAAACATACAGGTAGGTTTATTTTTCTTACTGTATATTTTTAGTAATGTAATAATGCCCCCCCCCCCCCGTTCGAGTAGAAAGATTTTTAATTAAATGCGATCTGTTTTTTTTTTAAACTTTTCTAATTCGACATCGTTTTAAAATGTTGTTTTTCTTCTGATTAACGAAGTTACAAAATCAACAACTATTTTTACATAATTATCCAGGTTTTCTAAAATTAATATATCGTATTTCAGAAACACACACACACAGTTTAATATTCATATTTAGTGTTTTCCTGAAAGTTTGTGATGATGGTATTTTTGTATTATATAAATATATATACTGTATATGTTCAGTATTGAGATAAGAAAATAATGTTTTTGAAAAGAAAAAGGAGAAGGATTTTTAATTTGTTGATATTATTGTAGAACATATATACGTATTTTAAAAGAAAAAGTGAATGAACATTTGCTGTGTTATTTATTATATATGATGTATTATAGATAAAGTAATTATAGATATTTTAAGGGTTTTATGAATAAAATATTGTATGTGTATAGAATTACAGCAAAGTCATTACCTGTATACATATTACAACAATATACTTTTGTTTTTGGTTATAATATAGCTATCTCTGACGTCATCAGTGACGCAAAATTCAAGATGGCTGCCAAAAAAAAATTTTTTTTTTTAATTTTTCCCGATCGTTATAGCGAATAATCGATTGCACATCGAAGTAGTGGGTAAAAATTGATGATGATCGCTATTGTGAAATATCGCTAAGTAGACAATCGCTAAGCGGGGTAAAGGTGTATTGGGAAATTCATTCACTTTTACATCTTCTACAAGATGATGACAAAACTGCACTCAACATCTCCCACAAACAATTTTTCCATAAATTCAAATTCTAGTCACTGGCAACAAAATATTATGATTTTTTATTTAAAATTAACCTCAATTCACTTCCCATACAACACTTCCTAAAATATAAGAGAAATTTCTACAATGTAGATGACTATCTATGCACTTTTTGCCATGAAGACTCTGAAGCACAGCATCCCCTTTTTTCATGCAAAGGACATAATAATATCCATTTATTAATATACACACTCTTCAAAAATAAAAAATATAAATAGCTTATTTGACTCATTCAAAAAAGGATTTTTTGTTAATATCTGGATCAGTGTATTCATCCTCTATGCCTTCTGGTGTACAAGGTGTAAATTCATATATAACCTTAATTCAAGAAGGCAACCAAACATATTCAGAAATAAACTGGATTGTATATTCAAATAGACAAAATAACAACAAACCAAACAACTTTCATTGGCATGTGGCCTCAATTGTAGTTACCTTCAAAACTCTAAGAAAGAAATCAACACTCAAGATTAATAAATCTGAAATAAAAAGCAGAAACTAAAAAGTCCCACTTGCCACCATTGCACATCTCAAGGGAAAACCAGTTCATCCAATTGTGAACTCTTGTTTTCTTTCAAAACATTGTACTATTTGCATTTTTAACAATCCTTAATAATGTGAGCACAAAAGAAATAATGTAGCCTTTTTACTTTGTTAAATAAAGTACTTTGAAATATAATGTATACTTTTGATTTTTAATAATTATTGCAAAAAAATGATTTTAATTATTCCAAAAATACTCTTAAAATAGTCTTGCAATATCTGTGGACAATATATAAAACTTTTATTTTGCTACTATTCAGCTCTATTCAGTCATAGCCACTTATGGCAATCAGACTGAAGCTCATATTAAGTACTGGTCTTAAGGCAACCCCAGTCGTGTTTGTTTATCCTCATTTGCCCCACTCATATATTAGCCTAATAGTATGACAGTTGTATCATAATGTTTTCAAATATTAAACCCACACCAAATACTTACTTTAAAAAATAAGTAATGAAAAATCAGGCTTCTTTTTTACAATAATAATTAATACATTGTACAGGCTTAAACCTGCATTTATATATGTAATATATGCAAGATTCGAACTCAGACTTTCACATGACCCACTATTCTCAGTGCCATCTCATATTGCTTACCCACCTGATCACACACGTATTTCATGCTAAACCAGCAATCATCACAACAAGAATAACTTAATAAAGCAAATTAACTTCCTCTAATCCTTTATATTTACAAATGTACATAATCAATAAAAAAAAAAAAAACTACTGTAGAATGGATCAAAAAAATCAATCAAGCATTAAATGGATTAATAAATTTTACTTAAAATCTTTTAATCCCTTAAACTTGATTGATTTCCTGGTTCCAGTATTAATAATAAGAGAATAATAAATTTTGTAGTATGTAAAAACAATGTTTTTTTTTTTTAAATATATATAAGGTTATTAATAGATTTAGATTAACATTACAAAAATACTATCGAAATATTAGATTAAAGTATTAAAAATTGAGTCTCTGTGAAAAGTTAAATCAATTTTGCCAGTTATTATTAGCAAAGTTAGTAAGTATTCAAAATGAGCCACTTAAAATGATTTATCAAATTTGTGAGCTCAACATTTATGCTGCCTATTTCTTCCAGCATTTAGGATGTCTGATAAAACCATTTCACGTTAAAGAGGTCTCTATTGCTGATGAAACTCGAGTTTGTTTTTTCTGTCATGACATTACATAATCCTACCGTTTACTTAATGATGGAGAATATCAGACAGATACTTAATATATGTTACTTCTCTTTATTGGTATATACAATTTATATTTGTTCTTATATTATTTCTTTTATGATAGTTGTCAGCAAGCATTATAGGCAATTAATTATACTAATAACAAACAACTCAACAATAGTAGGTATTAAGTAGCATTTATTTGACCAACTCTTCAAGCAATTCACCCTGACATATGTGTGAGTACAGTTGTCGGGAAATCATCTTCATAGCTTCTAATTTGTGAGCTATTGTGAAATGACAATATTTGTGAACAGTTCTGGCTGATTGGAGTATAATAAAAATGCTTTCTCTTGTAATTGATTAGAAATAATCAAAATTTAACTGCAATAATTAAAACAATAAAAAATTAATCTCTTATCCCTGAATCTCTTATTATCTGTCAGATTATCTGCCTTCATTTTTTTAATTAATATTAAAATTTTTGAAAATAATTAATTTTATTTTCGAATCATAGCACAAAAGATTAACCCTAATCCCTATCGGGAAGGACGTAGTAAAATACCGTAATCTCTTATATATTAGATATTATTATTTTTTTAATTCAGAGACTGAGACAAAATATATTTTTAAATGAATACTCAAAATTAGAGATTTTAATCTATTTAAATTTATTCCTCTAATTCCTTAGTTTAACCTTAATTAAATTAAAATTTTTAATAAATATCGTTTTATTTTGAGCAAAACATTTCATTTCCTTAAATTGTATTATTTTTTTAATTAATTATTTTCTGTTAGGAAAAAACAAAAAATAATATTTATTATAGTCAAAATAAGAGTCATAGATCACATGACCCTATTCTCTTAAGCTTGTAAGTTATAGACAATGAGGATTGTCAATTTCTCAACAAGCTTTGTGATAAATGCTTAGCCAGAAAAAGCATTTAAAATATCTGTCAGGAACCCCCCTCCCAAACCCCTGACCATAGTTTCGTGCTTTGGCACTCCTCAGAAAGGTACCAGGGTAGGTTCAGAAACTAGACTTATCCTGGCACCTCTCTGAGGAGTTCCAAAGCACGAAACCATAGTCAGGGGTTTTGGGGGAAGGGTTCTGACAGATATTTTAAATGCTTTCTCTGGGTAAGCATTTATCACAAAGCTTGTTGAGGAATTGGCAATCCTCATTGTTTATAATATTTATTATGACTTTCTGATTTTTTAAATCTTTCTTTTTTGTTTTATACATTTAAAACTTTTAAAAGTTTTAAAATATCTAACAAACGTTTTTGGGGATATTAAATCTAGGTCGGCTATTTTTAAAGATTAATTTTAACCTTTAGCATTTATATTTGTGTTTATCAAGTGAGGTTCCAATATATAGATTAGTTAAGCACATTGTGTTTTGCATTACCTATAGAAACTTATAATATTTTATTCAGGATATATAAATTAAAAAATCAATAAGTTTTTTTGTAATATTGGTTACAATCGTAACATTCAGTAGACATTAGTTGAGTTTTTTTCTTCAAAGATTTCCATTTTAAGATCATACATTTCTGTAGATAGTGCAAATAATTATTTTCTATATTTATTTTATAAAAATATTTAAAAAACATAAGTAAATACTAACTCATATACTAATCATATTATTCAAGCTCAACTATTATAGATATATATGTATAGGCATGTATGTATAATACTCACTGGTTGTGCTGGTAAATATATTTACTCATTTCACTTTTCGAACTCAGACTTTCACACGACCCACTACTCTAAGTCCTCATGGCACTGAGCGTAATGGGTCGTGTGAAAGTCTGAGTTCGAATCCCGCCTGTATTACATATATAAATGCAGGTTTAAGCCTGTGCAATGTATTCATTTCACTTTTGTAAATTCATGATTTATCTGAAAGACCATTATATCTCCATTATCCACCACTGTAGCAACTTAAATCTAAATTATATGCTACAGTAAGGTCAGTGATTATTTATTCATCTTCTCCACTTATTATAAGCTTTAGTAAGTAATGACAGATTCAGATGACAATAACTTAATAAATCCCTATTCAGCATTGTTTTGTCCAAAATCTCTAGTCTAGTTTTAAGGTTATGGATTTCATCACTTTGAATATTGAAACAGGGCACTTGCATATTTATAATATAAAGCATCTTCCTTCTGGCTACTGACTTATGCTTCTATGATATGAGATTCTAAAAGGTCAGATATATTGTTCCAAGATCCAAATTCCCTCATTGCTAAAAGATGCAAGCTTAGTACTGGTTGGCCGATTTTAGTTAGAACTACATAAGTTTTGGATTTATTAGGCACTGATATGCATCTATCATTACGTACTAATGTTTACAATAATTGGCAAAAAGAAGGTCAAAAAGTGTGCCGCTTAAATAGGAATATGTAAAATGGCCATGTGATAGGTCATGTGCTAATATCAGTGATTATCACACTTATACTTTTTGTGGTACAATATTTGTTGTTCCACAGGATATTTTAAAGTGAGTAGAAATTATCCCACTTTTCAGAGAGTGATATCTTGTTGCAGTAATAATTGATAGTGATTGTCATATCTCACCTTACCTTCAGAGGTGGACATGTCCAGATTCCTTCCTTATCTGATCATATTGAGCATTCATTGCCACTAACTAATGGGTAAACATATAGATAAAACTCAGCCAATGGTTAGTATGGGCCAATAGGCAATGATGCTCTCTAAATCTGATAGTCTCCAATAAAGTTGGGGATCAGGAAATAAGCAGCCAGCCTTTTTAGAGATAAGGAGAGAATGTGTAGCTAACCTAAGCAATGGTATGTGTTCTCCATTGAAACCACTGTTAACAGTGAGCATTTCCATTATAACCATTATGTTTTAGTCCATGCAGTGAGGCAAGTCCATGATAGGACTAGAAGTTGCTAAGACTGGAGCCAACTCAAGGCAAGCTGTCTGGTACAGCCAGAAGAGTCATTTGGTCAAACTCATGAGGCAGACTGTTATATACAGCTGGAAGTGAGTAGAGTGTTTTATGCATCACCAGCCCTGCATTATTTGACATTATATACATGTCAGTATATTCATTGATATTGTATATTATGTAAATATATTTGATCCTAATAAATCATATTAATTGAATTTCAGGTGCTCCTATTTTTTATTACTATTGGTTTGAGTCTGCAGTCTAGACCAAATGCAACAGTGACGATAAAACAGAATAAAAAGTAGCAGATTGAAAATAGAGATCAGAGCTAGCAAAATTAATATATCAAATTGCCTAAATATGTTCTACTTTACAACCATTTCTTATCAGTACATATGCATAGTGCAAATAATTTTTCAGTTCTCTTATTATTAACAAACTTGTTTTCAAAAATTACATTTTTAAAAAATATATAAATGATTATTAATCATATATTTATAGATCAAAAATTGTTATATTTTTTTAAACTTAAATGTAGTCTAATTATGGTATATAAATATATAGATTATTAGGTAGATATATAAATAGGCAGATAGGTATATGGTATTGATGTGCAGTGATCAATAAGATCTATTCTTCTGGCTGAACTTATATATATATAAATTATATTTTTTTGGGTTGCACCGTGTATTATTTTTCATTACATACCGATATTTCGACGGACTAGCATCTGCCATTATCAAGGTTAACTTTTAAAAGAAAAATCATTAGATCTCAAACAATAATAAACGATATGATTTAAGAACCATGAGAGAGTCAATTGAAATATTAAAGAGACCTACTGGTTTAAATAAGGCTGACAAAGCACAACATATTCCAGCTATGTGGAAACCTCTCATTTTACCTAATATTAACTTAAAATTAATAAGTGAAAAAACTGAGGAAAATAAACATTTTGATAAGCCTCATATTGCGAATGCTGAACTACTTCAAGTTGAATCTCATTTCTCATCTTGCGCTGTTATTGTTTGAGATCTACCAATTTTTCTTTCAAAAGTTAACCTTGAAAATGGTGGATGCTAGTCCATTGAAATATCGGTATGTAATGAAAAATAACACATGGTGCAATCCAAAAAGTTATAATTTATCTACATCATACAACTTTGAAAACATATTCAATGGTTTTAATCAATTAATACAGATGTAAATTAATTAGTAAATGAAAATAGTCAGCAAAACCAGTCTCATTTGATGCTGCACATAAATACACCTTAGCTATAGAATCAAATTCATTTATATAATGGAATCCCCATTTATTAATTAATTTACATATATGTATACTTTTTTTAATTTTTTTAGTAAGTTATTTTGGACAAAAGTGCAATAGTTCTATGCAGTGCATACAAGATGTGTATCAAAGTCGATGTATTGATGGTTGGTGCCAATGCCCTACATACCTTTCTCATTTTGACAGATTAAATAAACAATGTACCTCACACAATTTAGGTAATGTATATATATATATATATATATATATATATATATATATATATATATATATATATATATATATATATATATATATATATATATAATTATATATATATATATGAGTTTAATATATACTTTATTAGAGAATAATATCTGGACTTATATATATATATATGATGGAAACCATCAAGAAACCTCATTTCTCATTCTGAGAAAACAAATATATTAAGTCATAGCCATCAAGTATTCCATGTAGCACATGCATAGTAAATAACACCCTACACTTATCTAATTCATGAATCTTCAATCTATTAGCATAAATAAAACATGGAATTCTCTACCTTTCACTTTGGTATACTATTTTAATATAGATATGAGAATTGGAACAGGAATTTAACAATATAAGAGTTTTATATTCCTACAAGTTTAAATCAACTCCTTTAAACATGAAAATATAACTTGTTTTGAAAGTAGACTAATAAAGAGTCACTTTTAAATTTTTAATCTTCATTGTTACTAATTACTAATTAATTAATTTGATTTTCATAAAGCCAGGTGGATTTATAAATAGAATCACATATTAATAGTTCAAATATTTCTAAACAATGAGTTTTCAATTTGTTGCTAAGGCAACCTCTATAAGTAAAAAGTGGATATTTTCCATTCTGGTCTAAGATCTTGAAAGTAGGCAATGAGAACTGGCACAGGGCTTTGAAATATTGAAATTTTTAACTCCTAGATGTTAAATAAATGCCATTAAATAGTTAAGAAATATATATTGTAATAATCAGATAACATAAAACAATGGTGAAAGATTCAAATTGTTCTTTACATTGCCACATCACATGTGGGCATAAATTTACGTATATTGTTATATCACACCTAAATATAAATTTTCTTATGATGGCTATGTTTATTTATGTGAAATCCTTGAAACATCAAACATAAATACAATTTTCTTATATAGAACATATGACTGTTGGAATAATATATCTGTAATTAAGCACATAAGCAGAATTATTATATAATTTTAAATAAAAGTAAAACATATCTCATCTTCTTGTGATGGCATACTTCAT
The DNA here is from genome assembly GCA_028023455.1 of Epiperipatus broadwayi. Classification (NCBI taxonomy): domain Eukaryota; kingdom Metazoa; phylum Onychophora; class Udeonychophora; order Euonychophora; family Peripatidae; genus Epiperipatus; species Epiperipatus broadwayi. The sequence continues at coordinate 148,138 of JAQFVV010006669.1, read as the reverse complement.
CATCACATCCATACACTTGTTTTCCATAACACCTATCCTCTTTGAAATGATTATAATTACCATAGTTTTTTCTATATATTCTGACACAATTAGGATCATATGTAAATTCTATGTGTTGTAAACATATTCTTAGTGTTTTTCTGAAGGTTTGTGATGATAGTGTTCTAGCTGTATTTTTATATTGGACTATTTCCACCATCTACTATGTGGGTTGAATGTCTTTAGAAAAGTTTAATTTTAGTTAAATATTCCAAATGCATTCAACTGTTAGTAATATCACAGCAAACAGGTTAGTATATGCACAACGTTTTGAGAGGTATTTTTCTTCCCTCTTCTTCAGGTGTTGCTGGCCTGACCAGTGACAGTACTAGTGTTTATTTATGTCTAAAAAATGTCACCAGACTTACATGAATCATGAAATACATAAATTTTTATGTCAATCAATTAAACAAAAATGAATAACAAATCATAAAATAAAATTAATATTTACATAACTTTTAATAATTCTTAAAAAAACACATGATCAAAATTCTTTATGCTTACACAAGCTGTTTACACAGAGGCTAAACTCACCATATAGTATCACCACTCAGATCTAGGTGCATTGCACTCAGATCCAAAGCTCCTCACTGATGAAATCCACAAGCTAGAAACTAGTCTGGGGATATTGGATGAGTAGACACTAGGTAGGAATTTTATGCACAAACCTTTCTGCATTCATTAATTACTCTAGCTTGCATTGAGTGGTGTCACTGTATGGAGAGTTTTATCTCTGTGTATTAATAAAAAATGTAATAAACTGTTTGAAACAGTACATTATTAAAATTCATATCATTTAAAACACTATTTTATTGTAGTGAGAATAATTTGATATTTTAGGCTCAATATAATGACATTTTCTTTCTAATTATATTTTAAACTAAAATGTTTTTAAAAAATTTAAATTTTATTTCAACTTTTTATATATACTCAGCAGTTAATAATAAATTACAAGTAAATAATCAGACTTTTAATGTAACCAATTTGATTTTCATACCTTGTACTTTTACTAGATAAGCCAGTTACATCTTAAATAGATAGAATATTAATACCATTTAAAACATTGTGTTAAATACTAATTTGTGTTTTTTATTAAAAGTAAAATTACTCACAGTAGAATGCTTTCAAATGTTTATGTGAAGTTCAAATTTTACTAAAAATATTTAATAACTAATAAAAATAGTATAACATAATTACAAATCCTCAACTTATTAAGATAAGTAATTCATTGGGCGCAATTTAATATTTAAGATCTGTATCATCTTTTCTAATTGTTTATGATATGCATTTGTTAATTGTAGGTGTCATATTTTCACAAATGTATAGGCCATGATACCAAAATATTTGCCCACATATACATTTTCAACTTTGTATACTATGATTTACAATTAAATTGTAGAAAGACCAAACATCTTAATATCAATTAATCTTTCGATGTTCTAATGTTTTTTACATCATCTGCTAGTGACAGATTGAGTTATAATTTACATTCCTTTTAATATTAAGACCTTTATTTTAGAGTATGAATCACTAAACTGTATTTGATTTATTAAAAATATAAGTTTAGAAATGAAAAACATTCTCTTAAATCATATTTAGACTTTGCAAATATAGATAAATAAAATGATAAAATAAAAAAGATAACAAAAACAAGAACTGTTTTTATTGGACAATTATCACAAAAACAATAAAATAAACTAATGAAATCTTGATGAATAAAATTATTTTGAAAACACAAACAAATTATTGTTAAGTCATCATATAGCTATAAAATTTTATTACAAAACTTAAAATTGCATCTATAATTCTTAAAATATTGCAAAAGTTCTATATTACAGTGTTTGACTGAGCATTGTCAATCATAATTTCATTTATACCATTATTATTATTTCTTTAACAGTGTATTTTTAAAAAATTAAACATATTTGAATAAAATCTAAATGTAATCACAATATGTTTCGATTTTAATAATTGGTATACAAATATTCTCTAAAAGTAAACATAAATATTTAAATTTTTTTGTGTACATAGTTGTGTCTTTTTTATCTAGTGGCTTTATTTCTTTTCTTAATTTAAGTCTTAAGTTATCTGAGTGCATTTTGGTGATGAACACTACAATCATAGATCAATTACTTTGACAAGCATATGGGCAAACATATGTAAATGAATTATGTATTAAACAATGGGAAAATTAGTATGATAAATATTTAAAAACTGGAAATTATACATTTTTGTTCATTGCTAGGAACAATAGAAGAAAAGCTTACAAGTGATAGTTCTTTTATAAAATCTACTCATCATCAGTATAATTGGCTTGTTTTCAGTATGTTATCTGCAGAATCCAGATATCTCCAGATTTTTTTTAACTAACAAACCAATATATGCTTTAGTTCTAGTTTTGCTCATCAAATGAACACACATCATGAGTAAAATAGCTTTACAGATAACTGCAAGATAGTGAAAAAATGAAAAGCAACAAAAATGATATTAAATACTCTATTATATCATACAGCTAAGAATTGATTCTTTAAACCATAGGTTCCCAAATTTTTTTGGACCACCACCCACTTTGCAATACATAAATTCTGTAATACCCCTCCACTATTACAACAGTTTTCTGCATTCAAGCCACTTGATGTTTTCAACATAAATGGCAACTAATGATACATTACTGCTTATGCTATTAAATTATTGAAAAAGTAGTGGCCAGTATGTACTTCATCTTGAACACAGTTATTGCTATATTGATTTTAATGAAATGTAACCCATATGTCAAGATTGAAAAGTGTATGCTCAAATAAGATTATGCATAGTTTCATGCAATGATTTAAATATGAAAATTTGGAATACATATTAGAAGATTGTATTACATTAGTAAGAATCTTATTGTAATAATTAAAACGCTATCAAATGTATAAGAAATTTTTTATTTCGAACTTAAAAAGTAAAAATACAAAGAAAAAATAACAAATTAATGGGAAGGATGAGCCCAATGCATTTTTAAAAGTTTGTTAATATTGGGTTCAACTTTCATTAAAAACAGTCATAAATTGCCATGCTCAGTTATATGCAATCAGTTCCTTTTCTTAGATAGTAAATTTGCTACAGCACAAAACTCATGCTCAGCCAAATAAGATGGAAATTCAATGAAAAATTTCTGCACTGTTTCCCATAATCCAGTGTACAGTATTGATTTCTAAATTCTGAACTCTTGGTATCCAGTTTTGAATTTTATTTTTAGCTCTTCATTTGTTGTGATTTGTATGAGTTCCACTTTTAAATTTGGTGTTCCTGCTGTGTTTACATGTGAGAAAGGATCTAGAACCCAATTTGGTATATTCATGTTTAGAATATCCTTGAATTGCTCATTGAAATTAGCATGGAGAACCTTCAAGTGTTGGCAGTATGTAAGTAAATTTTCCTTTTTGAGAGACACTATGGATAAATTTGAAATGTGGCTATATTCCCCTTGGCCTAAATTCTGCTTGAACAGAAATTTCCCCATAAAAGTGGCAATAACGTTTTTGTTTTAATTAAATTTAATTCATCATCTTGTAATTGTAGATTGACCTCATTAAGTATTTTATGGAGGTCTATCAAATAAGCAATGTCATTTTTGGATGTATTCAGGTTGGCCTGCAATTCATCATCTCTATTTTCTAGAAACTTTAGTATTGAGTCAAACAAATTGTAAAATCCATTCAGATAAATATCTTTGGAAAGCCAACAAATTTCTGTTGTGAACCAACATATGATTGAAACCTTCATCATTTTCACTAAGCACTCTGTCACTCAATATATTGCTTCTAATTTTGTTGACTGTTCTAATAACATAATGGAGTGACATATGCAGTCATTCACTTAAATTTTTGGCAACCAAATGTTGATATGAAGAACACAATGTATAGTGAGTACATTTGGTACTGCTCATTTCAAATGCATTATGAAACCTTTGTGTTACCCTGTCATTTCTGGACCACCATCAGTAGCAGCAAACAAAATATTACAAATAGGATTGTCTTTCTCTTGAATAAACTTATTCATGGTATTAAATATAGACTTTCCCTTTGTATGCACTTCTAAATTTTTAGCAAATAATAATTCTTGACAAACTTTTTCTTCTTTTATGAATCGTACATATGATAAGAGTAGTGCTTCATTATTTGAGAGGGTTAGGTCATCGAATTGAATGAAAAATTTGCATGTCTTCACATAATTGTACAATGATTTTTCAACATCTCGGTCATTTCTTCGATTCTTCTTTGCACTGAATTATTACTCAAATGGATTTTCCTGATATCTGATGTTGGCTTATGTAGCACAGTGTTTATTACTTCTTTTACTGCCAGCAAGATAATTTCCTCACCAATTGGGTGTGATTTTCCCACTTTTGCAATTAATAATGGAATATTATAAGAAGCTTGTAATTCTTCGTTATCTTGTTTAATGGACGATGCGAAAGGTTTTGATAGAGTTGGACGTTTAAAATAGTTTTCTTCTAGTATGTGAAAATAGGACGAATGTTTATCCTTTTTGTCAGCATGAATTTTACTCAAATGCTCATGTAAATTAGAAGACTTAATTGCTTCATTTAAAAATATTTTTTGGCAAATCAAGAACATAGATAATAACTGGTTAGTGGGAGAATGAGTAAAGCCATATTTCAAATACTCAATAGTATATTGTCGACATTTCTTCTTAGATTCAGATATAATAAAGCAATAAAATTTGCAACAATATTCCCAAAATAAAAGATTTACTTTACCCTTTGTATGACTCCACTTATTTGTCACACTTTTGACTGATGATTGTTGGCAAAACACACAAAAAATAATAAACTATTATTCCTAAACCACTGGTATTTATAGATTAGAAATCTAGCTCAAATCGACTTACATACATTGACTTGTTTGTGATACCATTGTACTTGTGCTTTGAACAAATCACTGCAAGCACCCATATTCTTATCAAACCATGCTGACGTGAGTGAATTACCTACGTAATAGATGTATGACATACTATTAGTTAAGACTCGCCTGCTGCATGGATAGATTAAAGCCTGTATGACATAATCAATTTTTACAATAGCAAAAGATGAATACATTATTTAAATATATAAAAAATTGAAGTTAAAATACCCTGTATGACACATTCAATTTTTTATTTTACACGCAAGCATAATTATAAGTAATAATTAATAAATAAAATAATTACACACACCTAACCTATAAAACGTAACCACAGAAAACTATATAGTAAGTTTGGAATAATATTTGCTTTGTCTTTTCTCTCTAATTAGCAATATAAGTTGGTACTAACTGGGCTAACTAAAATTTACGATTTTACTTTTTTCTTGCCATTATTATTTTTACTCATAATGGTTTATTTTTGTACAAATCAATTAGAAAAGTGATTTTTATATATTTAACATATATATTTTGGAATGAAATATAATGAATATATTTGCTATTGTAAACATAACATTATACACACATATATACATGCTCTACTTTCTCATTGACATGGGAAATTGGCATCTATTTCTGTCAGACATGGTCAATTTTCAAATGATTAAATAATTGAAATAGAAAATTGATCGTATAAAACGGACATAAGTTGAATTAAAATGCAGAATTTAAATTTTAAATGATTATCCAATCGCAAAATCACGAAAATAATTAATTTTTAAATATTTATTATTAATTTCTTTGATAAGGAGGTACTGATTCCTAGACCGCCTGAACGCCCCCTCCCCCAATGCTTCTGAGCTATTATCGCCCCCTAGAAGGCTTCAGTGCCTCCTGGAGTAATACCGCCCATTTTGGGAGCCATAGCGTTAATACATACATCATTACATGCCATACTGGCTTATGACAGCAATCAAAACAAGCGTCTCTTAACTATTATGGAATCCACAAGTTGAATTAAATATTTTTATGATTATGAGTTTTCTTCATAGTTAATAAATATATTTATTATAGGTTGTCTAAATTTTGAAGATAAGTTTTATTCTTTTTACTCAGTCCTCTTATCAGAGTTATTAATCATTAGTATCTTAATATAATTATAGGCTGCAATATGTACAGGGTTAACACTATGAAAATATATCCAAAAAAAACATGTATCCAATTTTTTGATATCTTTTCATACATAGAATTTTAAAATAAAAAAACTCAAAAATATAATACCGTCTTCCATTGCCTTGTCTTCTATATCTTAACAAATTCTTTTAATTGATAACACAATAAATAACTGGTCTTTTTTTAAACAATATCTAATGCATGTATTGGGAAACTCTTATTATAGATATGGTGTTTATCTAATTATTACTTCATAATAAAACGGCTTATCATCCTTTTGCAAATATATCATCAAACATATTAAGGCCTTATGCTAGGTTCATACACTGTTTACTTCTCACACATTTAATATAGGCATAAAATGAAGGAATAAAGGTATTCTTTATTAACATTAACAACCAAGTATCTCTAAAAATATATACTAATTTTATGAAGAAATAAAGTTTGAATATGCATACCATAATAATCATTTAGAAATAAACTTTTTGTATAAGTTTTGGCAGACTGCATGGCCATTTGAGTTACATTTTCAAGTTTATATTTTAAAATTTTAATTCTTATAGTGCATTATAACTTACTCAGATTTTTAATAATTTTTTTTCTAAATATATGTTTATAACAAAAGAAACATTCATAATTATAATATTTTGACTTTGTAACTTGGAGGAAAAATACTGTACTAAAAAAATTTAAATTTGCATAAATCTGTCCATCAGCATTACAAAGTGCTTATTTCTTCTTGGTGAACTTCTCTGAAAGTGCAGTCAACTTTAGGTTATAAAAAAGAAAGAAATCACTTCATTACACAGATGTTTAAATATATGCAAATTTAAATTACAAATGCAAATGAAGAGAAAAATCAATATTATACTGAAAAATTTAATGAAAGTAATTGCTTTTTATCACACAATTGTCATTAAAATTGTATTTGGAATAATTAAAATGTATTTGAATATCACTTCTAACATCACAATGAATTTTTATAAAGAATTCACTAACTTATTGACTGCTGAAGTGGCCATATTGAATGTTTAAAAAATTATGTTAATCCACAAATTTTATCATGAATAAAATTTATATTACTCAAAAATGACATAATATATATTTTTTGAAACATAAAACACCAAAGAATGTAATTAAGTTGAAAAAAATTGGGTTATTGGTATTTAAAGTAATAAAAAATAGAATAAAAGTTAATCTTTCTAATAATTATTTTCATATTATTTTATAAATTCAAAATTATCATGCACATAACTTAAAATTATTGTTTTGTTAGTAGGTTAGTTGGATTCATCATCAAATTTCTAAAAATTTGGTATATAATAACACTTACCTAAGGTAATCCATCACTTGATAACTTCATAGAATAAAGATATTAGTACCTTTCATTTTTCTCAGTAGTTCTTCAAAATGCATTTCCATAAAGGGGTTTACAATGTATAAGACATCCCTAATAACATCTATTATAACAAGTAGTTAATATTGATAAATAATTAGTATAATTTGAATATTATAATAAAGAACTTCAATACAGTTTGTAATTTATTAAAAAGTACTACTAAAATAGTCACTATATACAAAATAAAAAATAAAATGCAAATGAAATACTAAATTCAATATAGAGTTAAGCTTGTGGTACATACGTTTGTAGTTTATATATATATATATATATATACTGCCAAAACTTATTTTTAGCATTTGCTTAATCTTAAATAAAATATATTTAATATATAATTAATTAAAAAACATATAATAAAATAATAATTAAAAAATATGCTTCTTCAAAATTGCAGGTCGGTAATCGGCCTAAGATTATCTAATGTCAAATCATTACTTTTAGAATTTGTATAATCTTTCTATTGTTAAAATGCAGACAAGAAATTATAGAAACATCTAAATCAGGTCATTATATTTCCAAAATATATTTATTTTTTGTCTTATATCAAATTAATTCAAATAATAAGCTCACGTTATAGAAAAAATGCAGATAATCATGATCTTTCTTTTTTTTATGTTAGTTTCAGTAGTAATTTTTTATCACATGTATATATATAAAACAATAATTTAAAAATACATAATAAAATAGTACATAATTAAAAAACATAATAAAATAATAATTAAAAAAATATAGAAAAATAAAAATACTTACCAATAGGCCCTCATAATGTTTTCTTTAAAATACAACTTTTTCCTATTATATTTTTCACACTGAACTTTTCCCCAGTAACTAACAAAAAATGAAAGAAATACAAACTTGGTCACAAAAATTATCATAAAATTTTTATTTTTTATCATAAAAAAATAAAATTTTCCTTTTCAGAATCTGCAGGAAGATATGGATAAGAAGGTCTAAAATTCACATGCATAGGTTGTGTAGATTTCCGTTAATCTTAACCTCAACCCAGATGTTTATAATTTGAAATTTCTGGAGTGCTTTAAGCACTTGTGATAACAAATAAGTTAAAGAAAAAAGTTATATTTTAAATTTTCTAACTACATTTATAATTTTTTTTTTTAAAAAAATAATTATGATAGTTATAAAAGCATTTCTTTTGAGTCAATCATAAAATTCTTCTTTATACTATTACATTTCTTTTGCCTTGTATTTTGTTAAAAAATTAATATTTTTGAATAAAATCTGAATCTAACCATTATATTCTATCAAAAATAAATGTTTTGCATAAATAATAATAAATAGATATGTACACTTTGTAAAATATATAACCTTCATTTTCAAGATTAAAAAAAAAGATCTCATACAAGTGTTCAAACTAATCTAAGAACAAGATGAAGCTGGGAATCTCTGGATTTTTGCATTAGGTTCTTTGTACAGTATGGGCATCTATAAAAAAAATTTATGTGAATACATTGATATATGTTTTATATTTAATTTTTACTGTTACTATATGTAAAACTGATAGACAAAAGCTATAGTTCACTGCAAAAGAATGACTTTAATTAAGCAATTGAATCACTATTTATTATGAAAAGTCAATTTTTATTTTAAAATAGTTATAACCCCTACATTTATATATTACATTAATTTTAGCAACTAAAAAGGTAAAATATGACTATTAAATGTGCTCTAAAATATATATAAACATTTATAAAAAAGTAAACTTTGAATGGGCATATAATCATTTAGAAATAAATTTTCTACTTATTTAGTGAACATGCAAATAATGTTTTTGGTGACTAATCCATTTATCAAATACAAAATAAATTTTCTTTCCTCGGGTCAACAAATTTTTTTATAATATTTGAATTAATGTATATATAAGTTTTGGTTGAATTGTTATAATATTTGAATTTTTGTAGATCTGAAGAAGTCTGTGAGGAACAGTCGAAACTGTTATTAAATTAATAAAAATTATTTGCTATAGCAAAAAGAAGACTGTGATTATTTAATAAGATATATTGTTGTATATGAATAAGCAAAATTACTGAAGAAGAAATATATAATTATATAGAAATTCTTTTATAGATAACAGATCAATCACTGATATTTTCTAATGATGAAATACTGAATTAGCTATAATCTGAATAATGTCTATGTGTTATTTTATCCTTGAAAATTATTAAAAAGAAAAATGAATAATTTTTAGCATAAAATATTCTATAGCAAAATAGAAAAAAATTGATTTTGTAAATTAATCTGGAATGGAGAATCCTTCAAAAAAAACATACATGGAAACTGTAAATTACAACTGCTAAAAAGGACAACAAAGGAAATTAAAACCATGATACAAAGTATTTTAATGTGCTCATTATACCTTCATTTAGAGATTTAAAAATTTATAGAAACAATACTGACAGGAAGGAATAATTTTAATAAAGGAACATTTTCTTGTGAAACATGTTTTTTATTCAACTGATTTTTTTCTCAAAATTATAAATAGTTTTTAGGAAATGTAATTTTTATTAAACTTGACATGTCATTTGAACATGCTTTTTTAATTCACTTATCTCTCTCCCCCCAAAAAAAATAAAAGAAAAAAATATTAAGCTAATTTAACTCCTGATATATCTCTAACTAACAATTTTTTTCAATTTTACTTATTGAAAAAAATAACTCATGATAAAAAAGTAATTAAATTAATAAATTAAAATCAAATAATGAATCAGTTTAAGTATTTGAAACTATACTTTTTGAGAAGAATATGTATACATATTAATTATTGTATTATCATGACTTTTTAATTTTTTTTAATCAGTTATTAAATAATTGTTTAAAAATATTCTAGTGCTAAAGTCTTTATTCCTCCATCTATATGTTGCATTAATTGTCAGTAAATGTGACTTTATTTAACTAGAGCTTAATGCTTTAGAAATTCTAAATTGTCTTAGTAAAATTATTTAAAGTGAAATGCAGTAAGCTGTTATATTTATTTATCTCACAGATATAATTCCTAAATTTCTTTCTTCCTGGGATAGATTAGAGCATAATGGTTATATGAATGTAGGGATTTATATTTGTGTTTGAACATCCAGATGATAACTTTGCATAATGCAAAAATATCACCTTTAAGATCTATTCAGTGGTTTTGTTTTATTACAAATTAAGTTTATGGTTGGACTGTACACAAATGGTATTGTATGGCTATAGGATTGATGATAATCATCTGGTTTCATTATCTCAGTATGTTTGTATATTGTTAGTGATGGATTATCCAAATAATTGTGTTACATTTTGCCCTTGGTTTGGAAATGGCTAGAAAAGAAGCCTATTTATAGAATATCTCTGTAAAATCCAGTAACAAGGTTGACTGCTGATGTTTATTGCTAATTTGATTGTTCCTCATTGATTTCTTATGAGATTTTTACTGATTTTTGAAGAATAATGCTAGTGATGATTATTATTTCCTGTATAATGCTGAGAATTGGTAGATTGCATCTCATGATTAGTATCACTTCCATATGGTTATCCATGTTGATCTGCCAACTCTATGCTTCTCTTTTTGTTTGGTAATACTGATTGTTCATTCTTTTCAATTAATTATGGAGAAGATGATAATAGTGTCCACCTTTCCATATTACCTTAATCTAGCTGTACCATTATAATATATTCAAATGTCATACTTTTAATCTTTTAATGAGCTATGTAATGTAAAATTTTTCAGACATTGGAGAATCTTTAATTTTAGAATGTAATTAAATAGTTTATATGGATATGCACAAATTTTTAATGAAATAAATTTTTACAAATTTAATGGCTGAAATTGCTTGCTTTTTATTTTTGAATTACAATGACAATCATATTAACATTACAATGATAAGCATTAAATAAATAAAATTTATTCATACAAATAAAACAGACAACAATAATAACATAAATTTTGGTGGTTTTGGATGTTTTTGTTTACTACATTTTATCTGTCTCTCTGGAAAATCTTGTAATGTGAATTTCACTTATTTTACAATTTCTGATCTGTTTGAAACATTGTATTTATGTTGGCAATATATATTTATTTTTAGAATTTAGTAAAAAATTAAAAATAAGTTTAAAATTTTTAATTTTATCCAGGAAATGATGTGATGTGATGCACTGAGACTTCTCCTTGTATGGAGTCAGGAATCTCTCAGCCACTATGCCCAGAGAAACCCTGTTATCCACTTTACATTCCCTTTCCATTTCCCACTCTATGTTTTTCTCATATTCTTCTCTATTTTTCTCCATCCCATTTCCACAACATAATCTTTGCCAACTCCATGGCCTTATATTTTCTCAAACTTGGCATAAAATCCAACAACCCACTTTCTGTATAATCATTTTGTTTCTATTTATTCTTCCACAACTTTATTATTTGTACTCTTTCTGCTTTCAGTCATTTAATTCAATTAACTGATGTCTAATATTTTAGGTCTTTTTTACACAACTTGCAGACTAAGTTAATCATATTTTCCATTTATGTGTATATTCCCTTGTTGCTAAAAATCCTGTTTGAGCCTTAAACAGTAAACTACTTTCATAACTAGTATTATCATAATTTAACTTGCAGCCACTTTTTTTTATTTCTATATATACTTAAACTCACTTCACTCTCCATACTGGATCTCCATCTCTCCAACTCCCTGTTCTTTATTAATGCATCTATTTTTATCCCATTTATTGCCAAATTATAATACTCAACAATTCTCCTAACCCAATTATCCCACCTTATGTATAAGTATACTGACAAAAATTATTTATCCAAATTTTCTGTATACCAAACAACCTTTCTTGCCCATCTTGTTGCCTGTCATTTATTCATAACCCAATTAAATATTGACTATTTTCTTATTATCCATAAACTGCAATCTATCTACCATTTTTATTTTGCTTTTGCATTTCTCATATAAAAACTTTACAATCCCATTTCTTTTTGAATTGCCTCTTTGCCATCCAAACATGTGCATCTAATGTATGCTTTACTACTTCTGTTTGTACTTTTCTAAGTAATCTAGTACCCCTTTACTGATACATAAAGCATCATTACCATATGTTAACTCTGCTACTACCACTCCCTGCCATACAATTCTAGCTACATCATATTTATTATATAAAAACACTTTAATTTCTTTATCATTTTCTTTTTTTTTCTTTGCTTCATTAACTGATTTTTCCCATTCATCCAAGCAATTTTTCTGATTAGTTAAGACAATTCCCAAATAGTTATACCTATTCACCACACTTAACATCACCATATTTAATCCCCATCTCTTTACCCACTTTTGTGAATGTCCTCAGCATGACTTCTATATCTTCCATTCTTTCTGTGCTCAAGAAGACATCATCCACAAATAAAAGACCTGATAATTTATATGCTCCCCTACCATCTATTAATCATATATCTATATCTCTTTCTGGTCATTCTATTGCTCTCTCCATTTCTCTCAAATATAGCTAAAACAAAATAAGTAACATATGACATCCATGCCTTAGTCACACCCCATTTTTTAACTTTAAGTGATTCTATATTACCTAACTGATATGTATAGTAATTATTTTCATGTAATCTCTTAATGATATTCACTAAAGCTCCATCCATTCCTAAATTTATAAAACTTACCCATAATCTCTTTATATTTATCTTATCATATGCTTTATTTATATCTATAAAAATCATATATAACTGTCTATCTTTATTTCCACTCATATCTATAAATTGAGTGACTACAAATAAACTGTTATATGCTTATGCGATTGAAAACCTTTCTTGCATTTTTCCCACTATATTACTTTCTTCCATCCATTTTGTGATCCACCCACCATGTAAGCGAACACTTTATACAACACTGACATTACTACTATCAGTCCATAATTGCTTAGCTTTCTGTGATCTTTACTCTTTCCATTAAATAGTAGTCTTACTCTTGTATTATTCCAACTATCTGGAAATTATGTCTTCTGTGCCATCTTATTAAAACTTGATAATAGGTTGTATTTTTGCCTGTTCCTAAATTCATTACCATCTCTGCTGCTATCCATCCAAACCTCTTCTCTTTCCATTTTCCAATTTCTTCCTGGCCTTATTCAGTTCATTTTCTGTAAACTTAATATTTCCATTACTGTAAGCTTTCATGTTTGTTATCATTCTGCCCTTCATATCTAACATCTTCTCTATATCCATTACATACTTATTTAAGATCATCTCTAATTCTTCTCTAGAGCTATATTCTATTACCTCATAATCTAATAATACTATTTTTTTCTCACCTACATTTCCTCTTTTAATATATTTCCAAATGTTTTTACTCCCATCTCTTCCACTTTCATTAATATTTTCCAACAATTTACTATTCAATTTTAGTCTCTGTCTATAATTTTTTATCAACTTTTTTTAAATACTTTTCCCATTTAACATTAATATTTTTTTCACTTTCTTTGTTTTTAATAGCACACTTATATTCTCTGCATGCTTTTTTTCTCTCTTTTATATTTTTACTAACTTTCACTTTCCTATTTTTTTTATTCTTCTGAATATTCTCATCTAAAACCCTATTTTCTATTTTTTAGACTTCACCACACCAGTTCTTATATTCCCTACCCAATTCTTAAATGATTTCTTCAACTTTCATTTTACATTCTTCTAATTTATTCTTATCATTCATGCTCCATCTACATCTTTTATTATTCTTTCTATTTTTATTACTATTTTCCATCACATTACTAACCATTTCTATTATATACTCTCTCTCTTCATTATCAAACATTTTAATTTTCCTTATTTTCTTCATTCTTTTATTCTCTACTAATACATTATCTATTGTATGAAACATATTATTTCTAAATCATGTGTATTGTCTCTCATGCTCAAATTCACTCTGACAAAAATTTCTCAAAGCTGTCCATTCTTGTTATTTACATCATCAATTTCTTCAATATGCCCATTCATATTTCCTATATCCATTATTCTTTTCCCCTTGTCTTTGAAACTCTGTATATTTTTAACTAAAAAATTATATATGCTACTGTTCACTTCATTATAGTTTGACTATCTTTAGTAGCTATATACCTTATAGCCACCATTCATTCTTGGGTTTCTAACTTTATTTCAAACCACAAATGTTCTTGACATTTAACAATATTTAAATTTTTTTGACATTACTCCTATACTACCACCTCTTTTTTATTTATACCCTGCCATATCAAGACTTTCAGTATATGTTTTTCTTTTTTTAGATGTGTCTCCACTACTGCTATTACCCCCAAGTTCTTTATTTTTAACTGCTTTGTTTAAATCCTTCCAGTTTTCTAATCTTCTACCACTTTGTATATTCAAATATCCAATTTTAACAATTTCTTCACTACTCTTTTATAAATTATTTTGACTCTTTCATCTCCATCACATTTATAAATAATTTACTCACCATTAATTTACAAACCCATTATTTTTCCACATTTACATTTATATCCAAATCAGCTATCCTTTGTGCAAATTTTTTCTTACAATAGTGCCACCCAGTGCAAGCCCCAGCAATCATCAGTTGTTAGTAAGTTTTGCATCATAATACCTATAGAATGCTTTCTCTTTCAATATCTCCAGACTAGATTTTGGATTTTGCTTTGAGGATATTGATTGGGAAAGCACTGGTACATCTGTTGATCTCCAGAGCCCATACTAGGTGTCACCATTGTGAGAAAAAACTTAACTATTGTTTTAACAGCTTGTGTAACTATAAATAAAAGATGATCATGTTGATGTCTTAACTTTGTGTTTGTATTACAAAACATTTATTTAAGAACATGTTACAGGATAGATGAACAATGAAAACTTTTTATATGCAATAATGGGCTTCTTATTTTTATATATCTATAAAATTAGATTATTTTAAATAATCCATTGCTAAAAATGTAATCGTGGTAATACATGTTTTAATTAATTCAATATTTTTTTATATCAATAAAAATAACACAATTTTTTTATTAATAAAAATAATATAATTTAAATAATAATAAAATTGTCAAAATTATTACAATGAAATCAACATCATTTCATAAAAATAATGATTATATGGTTAGTTGTTCGCATTGTATGACATTTAAAACACCCAAGCATCAGTTTGGAAACAATTCCATTTAAATTGTGGCTGTGCATATCCAATTATTTTATCATTTCAATGTAAATATTATATAAATTCAATATGTATTTATTTTATCAGAAAAAAAAAACGTTTGGATATTATATTATTCACAAATCAATGTTAATCTTAATACTTTTGAATTTACAAATTTTCCGATTGATTAATAAATATGAATTTTGGAGATTCTTAATAAATAAATATAAATGTCAAAAGTGAGTATAATAAAATAAAATATTATTCAAATACCATATGCAAAGCATTTAAAAAAAATTAATATATCTAAGTTATATGAACTTTTTTTCTTACAGTACAGGCTTTTTCATACTTGCACTCTATATGTAATATATACGGGGTTTGAAGTCAGACTTTTACACGACCCTCAACTATCCATGCTATCTCATATTGCTGATAAACTTGACCACACACATGTTGAAAAGATAAATAATCACCAATATACATATTTCACACTAAACCAGCACTCGTCAGTTGGTCCAGATTATCATCTCCACACATATATACAATCAATGTTCAGCTTTATATTAAGATAGCCAATCTTCATACTTTAATGCTCAAAGCTATAAAGATGGGATTTGAGTATTCCATCATCAGATTTTCAATGAAATGAGTAGTTGAAAAGTTGTGGTGTGGAGTGGTTTGAACCTGTCCATTGAAGTGTGAAGATTGGATATCTTAATATAAAGCTGAGCATCAATTGTATATATGTGTGGAGATGATAATCTGGATCAACTGGCAAGTGCTGGCTTAGCATAAAATACATATATTGGTGATTATTTATCTTTTTAACATGTGTGCGATCAAGTTTACCAGCAGTATGAGATAGCATAGATAGTTGAGGGTCGTGTGAAAGTCTGAGTTCAAACCCTTATATTTATGTTAGTAAAATTTTGTGAATATTTTTTCCAAACAATTATCGTTAAATAGGTCACCCCAAATAGATTTTACAGAAAAGTATGTTTTTTTTACTTATATTAATCACTGATATAGTGTTTTAAAGTACTTCAACATCTGTTTTACTAAGATACAAATTTAAAAAGGAAATATAACTATATCCTTTCAACATTTTTGTGAAATGAATCATTTGTTGAAAATTGTGAATTATGTTTGAACAAATAATAAAATAAAGTTAGAATTGGAATTTTTATTTAATTATAAAGATATTTCCTAATGTACTAAATATTTCTATAAACAACTACATAGGATTGTTTAATTTGTTTTATTAGACATATAACGTTCAGACATTTATAAAAAATCCATTTCTATTGGTGGTGGTATTTATGTATACTTCCTTATAGTTAAATTCATTTTAATTTACTGTTTTATTATGTAAATTTTATTTAAAATCTTTTTAAAGAGAGTCAATTTCTTTAAGATAATGGGCTATTTTTTTTTTATTTATCGCAAATTGATCTTTGGCTATGGCCCAAGCTTCTCTGATTTTGTTTTAAGAAAATCATTTTTTATTTGAGTGAAGTTTTTCACTTATATTAAGAAAAATGACACTTTTTTTGAAGAACATTTACTTTATTTAACAGAAAAGTGAATTTATTTTATTTCATACATATATAATAAATTATAATTTTATGATTTTGTTTTAAATATTAATTTAGTATTAGAATAGTTTACAACATAGACAAAAACTGAAGGTTTTCATCTAAAGTTTTTCAGAGTTTATTTAAAAGAAAAGAGAATGAAAAGATGGAGATTTTATGATTTTTGTTTAGATCTTTGTAACAATTTGAAGCATAAAAAGATAGAATAATGAAACTAATAAAACAAGCTTTTACTGAAATAGAATACAAAAAAAAAGAATTAGAACTGAAAAAAAAAATAATTAATAAGAAACAAGAAATAGATGAATTTATTATTGTGCATAATGATTTTAGAGGAAGGGAATGTTTGGCCCCACGATTTCATGCAGTGGAGTCATTTGGCAGATTGATGCAGAAGGATTTCTGTAAGGAGTATATAACAGCAGATGTATATACTACAACAGATGCATAAACCAAAGAGTGATTTTGGTTATTTTTGAGTCCCTCCCCTCATATTTTTCCAATTGCTTTCTAACTTAAAAATTAAACTAATGTTATTGTATGGTATATTTTAGAAAAACTACCATTATCATCTAAATAAAACGATATCTGTATTTCACATCAATATATCTATTTTGTTTCTTACATTAACTCTTTTTCGAACAATTTTGTGCTGCTTCAGTATGGCACTGCCAATTAATTTCACCATTCAAAATGTTACTCAATCACCACTTGAATGATCAAATGTGAATTGACTATACAATATTGTCAATAGTACTATAGGATGGTAATATATATATATATATATATTGGTTTTGAGTTTTGTACCAGGATATCAGAAATTTTCAATAAAAAGCTCTATAATGTAAAGGACAGATTTGCAGAACTTAAATAATACAAAATGGCAGAGTTTATTCATATTTTATTTATAAATCAGGAAGTAGTGTACTTATATTCCTTAGTTTCAAGATTGTTTTTATTTATTCCAAAGTGTTTTTATTTAATAAATATATATATATATATATGTTATCTATTGAGCTTGCCAGTAGCTCTTAACAAGCTTTTCAGAATATCCCCACCCCCAGTCTGGTTTCTACTCTGTCTTTCTCATTGAGATGGTAGGATATTTAAGCATTATATTACATAAATTGATTTCTTAGCAATTATATTTTTTGCTATTAAGGCTTTGGTGATTTTATATTGCTAAAGCTATTAATATATGGTGCATCTGAACTTAGTTTAGTCCCATATGGCTATTTAAGTTAGATAGCTGGATTTGAAGACATATGGATGTCTGAAAATTTCAGATTTTTTACTTAATAGTTAAACATTAGTTAAAGTGCTGGGCTTGACCTAGTATTTTAAATCTAATGCTTGAATATCCTAGTACCTCAATGAGCAAGCCAGAAGCAGAAATCAGCCTAGGCTTAAGAATATTCTGAAAAGCTTGTTAAGATTTATTGTCAAGCTCATTAAATAACATTTGTAATACAAGTTTGTTAATATAGGTCATGTGATATATGACTCGATTTCCTTGCAATTATATTTTTTGTTTGTTGGATTAGATCATGTGAAATATGGCTTGACTTCTTTGCAATTAATTTTTTTGTTATTAAGGCTTTGGTAATTTTATATTGCTAAAACTATTAATATATGGTATATCTGAACTTAGTTAAGTCCCATAGGGCTATTTCAGTTAGATAGCTGGATTATAAGACATATGGATGTTTGAAAATTTCAGATTTTCTACTTAATAGTTAACCATTAAATAAACTGCTGGGCTTGACCTGGTATTTTAAATTTATAGCACCTCACTGAGTAAACCAGAAGCAGAGATTAGGATATTCTGAAAAGCTTGTTAAGAGCTATTGACAAGATCATTAAATAACATTTGTGATACAAGTTTAAGTTAGGTCATATGATATGTGACTCTATTTCCTTGCAATTATATTTTTTGCTTGTTGGATTAGGTTATGTGACATATGTCTTCATTTCTTTGTAAATAAATATACAATATATTTATTTTTTATAATTACATGACATTTATAAAGAGTACGGATTTATATCACGGAAACTGAAAAAATTTACATTGTTCTAGCTGTCAGAAAAAAGTGAACTTTCTTTTTATTACAAATTGTAGTTTTTAGTATTTTTTTCATACTTTTAATCAACTTTAAAAATTATTTTAATATTAATTATGTTAAACTATTTTGGTTTATCATAAACTATTTTTAAACTGAATGTCACATGTGTGAAAAATTAAATTTTGCAAGACTAGCATTAGGTCATGTAAGGGTTAATACCAGTAAATTTAATCTACTGTAAAAATATTAATAATTAATTTGGTGATCATAAGTATGTAAATATGTATGTAGACTTGATTAAAGTTTGAACACAAACTTAATTATTCACAATTCAATATCAAATAGATTATAGTAAGTATATTAATGTAAGAACAATATTTGCTCTATCTTATTGTATTGATTAGTTAGTTATCTTTTAAAGCATTTGACAAGAAAGATTTTTATTAAAAATAAAAAAAAAACAGTTATGGAGAATAAGATTTTTACATTATGTAGAATTGAATAAATAATTTATATATCACTTTGAAGATTGATGTCAATTTAATTTAATGACATTATTTAATAAAATATTGTTTGTCTAATTATATATAAACATGACCACGTTTTCAGGCTGTGACCCACCTCAACTGCTGAAATCAAACTCCTGCCAACCAAAGCATTTTATTTGTTTTGAAAATCAAACTCAGGTCCCAACCAACCATATGTTATATAGTTGGCATGCTTCAGATAACAGGCACACGGTCCAGTGCTTGAAATATCCCATGGCTATCTCACACTCTGTCTCAGGATCCAGCACATTGGCTTAACACATAAAATATTTTTATAACTTTAAATAAGTAATGATGCAGTGAAAAGAGAGAGAATAGACCAAATAATACTTAAGCAAACATAAATATTTATTCAGGGACACCTATATAATAGAATATAAAACAACAATACAAATTTACATAGAGAATTATAAATGATTAGTTCAGGTTAAATTTATAATAGTCCTTCATTAATTAAAGTTCATTTATAATAAATATAAAGTGTCTATAGATGAGTATCAAAATATCTTTTAGATAGGTTTTCATGAGTGTCAGTTTCCAACCATGTTGGCTTTTTGCTCTCCATCAATGATTTCAGGGCTTGTTCTCTTTTTTTGTCAAACAATGAGAGAGATAGAGAGTTTGTGGCAGCATCTATTTTCTGACTTTGGCATCAGTTTCTAATGAGGATTCAAAGCAGGAACAGTTGATTTGCAGATTTCATGGCCTGAAACCTTATTTAACATATTTAAATGTCTAGCACATATGCTACTAGTTTTGCAGCTTCTGTGATGACATCTTCCACAACAGGAATTGATTAGATTACTACTGTGTTTGCAGTTTCTAAATATCTGGATCTCTAGTTATTTGGATTCTCAATGAAAAACTCTGAGTCTGCATTTTGTCCAAATTGAATAATAATAATCTGAGTCTGCATTCTGTCTGATCTGAATGATAATAATCCAAACTGAATAATAATAATTTGAACTGAATTACATATTGAAGACCAAACTGGTTTACAGACTTCAGAGTGAAATGATCTAACAGATTGCTTACCTGACTTTGATCATAAAATGCAGACCAGACTTCGATCATAAAATGCAAACCAGAATTCAATCATAAAATGCAGGCCAAGCTGATTTACTGACTAGAGTGAATCAATCACAAAATGCAGAATGGACTGAATAACAATTGACACTTGAGACTTTTTATACTTTTTTCTCTTATTGTTTTAACTTATCATTATTTTTAATTTTGATCATAACTTAAAATCTATTTTTTTTAAATTAATTTTTACATTTATGTTAATCTAATCTTTTTTCTAGATTAATCTACTGTCACTTTTATGAGATAGTTTACTTTTTTTTTTAATTAATTCAATCAGTAATCTTACTGGCATTCAAAAAGTTTGCTATCACTAATTAATTAATTAATGTTGTTATTTTTAATTTTCAAAGTTCAAAAACATTTATTTTACATATTTATTCTTTTTAAATTGAGTTTTAAAACTTTCTCTACCCCACTCTCAAAAACTTTATTTTTTTTTAAAAAAAAAAACAATATAATGCAATCTTTTTATTTTACAAAACTGCATTTTAAATCTGTTTAACAAATTATTTTTTTAATTATTCTTTCAAATAAATTTCATCATAGTTTTGAATTATAAAACAGGTAATGCTATATATGTGAGTTTTACAATACATATATGTACATGAGCATTAAAATATATATAACTTGGCTAACACCACCAACAATTTTGTTTTATGAATTACTTTTATTCTACTTTTTAAATATTTTTGTTGTTTTACTTTGCAATTTTTAACTGATCATTTTTTTTTAAATTTCTCATATAAATTCTCCAATTTTTTTTTCTCTGCCATTGAATATATGCCAAATGCCCTATTTTGGTTGAAATTCACATTTGTCTCATCCTTTGTTGAGAAATTGGTTCTGGACCTGTTGCATTTTTTTTATTTCTTGTTTGATCTATTTTAAGATGAACTTAAATTTAGTTACAAAGTATCCAAATTAATTTTAAATTCAATTTAAAATTAATATTTGGTCTAAAATGTTATGATAATCTATAGTTTAATAAATGCCTAATAATAATCATTAGTAAATTTATCTGAAGTGGAGAGTGTAAAAGTTGGGATTTGCAGAAAGTTTGAAACCTATAAAACAAATTATAAATACTTTTTAATTATATATATATATATTAGCCATTTGTATAAATCAAAGCAATAAAAAAAATTTCAAATATATAAATGAAATTTTATTGCAAAATAACAAATATTTATATATTATTTGTAGCAATGCAGAAAAATAAAATAATTGTTTAAATAAAGAAAAATTATAAAAATTAATCCATGAAAATATAATCTTCTCTGAAAATAGAAACTTTTTAAAGATAAATGAAAATACAAAAGAATATTATAACTTGAATTTACAGGTCAGTATAAAAAACCATGGTTCAAGGAGTATTGCTCTCTCCTCTTTAAATTTTGCTTGCTCATTTTTTTAAAAAAAAATTCATTGTCTTTTCTAAAGTTTTTATTAGACCACAATGCTCAGTGAAATATTAACTAAATGAGATGCTCATATTTATATCTGTTGTTAGATAAAGCAGTGTTATGATATAATTTTTTTAAATAAAGTTATATTAGTAGTATATATACTTAAAAATAATATTAAGTTAACTATGACAATAGTAATTAAAAGGAAAATTTACAATACTCTTATATTATTTCAATTTCTATACAAGACTTATAGAGCAAGTGTTCAGAGCTTTATATAAAAATTCCTATTAGATAAAAAATCAGATTTGACATGAATATTCCTTCATATATGCCTTGCAATAATATTAGAAGTAAGATATGATCTGAAATGATGGTGGTTAAAAAATAAAACTACAAATACAAAGAGGTAATATGCATAACTTCTTAATGTTTCTTGGTATAGTTCAGTAAGTCTTCTATTCAGATGTTCATAACCTTGCATTCATTAACATCTCAGTTAATATTACTGATCTATATTACTATTTTGTGGATATGCTATCTAATATACTAAGGATCTATTATGAAGATTATCACTGACTATAAAAAAATTGCTACAATTCTTTAATTAAGTTAAATTATCAAGTACATTAAATGCAAAATAGCAATAATACTAAGCACTTGGTAATATATTTATTGATAATCCCTTGGATTTTTTTATTTGATCGCGATAGCTTCACCAAGAAACTTTCTTTAACAGTAAAAATATATGTGCGTTTATATAGAAATTAGTGTGCTTACAATCTAAAGCGATTGTGAAGAAAACATATTTAACCAATCCGATTTTTCAGTTTTTGTTGACGCCTATCTTAACTCGGTACTCGATCACATTAGCAATATTCAACTTATTGTGATTACATCCCTTTCTCCCTTGGAACCCTTTCTATCGACTTCATAATATTCTGCAGAACTACAAATATCAGACCGGGCTAGTATTACTTAAGTATCTAACCAAACGAAATTTATAATTTTAACATGTCATTAATATAGTCATTTCACACAAGATGAGGCAATTTCTATTTGCTCTAATCCACCTTGTAAAATAGCACATATATATTATGTATTGAATATTTAAAGACAAAAAAAAAAACTTTTATAAAAATCAAATGTCAATCAAAAAATTGCTCGAAGCTACAAATTAAATATACATTTATTTTAAAAATAACAAAAAATCCAAAATATTAACACTTGTTATTTTAAATTAGTTATTTTAAATAATTTTCGAATAATAAAAAAATACAAATTTAAATACTTGTTTACATAATTGTATAATCTATATTTTTTATGAGTAGTTGTGAATTTTTTTTGTTGTGAGTTTTTATTACTTTTTTGACAGCTAATTACAAAAAAATACGTTAAATATGATTGAATAACTTTTATTTTGTTAACCATTTTTTTGACAATAGTTAATATGTTAGTTTGTGTCAGTAGTATAATGATGAGTAGTAAAGTTTAAAAATGTCTCAGTTGAAACTCGCTGGCTCTTCCAATGATTCAATATCACAGACCTCCCTAGTAGTCAACTATTTCTTTTACTGGCTAAGTTAGCACAGTAGAATAATGAACTCAAAGTTTAAAAGTCTTGGTTTGAAGTTCAAATCAGTTGCTACCAATGCTTAAACATAGCATGACATATATGATGAACCCTTTGATTCATCATCATTTTTAACAACACTATCGGTTGCAGAGTAAAGTTCTCATCAAGTTTCTCCAATTCTCTAATCATAAATCTATCTTCTCCACATCATACCATAGACTTTTTTATTTCACCCATCCATCCCACATGTGGTCTCTTTCTGGGTGTTTTACAATTTCTTGCAATCCCATTTACAACTTCAACTCTCCATCTACTATGATGTTTTTACAATATGTCCAGCCCAAATCTATTTCAGTTTTATGATTTATTCAAAGATATCAATGATATTTGTTTGTTATTTCATACAAGTGTTTTTCTTTTGATTTCTTTTTGTTTCTTCTAATATACAACTTATTGCATTTCATTGAATGATGGGAAATCCTCTAGTGATTTTCTATTAAGTGTATACGTTTCACACAATCATTCCATTATCTAATATAATTATATGTTAAACTTTTTCCACCATCTAATTTAATTATAACACTTCATTTGTATATAATGCAAATCATCAAGTATTATTATTTTCCTTTATTCTGTGATGGCAAACCAGTGATAATGCTGACATGGGAATCAGACCAATGAACTTTAGATTTGTGAATATTTGAATTTAAAATATTTTAACTAATTAGATATTCTTCAAAACAAAAATCAATAGAATAGTTTTATATATTTATCTGTGAGAATCTTTCTGATTTTCTTATTTCTTAAGACCAATATGAATGTTTCCAAGCATTATAAATTATCACAGTATAACTATATGCCAGTGACTTACAGATTCTTTATGTTTTTTTCTCTGCACTTATAATATTCTTGTCTTATTCCAACTGAACATACATTCAATGCACATACATGGTTTGCTATTTTAGACACATCTAACTTCTTAATCATTTACTTATGCTTTTTATCAATATACGTCTTTATACGTTAATATAATTAATGTAGTTAGTTAGAAACTCATCTTAATTTCATTATTCAAGAATTTACCATTCTAGTACTATCACTGATTAAATGGAAATTATCTGAAAATGAGAAAAGAATAATCTGCATGTCACACATAATAACTTGTGTGCTATTGATCACTACTAGTTGAATGTATTTAGAAAAGTTGTACAACATATAATTGCAATTAAAATATCACCCCAAACTTTTAAACAGTCATTTAATATTTTATATTTTAAATAGAAATTCACAGTGTTTCCTTGGCTATTATAAATTTCAAAGCACATTTGATACAGGTTATAGCCCATCTTAAAAGTATTTACATATACTTCCTCTGTGCTTAATGAATAATTACAACTTTATAATAGTTTATATATTTCCAGTATAAACATTGTAATATTAACTCATTGCAAAAAACTCATAGGAAATAGTGGAAATAAACACAAGAGAACAACAGCTTTATGCTTCCAAATCAAGATGTTTCAGATTGGCCTATATAAGTGGAAATTTAGGTTAAAGATAAGACACCGCTCTTATCTTTATAAAAGTTGCTATCTTGTGTCATGGTTTGAGAGGTCCCTCTATTGGCAAAATAAAGATATTGCTTGACTATTATAAATTTTAAGATGCATTTGATACAGGTTATAACCTGTCTTAAAAGTATTTACATATATTTCCTGTCTGCTTAATAAATAATTACAACTTTAATTCATTTTGAAAAAAAATGTTTTATTTCTTCCCCATTATTATCAAATTCTCTAAATTTTATTATAAAGACATAAACAGAAAACTGTAAACAGTCTACCTCTTTTACTTCTTTTATCCTTAATCATCATCAACTCTCCAAACAATTTATCTTGGATTTTTTTCATTATCCTTCACTTTAACAAAAAGTGTTCAACTCCTTCTGTTTTATCTTTACATAAACTAAATCTATAGTCTAAATTTTTATTCCATGTTTGACTTTTTTTCTTTGTATCTAAAACTCCTACTTTTAAATAGAAATGACCTCTCTTTAATATTATATATATATTTCATTATTTTATATTTTTTATTCTTATATTACTTCAAACTACTTTTTATTCAGATTTGTTTTGATTTTATGACTTAATTTCTTTATGTTTTCCAATCACAGGTTATAGGCATAATAGCTAAAATGTGAACTAAAAAATGAGATTTTCATTACTTATTTGTTAAATGAAATTAATGCACAAGTAATGAAAAAACCCCAACAAGCTGTATATAAACTAACCATCAGCTATAGAATGAGCCCACCTATACTTTAGCTTTGATTGCATATAAGCATATTATTTAACTGCTAAACATCACATGACCACAATTCTTTGTGCTTACACAAGCTGTTTACACAGAATCTAAACTCTCCATAGAGTAGCACCATTCGGTGCAAGCCAGAGTAATCAATAGATGTAAGAAGATTTGTGCATAAAATCCCTATCTAGTGTTTACTCATCCAACATCCCCATACTAGTTTCTAGCTTGTGGCATTGGTAGACACTAGATGTGAACTTTATGCACAAATCTTGCATCCATTGATTAATCTGGCCTGCACTGAGTGGTGCTACTGTATGGATAGTTTAGTCTCTGTGTAAGCATACTATTTACTGGTATACTTACATGCAGAGCATAATTTCTATCTACTAATGTCATTTCAGAACGACTTTAACTTGTTCTAAAATCACTAGAATTAATCAGCTATCAAAAAGTTATATTTACAACCATTATGTGTAGATTAATTTAATCTTTAAAGGTTGTTAAATATGAGGCTTAGCCTTTCCCTCTGCTTAGTTATAGTGATCTCAAGATAGCTTATAGATGTTCTGAAAATACATTACTAGATATAAATCATACCCTGTATGTAAATATGTCAATAAATAGTATGTTTATATATGATCAAATCTATAATACAAGTGAGTTCATTCTATACCTACATTTACTGATAGTTTAAATATTTACATATAGCTCACTGGGGGTTTTCAGTACTTCTGCCTTAATTTCATCTACCTTTGAGCTGTCAAAGGTCATTTTTACTTATTTTTTAATAATTTTCTTTTACAATTGGTTTGCTTTTTTTTCTCATGTGTCATAGCATTGGCCAGAAAGCAAACCCACTAACCCGGGACAACTGCTTGTAAGGTGACTGTGCTGACCTTTCAACCACCATGCTTGACTACAATTGGTTTGCTTTAATGCTCAAACTGTTAACTTGAATTTCCTTATATTAGATATTTAAAACATTCAGTAAATGAACATATGGGATTTAAAATAATACATAGGATGGCTATAACTGTATTATAAAAGTATATGTTCCTTCAAAATTTTTGATCTTCTGGCCATAGCAAATTAACATGGGAGTGGGAGGGAGATTAACCCACAATGGCTATAATATTGTATACAAATATACATATTACAAGCAGCATCTACAATCATTCCTAAGAAAAATATTTGTTTTATATAAATATTGCTTCGAATTTGATTCTTTTATAAAAACATTATTTAAAATATATGTTAAAATGTTGGTATAAAAAATGAAAAAAAGCATACCCATAAAATCACAACAAAATATATAAATAAATATTTTTTGTTTAACTGGATTCAATTGAACAATGTCTTACATAGTTATTGTAGTGAAATAAATTTGTTTTTTTTATTATTAAAACAGACAAAACTCTCTATACAGTAGTGCCACTTAGTGCAATCCAGAGTAATCAATGAATGCCAGGAGGCTTGTGCATAGAATCCCTATCTAGTGCCTACTCATCCAATATCTCCAGACTAGTTTCTGGCTTGTGGCTTTCATCAGTGATTAGCCTTGAATCTGAGAGCATTGTGCCTAGATCGTAGTATCTAATGCAACCCTCCAGCAGCCACCCTTTATCTCTACTTAGCTACAAAACTATGAGTCTTAAATTGAAAACACAATATTTTCAATCCAAGCTCATTAGCTTATATAGTCATATAGGTCTGAACTCTGTTCAGTACCCATACATTTTGATGTCTTTGGTTCTTTAATTAGATAAGTAGGCACTAGATGGATTTTATGCACAAGCCTTCTGGCATCCATTGATTATTCTGGGCTTGCACTGAGTAGCACTACTGAATGGAGAGTTTTGCCTGTGTTAATAACAGTTATGAGCAAGCATAAGAAATAGTGATCATGTGATGTTTAATGGGTTTTTTATTATTGTAGTCATTAGTTACAATAAGTTTTATAAAGTCGGCCTTTAAAAGTAAGGGAAAAACAATCATTTAAAAAAATATGAAAAATGCTTACAGTCTTTTACACTACAAGCAGTATGAGATACTACTAAATGAAAAAACAGAAGCATAAAAATTACACTATGAAAGCTAAATTCAAACTAATTTAATTTTTGAAAATAGAAACATAACTAAGAAGGTACTGAGATATACACCTATTCAGTTTTTAAAATAATATGAAGTTACGGCATTTAAAAACTGAAAGCAGTATTATATATCATTTGCAACAGTTGAGAGTAAAGGAAGCACACATTAATGATTCAACAATATTTTGCTTTTGCATTTTACATCTCAAACATTTTAAAGCATTTGAGTAATATTAAACTCTGTAATAACATTTCATGTGTATTGCATATTAATTATAATCCACAATTCATTTATGATTTCTCATATGTTTTTATTTTACTTACTCTGTTTTTTAATTTGTCATAATAAAATCTTATAACTCAATTTTTACTCATTTTTCAATTTCCTCTCTAGATATAACTTTGTGTATATAGTTATTTTTAATAACTGCATATTTTGGGGGGGGGGGGTTTACAAGGAAAATTAGCTGAAATAAAAATAGCAAAAATTTAATTTTATAATATTATAAAGATTCAATACTATGAGAGCAAGAAGTCTCTCACAAGTACTCAGCTAAAATAGTATTTATATTTGCTTTTGATTATTTATATTAGCTTCATTATCTGTATGTATATATATATATATATATATATATATATATATATATATATATATATATATAGTATTTATACTATTGCAATCTAATAGTATTAAATTGTATCTAAACTGTTCTTATTTCTAATTTCTGGAACTACATAAAACTAAAAAGTAGAAAAAAATTATTTAATAAAAAAAAAGACATGGTTTTATTTATATAAATGTGGTAAAAAATTTAAAAAAAGGAATGCACTAAAAAGTAAAAAATAAATTTTTTTCACTTTTTACAGTATTCTTTAATATTAAATAACAAACATAAAAGCATGCATTACTTTTGTTTAAAAGACTACCTATAAACAAAACTGTGACACACTTTTATTTTTGTTGCATAGTATCAAAAATATTTACATAAATGGATTATTCTATGGCACATGAGGGGTCAGAATGACTAAACATCAACATGAGTAGGATGATAACCTTGGCACTAACATGGGCTTTGAACATTCCATCATCAGATTTTCAATGAAACAGATGGCTGAAGAATTGTGGGTTGGAGTAGTTTGAAACCTGTCCATTAAAGTATGAAGATTGGCTATCTTAATATAAATCTGAGCACTGATTGTATATATGTGTGGAGATAGTAATCTGAACCAACTGATGATTTCTGGTTTAGCATGAAATACATATATTGGTGTTTATTTATGTTTTCAACATGTGTATGATTAGGTGGGTCAGCAACATGAGATGCCATGGAGAGTTGAAGATTGTGTAAAAGTCTGAGTTTGAATCCTTTATATATTACAGTATATATGTGCAGGTGTGTGTAAACCTGTACAGTATATTCCATCCTTTGCATATGTATCAAGAATATTGCTAAAACTGAAGAATATTTATTTTTTTACTTTTTAGAGCATTTCTTTCATTTATTTATTTATTTCGATTTTTGTAGAAATTAATTTTTCTCTCCTGCTTTTGTTTTTTCACAGAAAAGCTTTTCTCATTCATTAACTTATGTTATCGCATTTAGATAATTTACTTCTTGTAAAAAACATAAAACAAAAATTAAGAATTAAATATATAATTGAATCGGTTTATTGATTGGGAATTCGTAAAACGTTTGAATATCAAACATAAATAGGCCTGGTCTGTGAAGCATGCTTTTGGAATTCCACACTCTGCCAGCCTACCACTGTGCTAATACCGTGAATGATATGAATCAAGGAAGGATATTGGATTGATTCTTGTTGTGTAAAAAATGTGTGCTGTTTGATCATTGTTATGTTAGAAGTGAACGTATTCAGAACCATTTAGATTTTAAGTTTATTACTTTATCAATGCTTTAAATCTCTTTAAGTATACAGTACATATTATTTCATTTACTGTACTATATTTATTAATATTTTAATACACATAAAAATTCAATTTCAAATCATTTTTTCTAACTTATGATAAAATAGTAATATCTAGTCACATTAATAGAATGGTAGATGTTGGAGTCTTTAGAGATTTAGATTTAAGAATCGTAATATACTTCTATTATTTAGCAAGAATTTATTTTCTTGCCATATGTATCCACCTGATGCAAGTGTTAGTAATCAATAAATAAATAGCAGATGGTAGTATTTAATAAATCTCTATCAAGTGTCATCCTATTCAATATCTCCAGACTAGTTTCTAGATTATGGCTTTCATCAGTGAGGAGCTTTTGGATCTAACCTAACTTGATAGTAAAAAACAAAAAGTTAAAGCTAGAAAAAATCATTGATTTCAGATTCTTAAGATCCTCACTGATGAAGGCCATATGTTAGAAATCAATTTAGGTATAGTGAATAGAACATCCCTGGATATGGATTCAATAAAAATAACCATGTTGCATCTATGGATTACTAATGCTTACACTAGATGACACAAATATGATGAGTAAAAAAAATTTGCTATGAACAGTATGTTAGCTGGGATCAAATGGGGTCATATTGGTTTGATACCTCTCTCACATTGGGTGCTTGAATTTCTTATGAATTTTTAAGCATGGATTTACTGTCAACTTTTAAAGGGACCACTGTACTTTTACATTTACATAAAAAACATATACAGAGTTTACTTTCAATATCAGTTTTTGAATGAGTTGTTAAACTATCTTCATCTAAAGATTTGTATTCACATAAAGAGCAGTGAAAAAAGTTATTTGCACTAAGATAAAATTATCTGAAGACTTGCATTCAGTAAAAGAGTAGTGAAAATGTTTTGTATCTGGGTGAATTTCTTTCCATCAATTTAAATGACTTTTTATTAAATCTTATATTTACAGAACATATACTAACATTATTTCTGTTCAGTATGTATTCTTTCATGTAATTTTAAACAATATTTATGATTTGATTTTATTTACTATATTTATCAAATGTCTTTTAAGCAATTAAAATGTAGTGAAAAATTTTTGTTCATTAAGAGACTGTACATATATTAATAATTTTCTTGGAGAACAAGTTTGAATTTTAAGGTTTATAATTTACCTGTAATTATAATTATATTTGAGCTATATACATATAAATTTTTACCTTAAATGGCATGCATTCATTGCAATATATTATAGAGCCAGACTTACTTTTACATTATAAAAAAAAGTTATTCTTTAATCATCATTGCAATATTTATAATTTTTACACTATACTTTGCAAAGTTATGAATTATTTATACAGCAATTGCAAAACTTTTTGCTCACATTAGCGCCATCTAGTGAATCTTTAGCAATCAATAACTACAATTTGGTAGTGTTTTAACATTCTTATCCAGTGCTTTCCTATCCACACAGAATCTGTTGGTTATTAGCGCTTGCACTAGGTGGCGCTATTAATAAAAAAATTGCTACTGCTGTAACAGCTTTTGTAAACGTAAAGGAAAGGTGATTATATGATGTTTTAATTAGTATTTATCTGAATTTGCAAGAACTCATTATTTTATATTACATGTACTAAAATAGTTTGTAATATAAAAAATATCAATTTACTTTGCACGAATTACTTTGATTTTAAAATATTTAGCCCAAAAACATCATATACTTCTACTAACTAAAATTATGCTATATATTTTACAAAAATTCAAGGGGTATTTGAATATTCAGCATTTAAGCAATTACTATAATTTCAGTTTGACCACTTGTGATTATCAAATTAATTACTGGACTTCAGTATACCCTTTTATATAATAGAATAAGAGAAAAGTATAATATTATTGGTGTAAAATCAGATATGTCAAATGATGTGGGCTATTTCCAACTTTATTTTTCATTTTTATGACAATAGTTTTTTAAAATTGTTTATAAGCAGCTTTATAAATTAAGGATGAAAAGGATATAGATTTGATTAAGAAATTTTAATAATTAATGATTAAAAGTAAAAGCATAGCCTTGACATTTTTGGATTCAGGATTTACAATATGCTGATGATTTAGCTATCTTCACCGATTCAAAATATGATCTACAGAAAATACTTAGTATTTAGAATGCAACATTCAATTAACCATGTAACACAAATGTATCATAATAATTACATTTGAGGATGACTCCTTAAAATTTGAAAAATACAATGGCAATATCATAAGATCAATTACTATATTCTTCTAAAATCACATCTTCATTGGATTAGGTATTTGAAACTTTTACTGCATAGGACTTCCTAAAATAGTTTTCATGGAAGGAACAGTATCTGTTTAAGTTATGAAATTTATCTCAAAGACATTCCAAGAAAGTGTAATGTTGATTGTATTATGGGAAAGATATTACTGAGAACAGAATATACTGAAGATTTTCAATTTGATACAGTATTTAACTTTTTTAGAAGTAAAAGTGTACTACATAAAATATTTAAAAACAGCACTATGAAATATCAAATAAATCGAATAAAGGACCAACATATTCTACAATAAAGTATTTATGGATTGGTTTGCATAATCATTGCAAAACTTATCTCTAGTGTATTATTATTATTATTATTATTATTATTATTATTATTATTATTATTATTATTATTATTATTATTATTATTATTATTATTATTATTATTATTATTATTATTATTATTATTATTATTATCATCATCATCATCATCATCTTTATTGTTGTTGCTTTTATTGTTGTTGTTATTGTCTTTGTTGTTGTTATTACTACTATTATTATTATTATTATTATTATTATTATTATTATTATTTTCATCATTATCTTCTTCATTATCATCATCATTAGTATTATGGTCAAACTCGTTTGAGGAATTGTTAATGATGATCCATAATCTATATCCTCTTCAGTAATTAATCTAATTTCATATAAAGAATTTAACATATAATTCTAATGTATTTATTTTGATTACATTAACTAAAATCCCCATAGACAAATTTATATAAAAATAAATAGTTACAGTTAATAATGTTAATATTTTATATTTCATTCCACTCAAAACATAATATTTTAATAATTAAATGTTTTATATTATTTTTTAACTAAAACTACATTAACTTTATTAAATGTCAATAAAAATATCAATATATTATATCGGTTTTTATTATATAAAAGATTTTTTTTTTTAATTTTTATCAGAAATTTAGTAATAATAATAAAAACGTTCAACTTAGTTTTAAAGGCTTCTTTCAATTTAAACATTTCCAGATATTCAAGTCCAATTTATAGATTTTATATCGGTCTTTTTCTCTTTTTTACTCGCATTTTATTGAGGGTAAAAAATAAAAATTGGAAAATACTTATTTTCAAATTTAATTTTACGCTTAAAAAAACATGACAAGGTTTTTTATAAAATATTTATATTGCTGTTTAAAAATTTAAAATATTACTAATAATATTATGTATATTTCATCACCAGCATGGTATCATGCATTGTTCTTTTCATGCATTTATTTCATTTACTTTTCCTGATCTATGATAATTGGGGAGTAGAGTGGAAGTGCTCAATGTCTATGGACCAACGCTTACTTCATTAGTTCAGGTATTCGAACTCTACAAACACCGGACAGAAATTTTATTTATTTTGTTTATTGCCCGTCAACACTAGATGCTACTACTTACATCCACACACGCGAATTTATTTCCAATACAAGATTCTTGTTTAGAAACTTTAAATTGTGCACATTTATGGCTGATGCCAAAGACAATCTGGAATCTTAGAGAGAGATCTAATCAAACAGGTTATTCTCTCCCCATACTTAATAATCAAATTAGTGCATTTAATAACAGACATAAACACTTTCAAACCCTCCGATCCAAAACTCTGAATCAATATGCCATTTATCGCTAACATCCACACAAAATTAACTTCCATCTATTCTAAAGACTTCAATATTGGTTTTCAATGCTCTGTTTCTCTTAACACTCTCATCAGTATTCTCAGGACAAGCTTAACAGTAATGACAAAGCTCAACTAGTTTATTCCATGGCCTGCTCCTCCTGAAATAGTAAATACTTTGATTAGAATCATGCCAACTTAACATCTAGGATATCCCAACATATTTATTTAGATAAAAGAGCTAAAACAAATTCATCATATAGTTCAGTATTTGTGGAACACAAAAAAGGTGTCAGTTACAATTTTTAACTTCCTGCCACCAAGATTGTTTACCCAAATGTAATCCTAGAAAGGTTTGACAATATAATTAATTCTACACATGCAATTAATATACGATCCAATAGTGTTCCTCTCAACAAACATTGGGTGTTCAATTTTGGAACATAAGCAGCACTTAGTAACCCATCTATTATACATTCGATTATGTAAACCTCCTAACATACCCTACTGCAACCTTTTATAATTTGAAACACTATTACTATTTGCCAATTATCTTTCAGTTACCCTTTGATACAGTTATTCCATGTCAAAAGTTGACTTAGCAGGTTATTAAATATTATTTCAGCCATATTTATTATTATTTGTCCTTTCTCTAAACATTTTTTAAAGGTAAAAAATCAACTTTTAAAAAAGGTTGCATTGTGCAGTATTTTTTGCTTTATCTAACATGCCTATGGTCTAGAAATCAAATCAGACTAGACCAAATTCTGATTTTTTTTTAGATTACAAACAAGCTTAGAATTTTGCATTCATCTTGCTAATCGTTTAATAATCCAATTCATTATTACTTTCAACCTTTTTCATCCACTGAGTAATGGACTATCAGAGTTTAGTTTTTTTTTTTAGAAATCTGTAATTTTTCTTCTTCATATTATTCCAGAAAACTTCTTTATTTCACCTATCCATCTCAAATTTTTGACCTTTTTTATAATGGTCCTTCTCATTTTAATCATCTTTAAGAAATCTGTAAGTTCTATTTTCTATATCATTTCAGAAACATTTTTTATTCTATCCATGCTTCTAATATGTGGTTGCTTTTAGTCTTGCAAATTTTGGAGGATCTCATTTAAGACTTCTCTTTTACCATCTACTATGATTTGTTGTAGCAACAGACTTTGTTCAGCACTGTTTCATTTTGGTTGCTAAATTAGTATGTAGATATTATTAATGGAAGACATAAAAGGTCCAGATTAATCTGGATTGGTTGAATAAGTATCAAAATAAGTCTGTAATATAATATGGATATGAACATTGATATGGAAGGCACAATTCTGTTTGAGTCATTGAGTCAATTTTATATTTTTAAATGTAGTTAACATAATTTTTATTTTCTCTTTAAATATTTAACAAACTCATTAATATAATTGACCTTTTTTTAATAAATATGTTAATCACTCTTTTCACTAGGTGTAAATAAATTTGAACAGATATCAGCTTCAATCGTCATGCATGACACCTCTGCTGTATACATGTGTTTCAGAAATAAGTCTTTTTAACGACCTTATAGCCCTGCTAGTAATTCATGGAAATATAACAATGCCTCAGTTTTTATCAATACTGCAATGATGTCTGACTTGATATATTTGCATGAATTACTAATAATATTCCAATGCAATATTCTATGCAAATTTTAAACTCATAAACAGTAAAAAAAAATAGCTCTTAAAATATTTTAAAAAATACCTCTTAAAAATGTTAAATCCTGGACTTGTTAAGTGATAAACTTTAAGTTAAAACAAAAAGAGATCAAGCCATTTTCTTTGGAAAAACAACTAAAACTCTTATTAGCAAATGTCCTACTAAAAATAAAATTTAATACAATTTCGATTCAGCTTGTTCACTCTACCACAGCCTCAGTAAGTGATAATCATTTTAAATATGTTGAATCCTCATTACATTGTCACTAAGTGTCAGTCATCATAGTCCTTAACAAGATAAAGAGAGAACTCTTTTCTAGCCTTATAACAACTATTTGTATTGTTTTCACTCTTTGAATTCTTAGATGCCATTTTAAATCAGCTCAAGGTCCAATCATTTTTCTAGAATAAGTAAATTTTAAATTACAACTTAAATCCCTTGCATTTATATATATATATAAGCAGTCACATGGAGTTTAATTAATAATCATAGTTATCATTAGCCATATAATTTACTCATTTAACATTAATATACATAACAAATCAACCACACAGCTGAATATAAACAGACAAAAACCATTTTGAATATCTAAAAGTACATTTGATGTCCTGGTTAAATCTCTGCCACTTGTATATAATTTTTTTAAAAGTGATTTTTTTTTTGTAACAAATAAATATTTATATATATACAATTAACTTCATCTATACTATCAGGTGTGTGTGTATATATATATATATATATTACACTTATTATTTAAGTACTAATAATATACTATCAGGTGTGTGTGTATATATATATATATATATTACACTTATTATTTAAGTACTACTTTGGTGCAATTTGAAATTTATAATTGCAGTTTGTAATGTTGTAATTGACTATTTCTTAGTCTGCATTCACGATAGGTTATATTTATCCATTTAAATGTTTTATTTAAACTCCTTTGTATCAATAATTTTAATCTCTGTGGTCTCTATATAAATATATTAGATCATTAATAAATGTCGAATTCTATCTTTATTATTAAAAGGAGATTGCTTTGACAACAATTTGAAATTGCTGATTGTTATTGATATTGGAGTTGTCTAAGTATTGAGTGGTAATGATACAAACAAAATGTCCATTATTTAATAAATATTGTAATAATAATGAAAAAAAACAATATGATTAACAATTATACATAGTCTTACAATTAGCAGAAGTACTTTCAGTCAATTACTTAACCCTCTTCAAGTTATATATATTGTAACTAAATACGGAGATCAATGATCCATTGTAACATAAATAAAGGTAGATCAAAAGAATTAGAATTGTAATATGCAACTTGCTGAGCATAAGCTATTAAACAAAAGATAAGACTGAGTCATCAATCATATTAAGGGTCATTGGATTAAATGAAACACATTCCTATAATTAGAGTTCTCAAGATATCACAATATCAATAATTATAAATAATAATGCCTGGAGACTAGTCATCTAAGGTGTCTGGCCTATTTAAACCCTAGTTAGGCAGGCATTGTATCATCAATAAACAAGTAGAAACTACAAACAAATTATTAAGAACAAACTATTATAACTCAGACAATAACATCAAGTAGGTGAATACACTGGTAACTCAATAAAATATCTTCTCAGGTATACAGATGGTAGATTTTGTTCACTTTCATCTCTTGGTTTGATGTCAAGTGCATATTTAAATAAATACAAGTGAATATGGTCTAGCAGGGTGCCACTAGATTATCTGAACCTGGACACAGTTATATCTTATAACCTTTTCACATGTACCGGGTTTGAATCCTTTTTTGGTACTTTATTTCTAATAAAAATGAAGGATTTTGCTTTTTGATCCATATCACTGGATGCACTAATATTTAGGTAAACAGAAAACATCTTTAAACTAAAGTGGAGTATATAAAATTCATTGGACAGAAATCATTTCTTAGATCTTAACATAATAAATGTGTTTCAATATTTTTTTATAAGTTTTACTAGCTCAGATTACTATAGATGATGGAATGGTGGTTATAATATTTCTTCACAAATGTCAACTAAATACCATGAAATCACTATTTATTTATGGCCTTTAAACATTTATCTATCTCATTAAGTAAAACGTGATGATAATGACAATGATAATGGTTTCAACCACAGCTTTAGGACTAAGCCTAATCATAAAATTTAGTTTCAGAAATTAATAATTAGTGGCCAATCTTAATATATCTAATTGGAACTTAAATAGATAATATTCACCTTGATGATGAATGATCACAATTAATAAAGACTACTCTTAATGAAAGATATACGCCTTGTTTAATAAAATAAACTAATATTTATTACTGCATTTCTAACATATACATAAAAATTTCTAGACATACATGAAAATTTATATGGATAATAACAATAATAATCATAATTGACTATTTGAAATCATACTATTAATTTTAAATTCTTCCCCCTTTTCCGTAAATGGTATAATGCATATATTAAATTGGATGTCAAATTGACCAAGATTTTCACTCCACAAGAAAAACATGTCATATATATATATATATAAAAAATAAACACTTTTTTTAGCACACATAACTTTAGAAATCTAACATGTAAAGCAGAATGAATAAAAACAAAGGTTAGTGAAATTGGAAAGAGTAAGTTCTTCAGAAACAAGTTTTAAAGTGTCTTTCTATCCCCCTCCCTTCACACTCTGAAACCTATACTTTTTTAAAACAAAATAATTTAATATTTTAATACTGCTTGTTACTTCACATTCACTTGCAATTATACACAGGTAAAAGTATTATTATGTATGTGTATGTTTATCCCCGTAAAAACCAAAATATTATTTAAAACCCAAAATAATAATACAAAAAAAAAATTATTTTACACATTAATAATATTTCATAACTGTAAATTAATAAACAATCATAATTTTGGTACATACAAAATCATTAATGAAGCTTAAGGTTATCATTAGTAAGAAATTCTTGGTTTTAATCGATCTGAATTGTCTTTAAAAGTTCTTTAAATAAAATATACCACTTTATTGCTAAAATTTTATTAAGTCTCTGATATCATAAAGAAAATAGATATAAAAAGTCATATTACCGATCCTTTGTTTTGTGGCAAACTTCCAAGGGTTCAAACTTGTCCTGTTAAATATTTATACCTTTGCAGCAACAATTTCCATTTTTTGGGAACTATCTCTTTCTTGAGCTGTATAACTATTTGATGATGATGATTCTAATATGGTTATTTGCTTTAGTGGACTATTTAGAAATCCTTATATTAATTTTAAATTTTTCCTGTTCAGCATGATTCTTGTAGTGGATGAAATATAGCAGTTGTCTTCACATTTATAATTTTTCCTAGGTTTAAACTCAATCACTGGAACAATTAATTGGACTTTATCAGTAGATTGATCATTTTTCTGATCTCCTTCGAATGCAGGTGAATGTTTTCTTCTTTCTATTTAAAACAGCTTATC
The DNA here is from genome assembly GCA_028023455.1 of Epiperipatus broadwayi. Taxonomy (NCBI): domain Eukaryota; kingdom Metazoa; phylum Onychophora; class Udeonychophora; order Euonychophora; family Peripatidae; genus Epiperipatus; species Epiperipatus broadwayi. The sequence goes on along the minus strand of JAQFVV010006669.1, from coordinate 108,758 downwards.
TCTCTCAGTCAGTTGAAAGTGTAGAATATTTTCTTTTTAATTCAGACAAGGCTCTTTCTTTCCTATATGATCTGTGAGCTGATGATCTGGTAAAAGATGAGACATATATAAAAAAAATTCTACTCCGCCATTTTTATATCTTTAACCTCCAAAAATTCAATATATATAAAAAAAATGACTTGAAATTGGGAATTTTTGTAGAGTTGAAATGCTTGTCTTTTCTCTTCAATATTTTTAAGTCTGCTCTCCCAGTCAACTGATTTTCAGACTGCTTTTATATCCGATTTTTTTTTTCTATTTTTGACCAATTTGTTTTTAGCTGGAGAGTGCAATCTTTTTTTAGGAACATTTAAAAAAAAAATCACACGCCTGGTTTTCAGACAAACTTTTGTCTTAAAGAAAAAAAATAGTCTTAATTCTTTTTCCTCATGTATATCTGTAACATCTAAAATTGGAGCTTCTTTCTTTTGATCTTAGGATGAGACAATTTCAAAATTAGAGTTCTCCACCAAGCTTAAACTCCAAAATGACAAACAATCATTTATAAAATAAAATTGTTGACTCAGACAAAAAAAAAAAATTAACAGATTTTCCTCTTTTTATTTCAATATGTAATAAATGTAGATTTCTGTATGTAATGTACACACATATTTTATCATTCAAACCATTCATAAACTGTCCATTAATATGAATGCTAGTTTAGAAATTATAACCCTAATATTTAAAATTAAATCTGTAACTTTTTTAATTCAAATTACAATTATAGAAAAGTAAAATAGAAACAGAATAAGATATTAGAATCGATCAAGTGTAGGTTAGTTTTAAATAAAGTTAATATTTAATACATACAAATGACTAACTAGCTTTGTTAACACACATTGCCTATATATGTTTTGTAACTCTATTTAACAAATTGATTATTGAATAACTGAATGTGTAAACAACTAAAGAATATAACTGTTGTCCCCCCTCTCTTTCCGTCTGTTTTTTTTTTGGACTTAATCCTGTAGGGTTTAAATTTGGATGACCTACAGCTTCCTTTGCTATATAAAAATGTGATGATGATTTTGGTTCTACATTTTCTTTCATGCACATTACTACAAATTTAGCTACTGACTAAACTGTAATGGCACATATATATATATATATATATATATATATATATATATATATATATATATATATATATATATATATATATATATATATATATATATATATATATATATATATATTCTATTCACCTAAACTGTAATCAATATATTTCATCAATAAAGTTTATATTAAAATGCAATATGAATATTGTTTAGTGTTACAGTAATAAAGATTTAAACAGTAAAATAGTTTCACTGATAAAAGATGGAGAGAAAGTAAGTAGAGTAGGTATAAAAACAAGAAAAAAGTTTGAATATATTATAGAGAAATAACCAACTCATTAGAATGCGTTATTTTATAATAATAGTAAGAAAAATAGTTTGTTTGTTTTTTAAAAACACGTCAAGATTTACAGTATCATAAGAATACCAATAATTTCATTTAAGAATAATGGAGGTGTTTTTGGTGCTAAAACTTATGAATAGGAAAAAGTAATGTTCTGAAAATATAGCAGCAGTGTAAATAGATTTTAGGTTTTTGATGTTAGAAATTTGTAAATGATAAGAGAAAAATATGTTGTCTAATGACTCTTTTTGACTTATTGACTAAGATAGTTTTGATTTAATGAACAAATCATATTGTAGCTCTCATCATAATCACAAGATTTTGTTTAGTTTATTTCTCAATCAAGAGATATCTACAATAGAAAATACAACGTTTATTGAAATAAAATCTGATAGCAGGGTCTGCAGAGTTTAATATTTATAATAACAAAATTTCGAAACCAAAAGGCTTAAGGGGTACAAAATATTTTTAAAAAAAGGAAGATGCATAATAAAATAGAAAAAGAGAGTTAATTGAATATTTCTTGTGCTATTAATGGTATTTAAACAGATCGCCTACATTCTCTTCTTAGCCGATAAACAGTTTGAAAATTTTTCTATACGAATATATTCTTGTCTTTTATCCAATGAAATTATTTATTATTAATATATTAATAATTTGTACCAGACATTCAGAGATTATCCAATAATAAATAATATTCATGTAGTTAATTTTCACTACACCACTCTCACACTAGGTATGAACTGATTTCTATCCATTTTTAATACCTTGTGAAGGAATTTAATCATAAATATGTGACTAAAAACGTGAGAAAGATCTGTGATTCCCAAGATGCAAATTTCATGCTAAAACAGCACTCATCAGTTGCCCAGACCACAATCTTTTACCTTATCTTTATCAATGTTCAGTATATATATATATGTAATATACAAATCAATATATATATATATCAAAATACAGTACAATTTATATAAATTATATTCTTTTAGAAGTACTTTCAACTATACACTTTGTAGTCTTTATCAACTATATAACGTTGAATAATCAAAACGAGATAACCCTTAACAATACCCATAGTTCAATTCAGATTTCCCACAATTCTGTTATCTTAACATTTGATGACTGGCGATTCATTAAAATTTGACGATTTCTTGAAATCAACATAGCCTCTTTTATTTTACGTTTATTATGACAACGTTCAATTTGAATAATTTTCATATTTTTATAATCAAATTTAAATCCATATTGACAAGATTTATTATGATCAAATATAACAGATGATGAAGGTTTATTTACATCTGTTCCATATTGATTCTCTTTTTGAATTCTATTATATAAAAGCATATGTTTTTTTTATTTTTGAGAAGAGAATAAAAGAACATATGCTTTTATATAATAGAATTCAAAAAGAGAATCAATATGGAACAGATGTAAATAAACCTTCATCATCTGTTATATTTGATCATAATAAATCTTGTCAATATGGATTTAAATTTGATTATAAAAATATGAAAATTATTCAAATTGAACATTGTCATAATAAACGTAAAATAAAAGAGGCTATGTTGATTTCAAGAAATCGTCAAATGCTAATGAATCGCCAGTAATCAAATGTTAAGATAACAGAATTGTGGGAAATCTGAATTGAACTATGGGTATTGTTAAGGGTTGTCTCGTTTTGATTATTCAATGTTATATAGTTGATAAAGACTACAAAGTGTATAGTCGAAAGTACTTCTAAAAGAATATAATTTATATAAATTGTACTGTATTTTGATATATATATATTGATTTGTATATTACATATATTGTGAAACGAATACAGATATCAAACTTCATTTATTACATATATATATATGTTAAAACGAAGATTTGCACAGGTTAAATATATAAAATACATATTTTGCAGGTTCATCCGTGTTAAAAACTTTTAATATTAATATACTGACGTTTCGACTTGGTCACACAAGCCATCCACAGAGTTATAAAAGGTAGAAAGATGGCTGTAGAGGCGCTACAATCACTGATTTGAATAAAATGTTAAAATTCCACCAATAGCAAAAAATGTTAAATTTAGGAATGTTTTTTAAAAAAATTTTTCCAAATAGGAGGAAGTTTGCATGTATCATCTCGCTTATTGATACAATCTGGCCTTTTAAGTATCTCAATGGATTCTCTAATTTTGTACTGGTAGAGATTATCACATCTGGATATGATCCTGGTACTAGAAAAATCAATTTTATGACCTGAATCTATAGTATGGAGTGAGAGTGCTGATGATGATGAGTGTTGTTTAACTGCATTAGCATGCTCATCTCTCCTAACACTGATGCGATGATTACTCATACCTATGTAAGAAGCTTTACAATTTTTACATGAGATTTGATAGACACCATGAGATTCAAGAGGGATTGAATTCTTAGGCTTGGTTATTATATTACTGATCTTTTGATGAGCAGAAAATGCTGTATCTATATTATAGCATTTTAATATACATCCGATACTGTCTGTAGTTCCTTTTACATATGGAACACAAATCCTAATAGCTGACTTATCATCTTTTTGTTTCCTATTTTGTCTATTTTGGGATTGAAATAAGGCTTTTTTTATAAATTTGTAATTATAACTATTTGCTAATAAAACGCTATTAATATGATTTATTTCTTCTTTCAGATGTGTCTCTTCTGAAAGGTTAATTGCTCTATTTAAAAGAGTTTTGGCTACAGAAACTATCTGAGTTGGGTGATGATGAGAATGTAAATGTAAATATCTGTCTGTGTGTGTATCCTTTCTGTAAATAGAAAAAGATAAACTATTTGGTATTCTGGTGACTAGAACATCAAGAAAAGGGAGTTTTCCATCAGACTCTGTCTCCATTGTAAATTTAATATGAGGATGCATATTATTTAAATGTAAGAAAAAATCATCTAATTTATTTTTTCCATGTTGCCATATGACAAAAGTGTCATCTATGTATCTGAGCCAAATGAGAGGTTTTAAAGATGATGATTCTAAAGCACGAGTTTCTATATATTCCATGAATAAATCAGCTATTACTCCTGAGATAGGTGAGCCCATAGGAGTACCAAAAACTTGTCTGTAATGCTGTCCATTGTATACAAAATATGTATTTAAGAGACAATGTTTAATCAAAGCAATAATATGGTCTGGTAAATTGCAACGTTGTGAGATTATATTTAAAGCTTCATCAATTGGAATGTTTGTAAACAAAGACACGACATCAAAACTGACCAGAATGTCATTAGCATTAATTTTTAAACTTTTTAAAACAGAAATAAAATGAAGAGAGTTTTTAATATATGATTTAATATTTTAAAAAAAGCTAAGCTTCCTAAAAATAATATTTCAAAGAAAGAAAGACAAGCATTAAATAATATAAAATCGGACAAATCAATTGTTGTACTTCCAGCTGACAAAGGTAATGCTACAGTTGTAATGGATCGTGACATTTACCATAATAAAATTTTAGATCTGCTTAATGATAAAACTTATAAACTATCAAAAAGAGATCATACTACGTATTTGGAAAAAACAACAAAAGCTAGTATTAATAAATCACCTATTGAAACAGAGATAAAAAATAAAATAATCCCTTGTGAAAAATCTTGTGTCTGTCCAAAATTTTATGGACTTCCAAAAATTCACAAACCAGATACCCCCCTTCATCCAATAGTAAGTGCAATAGGTTCTCCAACTCATATTTTAGCTAGATACTTATCGGATTTCATTAAACCTACAATCCCATCTATTAAATCATATATTAAAAACTCTCTTCATTTTATTTCTGTTTTAAAAAGTTTAAAAATTAATGCTAATGACATTCTGGTCAGTTTTGATGTTGTGTCTTTGTTTACAAACATTCCAATTGATGAAGCTTTAAATATAATCTCACAACGTTGCAATTTACCAGCCCATATTATTGCTTTGATTAAACATTGTCTCTTAAATACATATTTTGTATACAATGGACAGCATTACAGACAAGTTTTTGGTACTCCTATGGGCTCACCTATCTCAGGAGTAATAGCTGATTTATTCATGGAATATATAGAAACTCGTGCTTTAGAATCATCATCTTTAAAACCTCTCATTTGGCTCAGATACATAGATGACACTTTTGTCATATGGCAACATGGAAAAAATAAATTAGATGATTTTTTCTTACATTTAAATAATATGCATCCTCATATTAAATTTACAATGGAGACAGAGTCTGATGGAAAACTCCCTTTTCTTGATGTTCTAGTCACCAGAACACCAAATAGTTTATCTTTTTCTATTTACAAAAAGGATACACACACAGACAGATATTTACATTCTCATTATCACCCAACTCAGATAGTTTCTGTAGCCAAAACTCTTTTAAATAGAGCAATTAACCTTTCAGATGAGACACATCTGAAAGAAGAAATAAATCATATTAATAGTGTTTTATTAGCAAATAGTTATAATTATAAATTTATAAAAAAAAAGCCTTATTTCAATCCCAAAATAGACAAAATAGGAAACAAAAAGATGATAAGTCAGCTATTAGGATTTGTGTTCCATATGTAAAAGGAACTACAGACAGTATCGGACATATATTAAAACGGTATAATATAGATACAGCATTTTCTGCTCATCAAAAAATCAGTAATATAATAACCAAGCCTAAGGATTCAATCCCTCTTGAATCTCATGGTGTCTATCAAATCTCATGTAAAAATTGTAAAGCTTCTTACATAGGTATGAGTAATCGCATCAGTGTTAGGAGAGATGAGCATGCTAATGCAGTTAAACAACACTCATCATCATCAACACTCTCACTCCATACTATAGATTCAGGTCATAAAATTGATTTTTCTAGTACCAGGATCATATCCAGATGTGATAATCTCTACCAGTGCAAAATTAGAGAAGCCATTGAGATACTTAAAAGGCCAGATTGTATCAATAAGCAAGATGATACATGCAAACTTCCTTCTATTTGGAAAGATTTTTTTAAAAAACATTCCTAAATTTAAAATTTTTGTTATTGGTGGAATTTTAACGTTTTATTCAAATCAGTGATTGTAGCGCCTCTACAACCGTCTTTCTACCTTTTATAACTCTGTGGATGGCTTGTGTGACGAAGTCGAAACGTCAGTATATTAATATTAAAAGTTTTTAACACGGATGAACCCACAAAATATGTATTTTATATATATAAAATTACTATAGTTTAATTATTAGGGTTGCAAAAATAATTTGTATGTCCAAATTATGCTATAATATTAAAATTTATAAAATGAAATACGTCTATAGTTTTGTTTATTATAATCTTCTTTAATTGAAGAGTAAAAACTAATAGGTTATTTAATTTTTTTTTTCAAGAAGTATAATAATTACTATTTCCTATTGCGTTGCCAAATGTATACTATTTAATACTCAATTGCCTTTATTTTCCACCCTTTTCTACAGTTTACAGTTTTGATTGCCCCAGCAATCTTTTTCAAGACTGTTATATCTCCTAATGTCAACTGTTACAATCAAATTTTTAAATTTTTAAAATTTGATTGTTGAGATTAGATCTAACAGTTCTCAAGAAGATTGCTGGGGAATGAAACTGTAAACTGTAGAAAAGGATGAAAAATAAAGCATTGTAAAAGTAGTAATGCGATTGGACAATTGAGTATTATGTGTTTATTTAATATTTATTTATTAAACTATATATGCAGGTTTTGATAAGTGATTTAAGATATTTTTGGGAACTTTAAAAATAAAAAAAGCAAGCTGTATTAGATTGTTAGATAAATATAGATAAATTGTTAGTAAAAATATCAGTAGATCAATAAATAAATTATAATATTATATTTTATACAGAAATTTCTACAGCTGATTATTGTCTTTTTGGATGTAATCCGCCATTTAAGTGTGTATCTGGAAAATGCGTATGTGGAAAAGAGAAGCCACTAAATTATAATGGAAATTGTTATGCAATAGGTAAGAAGTCGTTGGTGATATTGGAGTTAGTAACTTATTAATATATCAATAATTATTGTAGGATTAAAATAATTCAACATATTTATAGATGTTAGTTATTACAACGTTTGCAATTAATTACTAATCATTTTTCAAAAAATGTAACAACTATACTGTTATTACTATTATAGTGTGTATGTATTTTGTATGATTAATAATTCCCTTCTCTCTACTACATATATAGTCAGCGCTATATAAATGGACTATTAAATACGGAGTATTTTTTTTTTGTATATTATTAATCACCTGTTGTGTATATGCAATTTGAATAACCTATAAATATATAATGACTGTTAAATATGTGACGCTAAGTATATCTGATAATATTAACAGATCAATAAACTACAAAAGTTGTATTATAGTAATTCATAAAGTCCTACTTATTAGAGTCATTTCGATAAACTTGCGAATATGAATGTTTTCTGTTAGTATGGATGTTAATCTGCCAATCAAACAAAAAGTGAATTACTTTTATCTAATTACAATATAGTACTGTAAGGTCTGCCCATCCCTCGCATATGTATGTAAATGGATTATGTCCTGCACATGAGGGATCACATTGACTTATGGTCAACATGGGTAGGATGAGAAGGTTGGTACCAATGAGTGCTTTGAGCATTCCATCATCAGATTTTTAATGAAATGGGTGCCTGAAGAGTTGTGTGGTGCAGTGGATTGAAGCCTGTCCATTGAAGTGTGAAGATTGGCTATCTTAATATAAGCTGAGCATTGATTGTATATATGTGTGAAGATGATAATCTGGACTACCTGGTGAAAGCTTGTTTAGCACAAATTACTTCTATTGTCATTATTTATTTTTTCAACATGTGTGTGATCAAGTGTGTCAACAGTATGAGATAGCATGGGTACTTGAAGGTCATGTAAAAGTCTGAGTTCAAACCTTATATATTGCATATTGAAGTGCATGTATGAAAAAGCCTGCACTGTAGAAAAAAATATATATTAACTACACTATGCAAACTGTTAGCAAATCAATCACGATTAAACGAAAGGGTTGAGATTTTAAATTCGTAGTGAACGGTAAAGTTTTTACCAAACCAACTCACAATTTCAAATAACAATTAAATTGTAAAATATAATAATTTCAATAATACTATAAATAAATAATAATTATTAAACACGGAAAAGAAAATCAATACATAGAATTCGAATCATTCAAAGAAGTTTGAACAGATATATGTTAGGAATAATAAAAAGAAAGTAAAACCGACATATATGGATGAGAGAACAAACAGGTATGACAGGGATCATTGAAAAAAATAAGAAACTGAAGTATTCCATGTTGGGCATATTGCTAGAAAAGATTATAATAGGTGAGTTGAAATTTTAAACTGGATCCCAAGAGATTAAAAAAAACCTAAAAAGATATCATGTTAGATGGGTAGATGAAGTAAAGATGTTTGCCGATTTAATATGGAAAAGAGAGACTAGAAGTTGGACAAAGTGGATTAAACTTGGGAAGACCTTTTATCTGCAGTGAATCAGTAATGATTAAAAATGATGATAATTAAATATGTAACACTAGGAATATAAAAATTGTGAATTATTATAGTAAGTTGAGTTTTTTCTCTATAAATATTATGAAATATGTGGGTGTGTTTATTTGTAGACGTGTGTGTGTAAAAAATAATAAAACTTATTTTGTCTGTATAAGAATAAAAAGTTGATTTTAGAAATACTATATAAAGCCATATATATATAAATTATGAGTAAAATTTACTATTTAACTATCGGGCTAAAATATTGAATTACGTTTCTTTTATTTAGTTTAACTCTATTATATATATGCATGAGATTTGATGATATTAAAATGGTTGTTACAGTTAAGAATAGTTTGAAATTGGTTTAAAATTGACTAAATGTGATAGTTATTAAACATGAAAAGACATGTGGAAACGGTCTTATAAAAAATGACATTACAGATAAATCCAAAATTGTTAAAAATAATCTGTTTCATGACTATATCGCATGACTCCAGAATACGCATTGCTGTTTCAGCAGTACATTTCTTCCAACAGAAATGTGTAAGCTGGTATCATGTGATAAAGTCATGTGACATTTTATTGGTTTATACCCATTTTTTCCATAGGATTAAAATGCTTATAGTTCTTAAAAAACTAAGAACACCGTTCTATATATTTCATATCTATATGAGATTGATAACTTAAATTTTTCAATTTTGACTGTTAGCTTGAAAGTAAATCAAAGAGGTACATGATGGCTATTAGGAAGAAGGTGCATTCCATTGTTCCAAGATCCAAATCTTTTCACTGATAAAAGATATAAGTTTGAAACTATCAGATAGGACAGCACTATATATAAATTTACTAAGCACTATCATTTGGCATTTATAGTTATTAACGCTTACTGTAAATGGCATAGATGTGGTGAAATAAAAGAGTAAATAATAATAATCAGGAAATTCAGGCATAGTTTGAGAAATAAAATAATACTGATGTCAGATTGCTCAAGACAGTTCATTTGCTAATCCAATTGAGTTTAAATAAGTCACCTCTATAATATATCTAAAGACAAGGGATTTAAAAATCTATTCTCCATAAAAACTACCACTCAAAAAGTATTTTACATTAGTGAGAGCAAGTCATTTAGGCATTATTAGCAATTAAATGCATTTCTTTTTGTGTATCATGGATTAAAAATTAGAAATAGTGATAAGATAGGATAGACAATTTATTTTCTAATCCATCAAATTGTATCCAAAAACATGCCACCCTAAAACACATTTACAAGTTAGTTGCATTTTTATTATGATAACGTGGATCATCTATTAGAAATTGAATAATAGTCTTTGATTTCCAAACATCAATTCCTGTATGCAGTCTTCCATAATAAATGACCATTGATGAAAGAATTCTTCTTTTCTTGCATATATTAAGAATCAAAATTTTCCCCTGTGGTCCAATGGTAAAAGAGATAGTGTCAAAAATTCTAAATTCTTTGATTGATTTTGAAGAAAGAAAAACAACAATTATATAAGTCAATGAAAATTACACATTTTACAAATAAAGAATAGAATATGTTGAATAAATTTGAAGAGAAATGTATTGACTATGAAGTGAAGATTAACATTGAGAAGATTAAATGTTTATGGATAGGAATAAATGCAAAAAAACTACAAATTGAAATCTGTGATATAATTGTTCAATAAATAAAGAGATTTAGATATTTGGGTACTTGGGTGAGTGATGAGGAAGGGCGTGGATATGAAGTTAAAAGAAAAATAGCATTGACAAAAAAGACATTTATTAAAATAAAATATTTTGTAAACCTTTGGAAAGATAATTAAGGAAACTATTAATTAAATAAGTGTGGAATGAACAAATGTATGGTTGTGAAGTGTGAACAATAAATAATAAAATTAAAAACAAATTGGAAGTCTTTGAGATGTGGACAGGGAGAAGAATGGAAAAAATCAATTAGATGAAAAAAATAACAAATGAAGTTTTGAAAAGAGTGAAAAAAAAACTGATTGAAGAAATCAGAGAAAGAAAGAGTAACTGGATTGGACAAATTATAGTTTAATGAATAATGTTTTGGAGAGAAGGTGTGTCAAAGTATGAAAAAAGGATGGAAGAGATCACACTGTTGGATGATATAAGAGATGGAAAGAGTTATGTGGAATTAAAGAGCTGGAAAATAAAGACAATAGAATAAGGAAATGGTTGAATTGATGATGTGATTAATCTTTGGACCTGTCCATTGACAGCATAGAATGATACAATTGTAAATAAAATAAAAAGTAATCCATGATGCTTGGGCAACCAGATGGTCTGCGGTGCTACTGGTGTTGTTTAATATAGCTTAATCAAGCTCCAGGTGTTGTCAAATAAAAATCTGGACAAGATGATACTGTCCTTATGGCAAAATTCCTTTAACTTAGAAATGAATATGTCTTCAGGCTTGGTATGAGGAATGGCGAACTTGTTTTGACATCTGGCCATCCAGGTGGCATAAGTGATGAATGTTGAAAGTCTTGAGATGTCATAATCTCTAGACAGGAAGCAGCTCTTGATATCTAATATTTTGTTCAGGGAAATGTGGCAGTTGTGAGAAATGAATGTTCTGATTTTGTCATATGCCGGGCAATCATTTATCATGTGGTCAAAGGTTTCAGCTCTTGATATCTAATATTTTGTTCAGGGAAATGTGGCAGTTGTGAGAAATGAAGGTTCTGATTTTGTCATATGTGGGCAATCATTTATCATGTGGTCAAAGGTTTCAGAGGTTCTGTGGCAGTTGTGACATGTAGGATATATGTTCTTGAAGAATCTCCTGTAGTTCAGGAACCAGTTTGTCTGGAGTGAATCCAGATTGATTTTCACTAGGAAATCCATGAATCTTGGCTCTAGCTTGAGATGTTTGAAAAACCTGATGATCACCTGGTTGTTGCAACTGAGGTACTTTTGATGATGAAAAGAAAGAAAAAAATAATAGCAGATAAAAAAATGGGTGATTAAAATAAATCAAACCCCTTCTTGTATCATGTAAATGCTTTAATAGGTTTGATCAGCTATTGGATAATTTTAAAAAAATGTTTGAATGATTTATGGTTCATGAATTTGTAAGCAGTTCATGCATCAACTTATGACCTTGAGCTCCAGAATTACTGTACCAACCATGCATCACAACCATTAAATAATTCCTATCTGTATCAAGGATGATTATAAAATCAAAAAGATTTTCAAGAAAGGTATCATTTTTTCAATAAAAGTCTGACTGTTGCTATGATATTTTATCTTGCTAACAAACTGGTATCTCTGGCTCACCTGTTATGTTTTTCAATAAATTCATGCATAATGAGAGAGGGTGATATAGTGGGATTAAGATGATGAATGTATTGACAAAAAACAACTAAAATATTATTGAAAGCCATTCTAAATAAGAAATAAAAATCTTGATGGAACAATATTGCAAAAAACATCTGTCTATATGGATTTTATGCAAGTTCAGATTTGATTGTAATAAACTTTTCACCCTATGTACAATAAACAGGGTTCCATTAGATTAAGGATTGCTTTAGTGTGATCCTAAAGTAAAATACTTATCAATTAGGCATCAGTATTCACAAATTTAAATAGTGATATTGATGAAGAACTCTTTTTTCAAAAGGTCAAAACTCTTAAATCTATTAATATATCATCATCATCATCTGATTCATTATTTCAATGATGAGTGATGATATGAATAAACCATAGTTGTGATTAATTTTTTACATCATTTTGAACATATGATAAGACAGATAAGTATACTGGCAAAAAATAGGAATAGTCAAGCATTGGTGGCTGAGAGGTTAGCACAACTGCTTTTCAAGCAGTTGTCCCGGGTTCACGTCCGACCGACGACTTGACATATGAGAAAAAAAATGAAACTAGGAATGTGTTAAGTAGAATCAGAATTAACAAGATTATCATAGTTATAAAAAAAAAAACTTCAAATGACTGAAACATTGCATAACCACCATTTTTATACTTATATAGATTGTGTAAACATAGTAAATAGTGGTCATGTAATGTTTTAGTGGTTTAATACCAATCCTTCAAAGGTGGAAGGTAATTGTGGTTATTTAAAAATCCAAAGATACCAAGATGTATAGATACTAAACTGGGTCACATCTATATGATTATATGAATGAATAAGCTCAGATTGAATACATTATTATGTCATTTTGGACTCATAGCTTTAGAGTTAACTTAAAAGATAAAAGATGACAACTGGATGGTTGCATTAGATCCTGCTTTCAGATCCAAGGCCATCAATTAGAAAATAGTCTGGGGATATTGGATTGGTAAGCATTAGATAGGGATTTTGATATACAAACCTTCTAGCATCCTTTGATTAAAGTGGCTTACACTAGAGGGCGCTACTGTATGGAATTAATTGCTACTGTTTAAAGTAGTTCCACTACTGAAACTGATATACTGAATCCTTATGTTAATTTTGAATTCTTATAGTTAAAAGTGATTTAAAACTGCTAAAATATCATAAGAGCACCATTTTCTAAGATAACACAAGCTGTTAAAACAATAGCAAACTCTCAGTACAGTAATGACACCTAGTGACTGTATATATCAATTTAGATCTATATGATTATACAATTGAATAAACTTGAATTAGAAACATGAATGTGTTTTCATTATGGGCTCATAGCTTTATAGATAACTAAGTGGGTAAAAGATGGTTGCTGGAGAGTTGCATTAGATACTAAGATCTAGATGCAGTGCTCTCAGATCTAAGGCTTCTCACTGATGAAAGCCACAAGCTAGAAACTAATTTAGGGATATTGGACGAATAAGCATTAGATATGGATTTTATGCCCAAACTGTCTTGCAGTCATAAATTACTAGGGCTGGCGCTAGGTGGCACTACTGTAGAGATTTTGCTATTTGTTAAAAGCGATTTCTAATTACATGTCTGCATTTTTTCAGCAATATTTTCCAATACTCAATGATAACGGCAAAAATCAGAAACTAATATGCAAATGAAGATTTAAATATTAAGGATAGGGATTTTATGTGCAATAATTACTTCTTATTCAAATTATGCTAGAGTCTAGAGAGCTGTTCTTTATATTTTCTCATAACACATTACAGGCACTTCTTCAAATTTTTAAAAACAAATTACAGAATTTATTATTACATAGCTTTTGTTAAAATATTCTGAAACTTTTTTTTTTTTTTACTTTTAAGCATTTCTTGGAGCCAGCTGTTTTGTTGATTTACAGTGCTCAACTTATGATGAAAATTCTGTATGTAAAAATTATTACTGCGAGTGTAAAGAAGATTATCGAAAACGTCATGGCACATGTTTCAAGAGTGGTAATTAAACTTAATATTTTTGTTTGTTTCATGTTACAAACATTTTATGTATAATAAACTTCATAACAATTATATACGAAATTAATGGATGAATATTAATTTATATATAGCTCATGGCAGATTACAATTTTTTTCCATTTCAATTATATGTAACCTATGATTATTTATACATATGTTAACAGTTATATATGTTTATTGAAGCTCGTACAAAAAAAAGGTATATTAATTACAAGTAAATATATGAACGGACGAATCCCAAATACATATATGTTCACAAACAGATTTAGATAATCAAATATATATGCAACATCTTATTTCTTCTCTCATAATTTTCACCCATTGAGGAAATTTTGACTGTTAAATAACTTTTAAAAATTTAAAAATTATGGTGAATAAAGCATATTGATTAGCAATATTATATATTTAAAGATACGACAAAGCAATTGCACACACGCGCGCATGTTTATATATATTTCATTATTAATATCATCATTAACAACTATTTTGTAAAAAAAAAAAATGTTTTTTTTTTTTTTTAAATTACTAAAAAGATAAGTTAGAAACTTTAAAAATAAAACATTTGTCAAGCATTGGTGGCCTAGTGGTTAGCATAGCTGCCTTCCAAGCAGTTGTCCGGGTTCGCTTTCCGGTCGACGCTTTGGCATATAAAAAAATAAATAAATAAATAAAATGTTACAAAACAAACAAGAAAAAGGATTACAATCAGAATTGCTATTTACTAAAATAAAAAATGAAAATGTTGCATAAGATTACCAATTGTTGTAGTCAGTTCGGGGAGATAACTAGTGCCATGATAAATTAACAACAACCATATTCACAGTTAATGTAAATGAATAAAATCCTTAAGGTAAAAAAAAAAAAGAACTGAATGGAAGAATAATGATGATTAATGAATTAAGTTAAAAAGATGATCTACTTATTAAATTTTTAAATGTATTTTTTTTAAATAGTAACAAGATCTTTGTCACCTATTTTTCAAGCATCATATAAACCGTTGCAGTGTATAGAGTGCACAAGAAAAGTATTTTCATTATTTATATTAATATCTTTAATGCAATCAACATTTATCTTATTATAACTATGTGTTTGAAAAGGAAGGTTATTTTTATCAAGCATTGGTGGAGAGTGGTCAGCATAGCTGCCTTACAAGCAGTTGTCCCAGTTTTGCAGTTTGCTTCCTGGCCGATGCTTTGACACATGGAAAAAAAGGAAAGTTTTTAATAAATGTAATTTATTAGTTCTTACTTATGGATCTGAGACTTGGGCACTTAATACAAGAGCAATACAAAAACTAGATCACTCAAAGAAATATGAAGAGATGCATGTTAGGAATAGCAAGAAAATATTAAAATCCAATATATGAGTAAGAGAACAAACAGGCATTACTGACATTTATTGAAAAAAATTAAAAGACTGGAATGAAGTTGGGCTGGAAATATTTCTAGAAGAGATGATAATAGATGGACTATTGAAATCTTAAACTGGATTTCAAGAGATTATAAAAGACCCAAAGTGTGACCACATGAGATATGAATGAAATGAAATAACAAGGTGTGCAGGTATGAAGTGGAGAAGAATGGCTAGAGATCAGAGAAGATGGATTGCACTTGGAGAGACCATCCTGCAGTGAATTGATAATAGTTGACAATAATGAATAATGATGATGACCATAATCTTGAAATCAAATAACATAAATTTCTATGACTAATGATTCCATTATCAACTCTAGGCTCTAGTGCTTGCTTTAAGAAGAATGTCATTGGATATTCTAAATCCATAATCTGCCAATCAGAATGACAAATATCAGCTTTCACTGTGTTTTAATAAATTTTGCATTTAGGTATTTTATATTTATTATCTTTTAATTGGAATGATGACTGCAGCAAATGAGACTCTTTAATTTCTCTTGCAGGCCTTAAAGAAACTGAGCAGGGCAAATTTGTAAGGTCCATTTCATATATTGTTGTCATTGCAGTTGTTTTACTATATATGATTATTCATACAGTATGCACACATGGATGGACTGCTCACCAACACACATGAGCCATCATGATGAGTTTATTGACTTTTTACCTCTAATATTATGATCAAAAAACATCATGGTCTTTCTTCTTAGTTACCTGATACCATTTAACTGAAATATGATTTGAGTTTTCTTGAAGGCAGAATAAATGTGTGCATGAATATTTTTTTTTTTTAATAGATATTTACAATCATAACAGACAAAAATAAATCATGGTCCTTATTTGCAAGACACTGTAAATTTTCCATCCAAGTCAGAGGGTGCTAAAAATTCCCTATTTGTGAATCCAGTCTGTCATTTGCTGATTTTTATTTAGATATATATAACAGGAGATCAATTTTAAGTGAAAGAAGATTGCAAGAATTGAAAGCACTGTCGTATATTAAGTGGGACATTATTGGACTTTGTGAAGTTGAAGAAAAGGTAAAGAAAGAATTGATTTAAAATGTGGACATGTTCTGTACTATAAAAACACAAACATTGGAAGTACAAGTGAAATAGGATTTATTATAAATAAAAATGGAAGAATAACATTGTGGAGATTGATGGTGTATCGGACAGTATGGCAAGATTAGTTATTCAACTTAATAGCAGATACCAAATGCATATAATTTAGGTTTATGCCCTAACAAGTTCTCATAGTGATGAAGTAGTAGAAAATTTTTATATGGATGTACAAAAGGCTTTTGGTCAACTAAACATTTTAAAACTGTTATGGGAGACTTTGATACTAGAATTGGTAAACAAATGAAAGATAAAAGTGTTGTATGTAAATTTGGTTATGATGATAGAAATGAGAGAGGACATAGACTTGTGGCATTTGCAGGAAAACTAAACCTTTATATTATGATTTTTATTTTAGAAAAAGGTTAAATCAAAATGTTCACAGAAGCATCCAAATGAAAGTACAGCAGAATTGGATTATGTTTTGACTAACAGAAAATACATATTTCAAGATTGTAATGTTCTTAAGATATTCAATACAGGAAGTGATCATCGATTATATATATATATATATATATATATATATAATCGATGATTAACATATATATATATATATATATATATATATATATATATATATATGTTAATGCAAACTAGAGACACAAAAATTATTAATCCTAATCTTCAGAAACATTCCAATAAATTTCAATTAGAACTTACAAGTCACTTTCAAATATTAACAGACTTTGAACAGGATTCAGGTTTGAATGAAATTGATAGGAAAATAACTGATACTGTAAAGCGTTGATGGCCGAGTGGTTAGCACAGTTGCCATACAAGCAGTTGTCCCCGGGTTCACTTTCCAGCTGATGCTTTGACACATAAAAAAAAGATAGCTGATTCAAAAAAGTAGCAGTTGACCAATAAAATTTCTACTGAGACTACACGAAAAAAAATTTTTTTTAATGGTATAGGTATTTGTCTGAATGTAAAGATATTAGCCTGCATTAATTAACTAAAATATTAATATAAATATGATAATAATAATAATAATATAGACTAAATATAATAAACTAAAAAATAAGCATGAGAGGGAGCCTTCCATTATTTAGCTTCTTAAAAATATCAACTTACAATAAATAAATAAAAACTAACTTTTTTACAATATTGGGAAAATATTACTTCTTACTCTAACTTTTATTTACCTATTATCTTCCTATCACAGTGGCAAAACTCTCCATACAGTAGCCCCACTCAGTGCAAGCCAGAATAAACAATGGATGCAGGAAGGTTTATGCACAAAATCCCTATCTAGTGCCGACTCATCCAATATCCCTAGACTAGTTTCTAGCTTGTGTCTTTTATCTATGAGGAGCCTTGGATCTGAGAGATCTGAGATCTGCACCTACATTTTATGATCTAATGCAATCCTAAGATCTAGGTATAGTGCTTTCAGATCCACGGCTCCTCATTAATAAAAGCCACAAGCAAGAAACTTGTCTGGAAATATTGAATGAGTAGACATTAGTTAGGGATTTTATGCACAAACCTTCCTGTATCTATTCATTACTCTAATTTGCACTGAGTGGTGCTACAGTATGGAGAGTATTGCCTCTGTGAAAACAGCTTGTGTAGTTATAAAGAATGGTGATCATGTGATGTTTGATGATTTATTATTACCTATTTTTCAACATTATATATATATACACACATACAGTATGAATTTTTACTTTGTGTTACTTAGCTCAATTTAAGGAATAAATCAACAAAGATAAGTTCAAGTGGTAGCCTCCCATTATTTATATTTAAAAAATGTTGACTTGCAATAATTTTAAAAAGGCCGACCTTTCTACAGTTCTTTATAAATTACTTGAAGCAATATTTAAAATTGTTAATACAATAAATTATTTGTTTTTAAAAATAATAGCAGGATGCACAATAAATTAACGATGTTTTATTAATATTTAAATACATGTATGTTGTCTATACTAATCTTAATATAATTAGAAGGGACTTGAACTGAGTCTTTCAAACTCCCTACAGCTATTCACTCTGTCTTATATACTCGATACACATGACCACATACATGTGAAAAAGATGAGTGCTGATTCAATATGAAATACTTACATTGGAAATTATTTATCACATGTATATGGTTATGTGTATCAGTTGAATCACAGACTGCAAAACTCCCCATACAGTAGTGCCACCCTGTGCCAAACAGAGTAATCAATGGATGCCAGAAGGCTTGTGCATATGTAGGGAGTTTGAAAGTCTGAATTCAAGCTCCTTTTAATATTTTATTAAGTGCTTTATAAATTATATACTTTAAATATAAACAATATTAAATATTATCCAATACAATATTTTTAAAGATCCTTAAAATATATTTTTATTCTTTATATATACAATATATGCTAACCATGTTACAATTTTGTGGTGAATAATTAAAGTATGTTATTACATAATACATGCAATTGTTAATGAAGTTTATTAATCAAACCATATAAAGCATCAAAATGAATAAATAGGCATTTATGCTAATGGTCTCATAAATTTACATTATTTTGGCCAGAAGTATTGGGCATCATTAGATGACCCTAGAGATTAAAACAGTCTTATCTCCCTTCCATATAAGTCAACATGATAATATGTATTAGTTAAATTAGAAATGCATGATTCTATTCAAGAGAGAGATTATATATACTGTACCATTCATGGTTTAATTTTAACATTCACTGTTGGATTTAGGCCTTCTTTTATGCACTAGAAAGTGCAAGTTAATCAAACTATAGATAAAGAACATTTGATTCATTTATAAGTTCGAGTATTTCAAGAACATGGTTATATTTCCTGATTAACGAATCTAATATTATTTATAATTTAAATTGTGGACAGAAGCAGTTTTTTATTTATTTCAGAGGGTGCCAGAGTCATTAAACTTACTGATTCTACGTGAAGCATATCATAACTTATGAAGCAAATAATTAAAAAATTGGGATTTTGATTTCTTATCATTTTAATATTTTATATGAATAAACAATCATATTGGCAAAGGTAATGTATACATTTCTCACACAATTAGCTAACAATAAATCTAATAAACTAATATTAAGAATGTACAATGAAAGTTGTGATTAAAGATAAATATTTTATTATAACAAATTATAATATTTAAAAGAGAATTGTTAATAAGTTGGACAGAATGCACACATGCAAATCCAAATAATATTAAACAAATAATTAAAGAGTTTATGTTATATATAAGTTTCTTCTAGGCGAATGTCTATTTTGGTAATAGAAGCTTTATAGTTAAAGTTAGTTTGCAAACTTTTAATTCAGTCACAAATCTGTTTTATACATGTATACATGTATTTCTTGGGATCCTGAATTCCTTGGAAGTGAATTGATTTCTCCTGACAGCATTTTTTACCTCTAGTCCACTTTAAGGCTGGACTCAAAGGTATTTTTGGAGTGATCTCTTTGTGATAAAAGATGTTGTCAGTAAACACTCTGGTTCCACTCATGCATGACAGCTCAGTCCAGTATAAAGATAGGCTGGGATATTTTCTGCATCCCAGACCCACAGAAACTGCCAGCACAAGATAGTCATCATCAGTGTTGAGATTTTTGCGCAACTTTCTATTTTTGTTTTTGTTTTTTTATCAGAATACAAGATAATAATCTTGTACATTTTTTTTTTCTTTTTTGTTACAAAATCTCTTTTTTATAAAGTATTTTAGCCATCTTTAATAAGCACTCTGATTCTAATCATTTACATTTACAATTTCTTTTTTTTAAATCTTGATTAGTAATCTGCATGTGCATACATTCCTTCAAATTTCAATTTTGCATTAATTAAAGAGGTAATAACACACACACAAATAATCTTCATTGTATGTATTTAAAAATCAATCATATTAATTAAAAAAAAAGTAAATTGGGTCTTTTAAACGAACTTTAATTTTTACTTTTTTTGTTTAGCTTTTTAAATATCACAAAATGCCAATACAGTCATGAACTATATGTATTTTAATACTGTTCATAAATACATATGTATTACAAATAAAATGACAGAAACTGTATGTAAATGAATATTTTATGCAATTATTCAAATTCAAAATGCATTATTCTGATGAATAGAGTAAAATTTAATAATAATAAAACTCTTGGAAAAAATCATAATCATTAATCTAGTTATTATTTACAAATGATTGCTATTTGTAATTAGTTCACTTTGTTATAAGTTTTTTATGTTTTGATATATCTTGAATATATATATATATATATATATATATCAGTGTATTCTTAATAATTAGTAATACTAATGAATTCATATATAAAATAAAATACTAAAAGTTGATTATTCATTATTATAACTAATCATAAAAAGTGATTTTGACAATATTGCTGTTTATTTATCTATTAATATTTTAATAGTATATATATATATATATATATATATATATAGATAAATAACACAATATGTACATATATATATATATACATATATATATATATATATATATGTGTGGAAAATCTACATATTGTGTTAGCAAAGCTGCAGGTACAGCCAGCATTCAATAAATTTATTGAAAAGAAAATTGTAAAAAATCAAAGTAAAATTGGCTATGAAGAAGACTGTGGGACAGTCAGAAAGTAAGATTGTGTATGCATATTGAAACAGAAACCTTCCAATCTCTTTCCCTTTCACCATCAACCTAATGACCTACTCATTTGAACTAGTTTTGAACCTATCTTAAATGTAAAAATGTTATATATAAGTCGAGTGGTAAAACTTTGCTATAATGGCTGCTTGAATTGCATCATCCATTTACATACGAAAATACGCTATAATTGGACAGGTTTGATAAAATCATAGGGTAGAAATCCTCATAATTATTCATAAAATGTTTTATTAATTTATCAGTCAATTCTTAATCCTATTCACTGTTATATTCGTATGTGGATGGATAATTTGAACCTTGAAATAATGGCATAATTATTTATATATATATACATATTTAAGATTAAATAAAAATAATGTAAAATGTTTTCTTTAAGATATATTTACGGTTTTCTGACTTAATGTTTTATAGATATAGCTGAAACTAAAGTATTTTCTTTTAGATCTGTCAAATTTGCTTTTTTTAAAACAAATAATATTGGGAAGGAAAATATGTTAAAAGTTATTTATTTCAAGTTAAAATAAAAATCATGGGTTTATAATTAAAAATGGGAATTTTGTATAAACAAGAAATCAATTAGTGACCGCACCTAGGGTAAAAGTAAAATCTAGTTTACTGATTGAATTTGTTTGCAACAAAAGACTTTATCATTAAATCAGAATACCGTTACTTCTGCTAAGCTTTAACATTTTATAACACTTAAAAAGGAATTTAATTAATGAAATCTGAGTCAAAATTATATAATTTATATATTTTAATAATTTTTTTAAGTAAATTAAAAATAAAACCTCAGACACTTTATCACTAGTGAAAATCAGATTATATGATTTTGTTTAATTAAAAGTCAATTGGTCCGGAGGCAAACGAAATTCCAAAAAGGTGTTAAGGCTTGGTGAAAATTTATAAATAGGCCAGATTTTAAGTGGGAAAATATACTCCATCTTGCTTTTGAAGAGCTGTTACTACGGAAAGCTAAAAATTTGTTAATTTAACTATGGCTTGATTGTCAGGCAAAAATTTTCTGCAATTCCTTTGATGGAATGTTTGAGTTCAATCCACCCAAAAGCTGAAGCAACAACCAACATTGCCTTAACAAGCTTATAATAAATAGAAGATGCCATAAGCCATTAAAAGAACTCACCTTCATTCCAATTTCAGTCCAGCTACAGCAACACCATTTTAAAATCGTCTCCCAACTAATTAGAAGATACCATAAGCTGCCAAAGAACTCACCTTCATTCCAGTTCGAATATCTCCAGTCCAGCTATAGGAGAACTGTCTTAATATTATTAAAATTGCACAGCTCTGTGTAAAATTCAAAATAATCATTATTTCTTCAACATCAGGTTAGCTAACTATATTATTGTAAACTCTTTCTAAATTGTTTTCTAAATAATATTTGAATTATATAAAATGTAATACTTTTGCTAATTTTTCTTTATTAATTCAATGTTTTGCTATATAACTTGATCACTGCAGTATATTTACTTTTCTTTTGATTATTTTAATAATTATTAATTATGCCTATGTTTTGAAACAGCGTGCATTTAATAACAGAATATGTTGTTTTTTTTCGATATAATTTAAAATCTTCTTATTATTATTTTTCATAGTGTCATTTTGCGCACCATTTCAAAATCCTAATTTATAAATAATGGAGACCCTTTATGCTCATTATTATTTTGTCATTTAGTAAATAATTAATGTAAATATAAAATGTGGCTTATAAATCCAAATTTTCAACCATTAATTATTATATTACTAAAAGTTAAACTAACCTGGAGTGTAATCATAAGTATATTTTTCTTATTAAAGTATTTGTAGGTCTCTTAAATATACTCCCCCCCCCCTTAACAGTTTATTAGTTATAGATAACTAAAGAGATTTAATGGGATAAAGTAAAGTTTGTCTATATATATTCCCGTCAGTAGCATATCGTATTTCTCATGCTACAGAAGAGTTGGCTCTTTTGATCAGGCTTATAAACTAGTGTTCATTTAATGTATGATATTTAATTTATAATATACTTTGGCTTGGCGGATGGGAATTTTTATCAATATTTTATTGTTGTGCTGCTTTATATATATATATATATATATATATATATATATATATATATAAGATGGAGACACACATATGTCCATATATATATATATAAGATGGAGCCACTGTAAGTCCAGCCCATCTTCCTCTTTTATGGGTAGTGCAGCATCTAATACTGAGCTAAGGGCCAGATTAGCATGTAATTCCCCTGCCTCTTATGATCCAAATAAAGGTTCCCTTTTAGCAGCATGATGATCGGTCATTGGGTAAACTGGTGTTGGTCACAAAAACCCTAAAACTATTCTTCCATCCACAGAGCAACTTTATTATTATATTTTACTTGTGCCTAACATGTTAGTAAAATCTTTATAGCCAACTCTGCCTCCCTAATATGCAGTCTTCGGCATTGATCTGAAGCATTCTTGAAAACCTGTTTGATCTAAAGCTATCTGGGATGCTTGATATGCCCATATTTAATATAAAAATTTATTATAATCACATGTATTATTACATTTCACTCTAGACTTGATTTGATTTCATGTATAATAGCAACTCGAACTGATAATGAAAGGGCATAACTAATAAGTGGAACATAGTGATTTGTTATATAGCATGATATTTGGCTCCATTAAATAATAGCAACAAACTTATTTGCCAATGTATCAATTATTGTTCAAATGGCCTAGAGAAATGTTACTTAATAAAGAAAAATGTCTGCATGCATTTGCCAATGCTAAATAATGGTTATAACAAAATATATGTAAAATTGTCAATAAATATATTTAAATTCATCATATATCCATTTCGTTCTCATTATTAAATTAATCCAATTCACTAATTTACCATAGCTATTTATTAGTAAAGCCCCTATTAATTAAATATATTAGATTTTATCTTTGGAATGTCTCTAGTATTTAAGTTGTATTTAAGTTGTTTATATATATATATATATATATATATTTAAGTCCATGATTCTAATTGTTTTCTCCAATTTGCTAGCAGGCCGGATTAAGAATTAATTCTTGTGTGCCATCATGGGTTCAAATTCAGGCTGATCCCTGACCCAAATCTCGGACATGACTGGGTTTGAAGTACATTTAGTGAGTTCCAGATTGTGTTAGATGGATAAGCATGTTTTGACTGGTACATAGGTTTTTTTTCCGCATTTGGATGCCCAATTGTGAGGCTTCGATAGAAACACCTACATACCCTGAGTTGTGGACTTTTATGTGTATATAAATATATATATATATAAATTTATTTTGTAAGTCTTTCCTGCTCACTGGTGACTGGTGCCTGAGGATGATTGAATAAGTTATAAGTCATCCTCTTATAAATTTGTCATCAGGGAGCAGAGAAAAGAAATTTAGATTATAAGAAAAGGGGGGTCTCATTGTTTTATCAAAGTAATTTATGAATTGGAGTGGTTTAGAATGAGTAAGAAATATATATATAAATAAGGTCAAATTAACCAAAAGTTAAAAGGTTTGAAATTGGTACAGATGGGTAAACAGAATTAGGTCATAATCAAGAGCTATTTAAGTATAAAAAAAACAGCTGGAAGAAGAGACCGGGGGTGAATTAAGTTTTTATTAATTCATTTTAACATTAAAATATTATGTGTTATACTTTAGATATATATATGAAAAAAAAAAGATTTTTTTAAATTTTCGTATACTTTATTAAAGCTAGAAAAAAAGAAAAGGGATTTTAAAAAAAAAAGTTTCGTATATTTTATTAAATAAAAAAAAAAGAGGGAGATGAAAATTTTTTTTTTGGTCAGTTATTATATGTTGGATGGCATTGAGATGAAGGTGTAAGCTTATAGATATATCAGTGAGTTAGGCATAGAGCTAGGATGGGAGTGAATGAGTCATTCTTGAAGGGGGAGAGCAGCAAACTGCCATATTAAAAAGTGTAATAAAGTCAAATAAAAATCAAATATTTATTAAGTGCAAAAATAATAATAATAATTTTGAAAGGATTATACAGTATAACAGAATGAACAAAGAAACAGAAATTATGGGCAATGGGGAAGAGATAGAAGTAGGAAAGAAGATGAAAGGTGGAGGTATCATGTTGAGATCAGGAAGAGAGATTAATGAGTACAACAGCAGTACAGAAGAAGAAATAGAAGGGGAAACTAGTATGAGCCAGAATAGAGATGAGTGTGCACAGAAAACTGTTGCTATGCCAGAAAATTTAGTTACAGAAATATCTGAACAGATACCAATAGAGTAGATTAAGCAGGAAGGTCAGGATTTGAATTGGTTGCTGTGACAGCTTAGACAGGATGTGAAAGAAAGGGATAAAAGATACTGACAGGATGAAGAGGAAAGGGATCAAAAAAGGTATCAAAAATGTGAACAGAAATTTGAAGCCCTAGTCAAAGAATTTAGGTAAGAGATGACAGAGAGAGATATGTGCTTGGAAGAAAAATTGAGCCAAGATTTACAGGGACTATCAATCAGCTGCCAGCATAAATATGAAGAAATTAAGGGAAAAATCAATGAAATGTTACAGGGAAGTCAAGTGGAAAATAATAAAGATAGGGTTATGATTAAAGAAGAAGTTAAGGCCTTAGTAGAAAAGGTAGAGTGTCAGGAAAAGGGTTTGATAGATAAAGTCTATAAAGTTGGTGTAGAATTAGGCAGCAAATTTCAAGAGTATGAAGAAGCTCAAAAGGAAATTAGAAATGAAATATGTGAAATCAAAGAAGGTTTAATGCAAAAAAATCAAATGGCTGCCAAAGAAGAAAATGTTATCACAATGTATATTCAAGAGTTGAGAAGAGATGTAGCAGAAATAAAAGAGAAAAACAGAGAAAGTAATGAAACCAGCTTGGCTAGTGATGACCAAGCTAAAAAACTTAATAGACAGGAGGTAAAGCAAGTTGTTGGTGAGTCTGTAGATGATGTTAAAAATAATTTTAGAGGGGGGGAAGTCAAAGTCGATCATGAAAGCACCATAATCAAAAGAAATGACTTTTTAAGTGAGCATAAGTGTCAGATCGATTATGAAAGTAGCACATTGTCCCAGTATAAAGAAAAATTGGGGTGGAAAACAACGAATCTCAAGTGATGACGCAAAGTCAAAGCAAGGAATGGGGGAAAGCACTTGATAGAGAAAAGACCATTAGAAAGGAAAAGAATGTAAAATTTACACAAGAAATGGTAAACATGGTTGATACAAATAAAATAGAGCATTTAGACACCCCATGCCAAGAAACTCCTACAGAAAATACCAGTGAATTATTTGTAGTAGAACAAGAACTGAAGTTTGAAGTCAAAGACCTCGACCTGAAGAATGAGATACCGTATGAAGGCAGCGAATTCGCACGAAGTCTGGGAATGCACCCTAAGCGATCTTATGTTAGGTTGAAAGAAGAATATGAAGGCTATGGTTGGACATCTTATGAAGATGATGATGTAATATTTGGATGTTGTTTTGAGACAGACAGTAAAAAGTTACACCTTAAACAACCCCCAGATCCCAATTAAAATGTTAATTTTCTTGTGAGGATCTGACCTTTGACATATATATAACCTTTATATATAACACACTTTATATTTTATATATTTTTTAAAAAAAAAACTAACCTACAATATTTTTTTTTGACCAAGATGTATCCTCGTTTGGGTATATATCTGTTTAAGTTTTAAAAATATTGACTAATAACCGATAATTTCATTATATGTATTGATAATTGTTAGAAGCATTAAATGTATTATATATAGTGTAACATTTTCTATACATTAAAAAAAAACCATGATAATTTAGCTCCGTATTTACATAAGTAAAGTCTTTTTTTTTTATTTGTTTTTTTTTTTCACAAGTTTACTGATATGAAATGGGAACCTTCCAATCTCTTTCCATTTCACCATCAACCTAATGACCTACTCATCTGAACTAGTTTCGAACCTATCTTAAATGTAAAAATGGTATATATAGGTCGAGAGGTAAAACTTTGCTATCATGGCTGCTTGAATTGCATCATCCATTTACATACGAAAATACGCTATAATTGGACAGGTTTGATAAAATCATAGGGTAGAAATCCTCATAATTATTCATAAAATGTTTTATTAATTTATCAGTCAATTCTTAATTCTATTCACTATTATATTCATATGTGGATGGATAATTTGAACCTTGGAATAATGGCATAATTATTTATATATATATTTAAGATTAAATAAAAATAATGTAAAATGTTTTCTTTAAGATATATTTACGGTTTTCTGATTTAATGTTTTATAGATATAGCTGAAACTAAAATATTTTTTTTTAGATCTGTCAAATTTGCTTTTTTTAAAACAAATAATATTGGGAAGGAAAATATGTTAAAAGTTATTTATTTCAAGTTAAAATAAAAATCATGGGTTTATAATTAAAAATGGGAATTTTGTATAAACAAGAAATCAATTAGTGACCACACCTGGGGTAAAAGTAAAATCTAGTTTACTGATTGAATTTGTTTGCAACAAAAGATTTTATCATTAAATCAGAATACCGTTACTTCTGCTAAGCTTTAACATTTTATAACACCTAAAAAGGAATTTAATTAATGAAATGTAAATCAAAATTATATAATTTATATATTTTAATAATTTTTTTAAGTAAATTAAAAATAACACCTCAGACACTTTATCACTAGTGAAAATCAGATTATATGATTTTGTTTAATTAAAAGTCATTTGGTCCTGAGGCAAACAAAATTCCAAAGAGGTGTTAAGGCTTGGTGGAAATATATAAATAGGCCAGATTTTAAGTGGGGAAATATACTCCATCTTGCTTTTGAAGAGCTGTTACTATGAAAATCTAAAAATTTGTTAATTTAACTATGGCCTTCTTGTCAGGCAAGAATTTTCTGCAATTCCTTTGATGGAATGTTTGAGTTCAATCCACCCAAAAGCTGAAGCAACAACCAACATTGCCTTAACAAGCTTATAATAAATAGAAGATGCCATAAGCCATTAAAAGAACTCACCTTCATTCCAATTTCAGTCCAGCTACAGCAACACCATTTTAAAATCGTCTCCCAACTAATTAGAAGATACCATAAGCTGCCAAAGAACTCACCTTCATTCCAGTTTGAATATCTCCAGTCCAGCTATAGGAGAACTGTCTTAATATTATTAAAATTGCAGAGCTCTGTGTAAAATTCAAAATAATCATTATTTCTTCAAAATCAGGTTAGCTAACTATATTATTGTAGACTCTTTCTAAATTGTTTTCTAAATAATATTTGAATTATATAAACTGTAATACTTTTGCTATTTTTTTTTTTATTAATTCAATGTTTTGCTATATAACTTGATCACTGCAGTATATTTACTTTTCTTTTGATTATTTTAATAATTATTAATTATGCCTATGTTTCAAAACAATGTGCATTTAATTACAGAATATGTTTTTTTTAGATATAATTTAAAATCTTCATATTATTATTTATCATAGCGTCATTTTGTGTGCCATTTCAAAATCCTAATGAATAAATAATGGCAACCCGTTGTGCTCGTTATTATTTTGTCATTTAGTAAATAATTAATGTAAATATAAAATGTGGCTTATAAATCCAAATTTTCAACCATTAATTATTATATTACTAAAAGTTAAACTAGCCTGGAGTGTAATCATAAGTATATTTTTCTTATTAAAGTATTCATAGGTCCCTTAAATATACCCCCCCCCTTAAGAGTTTATTAGTTATAGATAACTAAAGAGATTGAACGGGATAAAGTTTGTCTATATATATTCCCGTCAGTAGCATATCGTATTTCTCATGCTACAGAAGAGTTGGCTCTTTTGATCAGGCTTATAAACTAGTGTTCAATTAATGTATGATATTTAATTTATAATATACTTCGGCTTGGCTGATGGGAATTTTTATCAATATTTTATCATTGTGCTGTTTATATATATATATATATATATATATATATATATAAATCCATCCATCTTATATATATATATATATATATATATATATAAGATGGAGCCATGGTAAGTCCAGCCCATCTTCCTCTCTTATGGGTAGTGCAGCAGCTAAGACTGAGCTAATGGCCAGATTAGCATGTAAGTTCCCCACCTCTTATGAACCAAATAAAGGTTCCTTTTTAAAACTGTCTTGACAGAGCATAATTAAAATGATATAAAATTAATGATCAAGCATCAAGGCATTATGTGTTGTTTAATTTTAAAAAAATCCTAATTATAACAATGAATGCATTACAACAGAGTGACTGTCGACTTAGTCATTCATATAGAGCATTTTTTTAATTTATTCAAAAATATTCAAAAATTATATTCCAATATATTATAATGTCAAATGTGGGTATTTATGATGTGAAAGTAGCATATTTATAGAAATAAGTAATTTATTAAATAGTGTATTAAATAGTTTAAATTATTAAAAGAAGGTTGCCTTGACAACAGTTTGAGATTGTTGATTGTTATCTATATTGGGATTGCCTAAGTGTTGATTGGTTTCTAATAGTGTATACTCTATATAATTCACTACTGTGATAGAGGGATCAACCTGCCATATGTGATGTTCAACTTTCTTAGAAACTCCTGAGCAAAAAATCATTCAAGTATTTGATGTTTAATATATAATTAAGCATACTCCCTCATAACTTTTTACTTTGTTAGAAATATATGAATTCATAACAATTAAAATTGAAATCATTAGTTCCTGTCCAGAACAAAGAGATAATATAAGAAATTTAAAGCCTTATAAAATAAGTTTTAAAGAACTAATCTCATTAATACTACACTTTTATAAAAGGTGATACAGTGCAGGAAATTTTAATGTAGTTTTTATGTGTTATGAGTCATAACTTAACCTAAGTGTGATCTATGTTAGTGATTAGCTTTTAATAGACCATGTTCATACTAAATCATATCCTTGTATGTCTTATGTTTGTGCATAAACAGAACATCTTAAGTTCATAGAAATATAAGAAATTATTTTATGTTCATTTTGTTAGACATATGCATGTTGGGTTATACAATATAGAAATTAAAAATATGCAATTAAGCATTTTAAATGCAAATAATTAGTGCTTTGTGAATAGATAAGGTAGGGTCAGGTCAAGGTTTATCTAAATTAGCGAAAAATAAAGTTGTATAAAGACTCAATATGGCTCTACTAAGAAAAGAAAAAAGGGCAAGCCTAGACATTAAAAATAAATGAATATTTGAAATGCCACAATAACAAACAAATGTTAATGCTGAAACAGACAGCTCATAGCCTATACAATGTAGATATATCATTGTAAACATTTTAAGTGAATAGTATTTGTAAAATGACAGCTCATAGCCTATACAATGTAGATATATCATTGTAAACATTTTAAGTGAATAGTATTTGTAAAATAAAGTGTTTTTTTTTTCATTTTTCAAATGTATAGTTGTATAAAATTGAGGAAAAGATGTCTTAACCAATTGTCTTATTTATGTTCAAGAATGGCAAAAGCAGAATATATGTATTTAAGTACCAGGAAATCTATCTCAGTTTTTTAGGCATAAAAAAAAATTATGATGTACTACAATATATTGTACAGATTGGTTTTGTCTGTTTATATAACAAGATCTAGCATCTAGGCAAAAGTTCCTAGAGTCCAATCATGCACAAGATACATAAGTCAAGAACACTCGTGAACTCTGCCTTATTTGCCTATTTTCCAGATCTACCAATTTATGAGCAACAATCCCGATGATACTAATCTAATTATCTCTCTCTGCCGGCATTACAAAGTGGAGACACAAAAAGACTCTAATTTGAAATTATATAACAGAACATTTTAGCATAAAATAGAAGTTTGACCCATTTAAAGGTCATGACCTTTCACATTAATTATATAGAGAGAGAGGATTAGTGGGAGATCTAATCAGAGCAAGCATAATTTAATAACTAAAATATTAATATTTTAAGTAAAAGAAACTATGATTCTGCAAGTTTATGATATATATTGAACCGTGTTTGAATATGAGGATTTGAAGCACCGGTCTCTTAGGCAGAGAAGAACATACTCGGAGAGTATGTATGCCCAAACGATAGCTATAAAGTATATAACTAGCATTACATTTCCAGGACATAGCTTCTTCTCGGCTGTTGAGTTCAACACCAAGTTCAAAGCACTTTTTTTTGTTTGTGTATAAACACGGGTGCCAGCTGCTTATTCTAAAATAATATTAAAAGAATAGACAATGCACTTTGAACAGTGGCCACTAACTCAATGCCTAAATCCATGACTAGCTCAGCTGTTTGTAATCACTAATAGATTATACTTAATTAGTGATTAAAAGAATTGATAAAAGAATTTGTTAAAAAGAATTGACCGACAAATAAAGTTTAATTTTAAAGATAATTTATTAACTAACATTTATTTACTAAATTTAAACATTTTATATTTCTAATAAAACACACGCATATTTTAAATTAACATTCTAAATAGTTTAAATATTCTTGAATATTTTCATAAGAGGACACTGGGAATTTATCTACTTTGACTAATAATATTGATATAAGGATCACGCACATATTAACTCATGCACACACATAATAATGATAATAAAGGACTACATAGTATTTGAAATTTAATCACACACATCAATAGTTCATTTATGTATGATATAGAGTTCATATAATTAGACTCTTGAAAGATTCGTACGAATTAATGCAATGCAATGGCTATTACAGTATAAACGAAATAAGAAAATGTTTTTACCTAGGCTTTTGAATGTAGATGTAGAAATTTGTTCTCTTTGGTGGCTGCTTTCGGTGAGGATATTTCCATTATGAATGCTTACCAGCTGACTGGGATGTTTCCATGCTGAGTTTCCTGATTTTCATGATTATTACTATCGGAGACAAATAGATACTGATGGAGATTTTCTAAGATGTTAAGCTGACATTATTTCACGGGCAGATCTGCTGTTTTCTCGGACATCTGGGCTGGAGATAAATGTGCGTTCCCAAGATCTTCTCAACACTGCATTTCGTTTGTTAACTGCTCAATTAATTTCTGAACTGCACTACTCAATTACTTTGTGAACTGACTGTCTCAACTAATTTGTGGACTGACTAACTGTCCGATTAAAAAAGTCTATTTATACCTGCGACATGTTGTCATTGTAATATCTCCTTCAAAGATCTGTTGTCAAAATTCCAGTGATAATTATTTGATAAACATGTTTTGGAAGATTGCTTAATTAGTAATAGCCATGCAAAAATGTTGTTTGATATTAATTGATAACCATTGCCGTGTTTTTTTAATGATAATCTTCTTTAACTTGCATTTATTTATAATAACATTTATTCTATTGTTGACACTCGCACATATATACGCACATATATTAGTTTTAACATTATTTTTTCTTTAATTAAACTTGAATGAAAAGAGATTTGTATGTTTTAACCTTTTAAATTATATTTTTACGAATACTAATAAAAACTCTTTACTTCCTTTTATAACCCTTAGTTTAATTTCTCAAACCAAGACTCCCCTCCCCCTTTTTGATTAATTAATTGTAGCTTTTTATTTCAAAACTAACGCTAGAAAACTATTTGATTTTTATCTTTTTCAAAAACAAACTGAATAAACTCTTCAACATTTAATATTATGTTTTTCTTTAATGAAAGATTATTTTAATAATATAATTTTAGATAAAATTATATGTGCCTATATCAATATAGGTACATTACACCGCCCTTCCTTTTGAGAGTAAAATGCGTCATTTTTGACCATTTTATCTCTGACAACATTAAATCTTAATTTATTATTCTTTCTAAGGTTGCTTTTTGGTATCTTTTCCTTTCCATGCTAAGGGCAATCTCCAATTATGCTTTTCTTCTTTCTATGCTGGTAACATTGCTTACAATGTTCATCCTGGATAGTGACCATGAGGACAAACTAATTTTGTGGCACAGGGATCTTTTATAGACGAAGCTTCGGCTGCCGATTCTCTTGATCAGACTTTGACTAAGAAAAGATGGCTGCAAATGGCAGGAATTTCAACTGTCCATTTCCGACTTACGCCCTGGAAAATGATTGCCGATTCTCTTGATCGGACTTTGACTAAGCAGCTGCGAATGGCAGGAATTTTCAACTGTCCATTTCCAACTTACACTTTGGAAAACGAGGTATGAGATATGGGGATTCTCCCCTGAAAAGTGACTTATGACTTACTCTGGTTGTTGCCAGTGTGCTTTTTAAACGAGGAATGATCCCGGCCAATCCATTGTGGGTACTAGAATTTATCCAGTCAAGAGCTTTAAACTTAATCCTTATCTAACTTATTTCAATACTACCCTCATCTCTTTAGATTCTAACACTTATATAATCCTAATACAACTTAGATTGACTCTCATTTATTATTTTTAAATTCATTACGAACATTATTTAAATATTTAGTTTTATGATACTTATTTATGCTACAATATTATTTTGAAACTATCATGGACACATATTTATTTATATTACAATATTACTTTAACCCATTACTTTAACTTATATATTAACGTGTGTGTACTCCGAGAAAAAAAACTACTTTACTTTATTATGATTCATTCATTATTATTATTTACTACAGATATATTATACTTATTTGCTTAACTTGATTTCTTTTTGCTTATTTCCGTTATCTTATTTATTTATTTCAACCTACAACTCTACTTTTACATCATTACTTTGACCCATTTATTTAACTTGATTTTATTGATTTTTTTTATTTATTTGATCTGTTTATTTATGAGCATTTCCTTAATTAATATGTGCATGTAGAAAAAAAATCTTTTATTTTGCGAAGCCTACGTTATTATTATTACTTGCAACATTTCATTTATTATTATTCATTCATTTTTAAATTTATTGTCTTAAGTTTTAAATAGAAGTTTCAGATTTAATTTATTAGATTTATTTACTTTAGAATAATCATATTCATGCTCATTGTCCATTTCCGGTCCTTTTTGTTTATTTCCTTTACTATTCTGCCCATTTACTAACTCTTAAACTATGTCCGGCAGCTCCTTTTTTTCTTTCTACAAATTTTATAATATAAACTAACTTTCCTCTCTTATCGGTTCTGCTTTTATATTTTATTGCTTTATCTCTTTCTCTTTCTGTTCTGTTTTTGACATTGTAAATTAGAAAACTTTTAAGCTTTACAGATCTCCGTATTTTTTCTAATTGTGAATATTTTTTCCTACACTACCTCTTTGTTTTAAATCTACGTCTACAGCGAATGTGAACGTTTACTTTAACCTTTTTAAATTTTTGTAAAAACTTTTCTACACTATCTACTACCTTTAACTTATGTTTTTCTTCTATTTCTTGATCTACATTTGTGTCTACTTTATTTATCACAACGCTATCTGATTCTAATTCAATTTCTACCTCTTTCGTGACCTCAACTTTCTGACTTTCTTTAATTAAATCTAACTCTATAACTTCTTGGTTCTTCTTTACCTTTACAGTTATCTCACATCTTATTTCTCTTACTTCTGCTCTGAGTTCTTTAATTTCTGTTTTCACCTGACTAATTTCTGCCTTCAATTCTGCTTTGAGTTCTTTTTTGAGCTCTTGTTGGCTTTGTTTAATTTCTTGACGCATTTCTTCCATCATATTCATCATCATTTTCATCATCATTCGCGTCTCAGATACTTCTTCTTTCTCCTTTTCTACTAACTGGGGATTTTTTAAATATATTGGGCTTTCTTTCAGATTCATTTTCGAAATTTTCAATTTCAAAGTACTAGCACTTATGTTAAACTAAATTTACTATACGATTTATTTATTTATTTTTCTTACTAAGATGGAAACTCATGCTAACTTCACCCTTTTAGTCCTTTTCACTACCTGATCTAATGCTTTAACTCCACCCATAACATCTAATTGACTCTGATTTGATAGCATAAATGTCAAAATCTCTTTTCATTTCGAAAAAAAAAATTTCGATCAATTCTTTTTTTTTTTTTTTTAAATTAAAACACTATTTTTTTAGATTTTTATTTTCAACAAGAACAAAGTATTTAATTAACTGTCATTTATGACAAGTTTGGCCCATGTTGGGTAAAGCCATTTGAACCCTTTTCGAATATGAGGATTCGAAACACCGGTCTCTTAGGCAGAGAAGAACATACTCGGAGAGTATGTATGCCCAAACGATAGCTATAAAGTATATAACTAGCGTTACATTTCCAGAACATAGCTTCTTCTTGGCTGTTGAGTTCAACACCAAGTTCAAAGCACTTTTTTTTGTTTGTGTATAAACACGGGCGCCAGCTGCTTATTCTAAAATAATACTAAAAGAATAGACAACACACTTTGAACAGTGGCCACTAACTCAATGCCTAAATCCATGACTAGCTCAGCTGTTTGTAATCACTAATAGATTATACTTAATTAGTGATTAAAAGAATTGATAAAAGAATTTGTTAAAAAGAATTGACCGACAAATAAAGTTTAATTTTAAAGATAATTTATTAACTAACATTTATTTACTAAATTTAAACATTTTATATTTCTAATAAAACACACGCATATTTTAAATTAACATTCTAAATAGTTTAAATATTCTTGAATATTTTCATAACAGAACACTGGGAATTTATCTACTTTGACTAATAATATTGATATAAGGATCACGCACATATTAACTCATGCACACACATAATAATGATAATAAAGGACTACATAGTATTTGAAATTTAATCACACACATCAATAGTTCATTTATAATAGTTCAACACAATTGAAATAAAACAACTATATAAAAATAATAAATATTTCCTTTATTGAACCGGTTTTCGCCCTACATTAGGGCCTTTTCAAAATACACTTCTAATATAATCACATGACCTTTATATCTATCAATACTCCCTCTAACATTCATTTTATATAATCATTTTACATAATCACACAACGTATTTACATATATATATATATCCCACTCCCCTCAATTTTTTTATTTTATATACATATTATTTTTATACAATAGATAAAATTACATTAAATACAATTCAATAATTATATATATATATATATATATATATATATATATATATATATTGAATTGTATTTAATGTAGAGCATATATATATTATACACCATAAAATTACATACACATATATTATACATTAAATTATATATCATTTCTCATATATTTTTACTAACCATATCTTCAAATATAAACTTATTTATCTATAATTAACAATTATTTATATTAACTAATTATTTACATATATCATATATATCAATTTAAAAAAAAAAAAAAAAAACAACAAATCAACCAGATATTAAATTTTCCAGTTATCCTTCAATGCCCATTTACTACTCAACTTTGCAGATCCTTTAACTAAATTAACACATTTATTCATATTTTCTTGAATATATACAGTCTCATAATATTTCCTTCTATTATAATCTTTAACATATTTTATAACCTTCATATCCTCAATACATCTCATTCTATGACCAGTATTCAAATAATGAACATATGGTCCTGAATTTATGTCCTTCTTTTCAATAGCCCTATTATGCTCTTTTCCTCTTTCTATTGCTGTTTTCCCCATTTGCCCTATATATATTTTACTGCAACTCCTACAAATTATTTTATATACTAATCCTATTTTACTTTCTTTATCATTCTCTCTCTTCACATTTGATATGCATTTTTTCAATGATTTATTATTCTTCCATGCAATTCTTATATTCTCATTCAACCTCCCTTTTCTTAAAATCTTATATACATCTTTATAATAAGGTATTGATATCCATTTATTATTGAACCTTCTATCCTTATTTTTATTTTCTTTTTTTCTTCCCCCATATTTTACTTCATCTTTACTCTTACTGTTCAAAACTTTTCTAATATCTTTTTTATTATACCCCATCTTTACATAATCCTTTTCTATATTCATTTTTTGTTCTATAGATTCTTTTTTATTTATTGTAAGTCTATCATTTTTTATTTTAAACCCCTTTAAAACTGACATTTTTTGTGACCAAGGTTGGTATCAACTAGGATCAATTATTCCTCTAATTTCAACATCTTTAATATACTGTTTCACCTCTATTTCATTTTCCTTATTTCTAATCAAATAAATATCCAAATATTTTAAACCGTTTTCTTCCTTGTCCATTGTAAACTTAATTTTATATATATTATCATTCAATTCATTAAATACTTTCAATATACTCCTACTATTTCCAACAACAATTATATCATCCACATATCTAAAATATTTAATTATTTCTTTATTTTTTATATATTTTCCTACTATTTTTTCTTCCAAATTATTTATAAACATCGATGATAATAACCCACTTATTGAACAACCCATAACCCATCCTTTTTTTATATTCCAAAACCTATCCTTATATTTAAAATACAAACTATCACTTATTATCATCAATGCTTCCTTAATAGTGTATATCCATTCTTTACATATTCTTCCACTTTTTTCCAACATACTTATAACTAACTTTATACTTTCATCTCTTGGAACACTTTGATACATTTTTTCTACATCTAACGAAGCAATCAAACTATTCCTATTTAATTTAATATTATTTAATTCCATAACAATTTCTTCTGAATTTTTAATACTATAGGTACCATATCCAATTACATCTACTATTTTTTTATATATTATTGTACATAAATTCTTAAGAATATGATTGTCAAAATTTACAATTACTCTTGCAGCCATATCTTCTTTGTGTGTTTTTATTTTTCCAAATGTATATGGATGCACAAAAGCCGTTGGATATAACCATCTATATTCTTTACTATTAATCAATTTCTTCTCTTTCATATAATTCAATATTGCTTTATACTTTGTTTTTATTTTATTTCCAGGATCTTTATACATTTCTTCATATCCTTGTTTTACTATGTCCTCATTCATTTTCTTATTATACTCAGATTCTTTTAAAATTACAAACCTATCACCTTTGTCTTCATGTTATTATCAACCTCTCATTATTCACCTTTTCTATAATTTTTTTTATAATACACTTTTCTTTCCATTCTTTTTTATTATAACCTTTTTTAATATTTATCACATTATTAAGTTTTGACTGCAGTTCAATTTTTAATTCATCTTTAATGTCTGCTGCTTCCACACTTACAACAGTTTCTTTATGGACATCTCCACTAACAAATGGTATATACTTTTTTCCCTTATTTAATATCTCCAAGTGATCATTATCAAACTCAATATTTGATAAATTTACAACTTTAACATTTTTTTTAATGCAATTATCACTTCCTATATTATTTTCATGTAAACCATCTTCCAAATTCTCATTCTTCCTTTTTAACCAATCCCATTTTTTATCATACTTTATGTTTAACATCTTCATTAATTTCTTATTATGATCCAATAATTGGTATTGTATATATTCAAATGTTTCTTTACACACATCTCTTCTTAACATGTTTTTAAGTCTATTATACTGTTTTATACAAATATCTACAATGTTATATTTTTCTTTTATAAACAAGTTTAAAATAGTTTCCTTAATCTTATTATATAAATTAATGTTTTTATTTATTTTTATATTACTTATGTAAAATTCACATGACTTGGGCATTAATCCATGTTTCTTACATTTATTTAGAAAAGATAACTGGTGCTTTAATTCTTCTATCCTTCTCTGTACATTCCAGACTTTTTTAAATCTTACAAAATTCACTTTACTTAAGACATTATACAAAAACGACCATGCCATATTTCCACTATTTTTTCCCATTCTACCTTAAAATATAATTTCTAATTCAATTAATTTAAATATAGTAATACAAATGATATTAAAAAGAAAAACTTTTTCCCCCTCCACCACTTCTTTTAAAAAAAAAAAAACGTTAATCCAAATCCAACGTCAATTAACCTTGAATAATCCTTAATAATGGTCAAACATAAATTTGTCCATAATTCCAGTGATAATCATTTGATAAACATGTTTTGGAAGATTGCTTAATTAGTAATAGCCATGCAAAAATGTTGTTTGATATTAATTAATAACCATTGCCGTGTTTTTTTAATGATAATCTTCTTTAACTTGCATTTATTTATAATAACATTTATTCTATTGTTGACACTCGCACATATATACGCACATATATTAGTTTTAACATTATTTTTTCTTTAATTAAACTTGAATGAAAAGAGATTTGTATGTTTTAACCTTTTAAATTATATTTTTACGAATACTAATAAAAACTCTTTACTTCCTTTTATAACCCTTAGTTTAATTTCTCAAACCAAGACTCCCCTCCCCCCTTTTGATTAATTAATTGTAGCTTTTTATTTCAAAACTAACACTAGAAAACTATTTGATTTTTATCTTTTTCAAAAACAAACTGAATAAACTCTTCAACATTTAATTTTATGTTTTTCTTTAACGAAAGATTATTTTAATAATATAATTTTAGATAAAATTATATGTGCCTATATCAATATAGGTACAATATATAAGATTTATTAATTTAAAGAAGTATGCATAAATACTTGTTTTATTATTTCATTAATCATCATTGGCCTCTTGATGTACATACAATTTGATTGACATTTACACAGTAACTGGTAAATCACGTGAAATTTGTTGATAACTTAGAAAAATACAACTTTAATTGTTACTCTATTCTATTGCGGCTAGATCATATGCCAATAATTTAATAACTATACTAATGAACAGTTGATTTAGTGCTATGAGGAAATATCTTTGCGAGATACCAATCCATCCCTAGAAAGAACAAAATATAGCACTTGACCAAATATTTAGAATGATTAATTTTATTACAAAGATCATTTTATGATTAAAATATTAACTTTACTAAAATACATTTTTATATTCATAAGCGAGATGATCTGTCTTTACTGAGGGAGAAACATGTGTGGGGTAGTTCGTTAAAAATATATAATGGCATCGCAAAAAGACACGCATATGAAAATATTTATAAATATAATAACTAAATCTATTTAGTAGATTCATAACATTATGATTTATGGACATTCATAGGTTTGATTTATGGTGAGAACTTTAAGAGAGTGGTGTATGCATGATGGTGGAATTAGATGATCCAATCTCGGATCCGAAAAATGTGCTTCCAAGTTTAAGGACAAAGAAAGGTGACCGAATTCTTTCTGCTACATTGGTAGGTTTGGTTCACAGAACTAAGTTGTCAGCTATTAATAAAAATTGCCAGATCTTTACAGAACAACCTTATGTCAATAGCGCATGTGACAAATAAGTTCCATGGGGGGTTTGTCAGCCGTGTTCTTGGATTTGGAATGAATATACGGGATCTGGATTATCGAAAATCCTGGGAAACAAAGCACAAAGACACACATATGTGTATTTGAACATGGAGGCCTGTTTGAATACAACACTTGGAATGAAAGACATATATTTTAAAAACTAAGGATGAATCATTGATAACCTATATATATTGGGAATGTCCAATGTAATAGTATGATTTAAATACTAAACAGTAATGGATTATTTAAACTTATTACTAAAATACATAATCATTGGAATAGAGAGTTCCCTTCCTCCTTACTTTAATTTATCAATAAACTTTCCACAATGTTAAATAAATATGAGAATTTGGTTATAAGTGCTTTTATATTATACTAAACATAATTTAAAGATATACGAATGGAGTGGTGGTTATTTATTTCATAATAAACAGATTTGATTTCATAAAGTTTTAAGGTTAGTGCTTATTATTTAAATAAAATTGAAAAAAAAAAAACATTTCTTAGAAAAACAGATTTCTACTCCATTTTTCTTCATTGACATTATAAGATAATTAATTTGTTTTCCCCAAATTTGCAAGTGTTTGCTAAGATAAAAATAAGACTTGTTTTAATTAAAGTTAATCTAGCCACCCCATAAAGTAGAGAGGGAGGAGATAGAAGAAAAATGACGTACTGGTGAATTTGAGAAATTATTGGAATATTTAAATATAGAAATATATATAACATGATAATAAAAGTTAAAAAATATTATTGCCGCATGAAGATGAAAGAAAATATTACACTTATTTAATAGAGGCTCAATGATAAAAGAAAATTAAAGAAAGTATTTTAGAGTTATGTGCATGCTAATATCAGATAAGTAAATTACAAATTATTTAACTGGAATGTTTAATTTCTGGTCAAAGGACCAGCTAATAGAACAATATTATTTTAAATGACAGACAGGGTTATGAGAAATATTTACAGAAAGCTGAACTTATAAATTTAAACATTAGGCAGCAGCTAGAGTTTTTTACCTTGGTAATTAATAGCAATTCTTGATGATTTGAGCATCCATTGGAAATAGTGAACTAGATCTAGTTAGATTTGGTCAGTCAGGTAGATAGCATTTCATTATTCAGTCTTTAAGTACATTAAAGTTCATGGGTGATAGGATCCTGGGCGATGAGTGCGGTAAAGAGCATGTTGATCAGAGAGAAAGGTGAAAATTTCCACTACTCATGACACATTGGGTTATTATAATGACAAGCATGGATTATATTTACAATTGCTGTTTTTTTAATTACAAGTCTCCTCTCAGGATTCAAATCTAGCAGTATTTATATTATTTTTCCATTTATCTTGGACTGAACTTTATTTGCTAGATCGGAGGCACTTTATGCACTAAGTGGATCTGGAATTTGCTGACCAGATACACCTTTTGTTAATGTAAGTTTTAAAGATAATGCAATCCTGCTATAATTTCTTGAACGATTGATTTAAAATATGATTTAAAATTTTAAAACAAAATTTGAAGTAAAATCTCCACTAATGGATTTTTACATCACTGTTATAAAAGTATAACATTTTAATTTGAATTAATGGGTTTATGGTCAATTGTCTTAATTGCATTCGAGAATATTCTTACAAGATTGTGTCAAACTTTATGACCACCATTACTAAAAAAATAACAAATTATACATATAATTTTTAAAATATACATTAATATAATACATTTTTTCTTTATATAAGTTTTAAAATTAATCTCACCTCACCTCTAATATGCACACATCCATGATGCACATATACGAATTAAAATCAAATCAAATATTTAGTTATTAAAATTAGTTACATTAAGATATATATATATCTACATCAGTTATTATTTTATTAGTTAAGCAAAAAAAATATATGTATTAATAAATACATATATATGCATAAGGATGGAGTTTAAATATGGTTTGGTGGTGGGAGATTCTGAGTGGGCTGTGAAGCTCGATCTGAGTATCAGGTCAACTGCTTCAATATATATATATTTATAAATCAATAATTGAGCAAAGATATTTTTTCTTCAGCCACAATTTTTGTTATAATTTGAAATAAATGCATGGGACATCCATAAATCAATTCATTTAATCATTAATTTAAGCTATATATGAGGGGAGCTACCAAAATAACCGGAATTTTTTAATAAAAAATTGTTTATTTTTAAGTGTTATAAATTTATGAATTACTATCCATTCATTGCAAAACACCAGTCTAAAGAG
The DNA here is from genome assembly GCA_028023455.1 of Epiperipatus broadwayi. NCBI lineage: Eukaryota > Metazoa > Onychophora > Udeonychophora > Euonychophora > Peripatidae > Epiperipatus > Epiperipatus broadwayi. The sequence goes on along the minus strand of JAQFVV010006669.1, from coordinate 65,700 downwards.
TTTGTCATTTGCAAAGTGATATCTTTTAATGTCTATGTAATTTTTTCACTACTTCTAAGTCTGCAAAAAAAATTGTGATAATTTTTCATTTGAGAGATTAAAAAATAATTGCACAAAGCAGAACTGAGAAAATATGAATGATAAACTGAGTCATGCTGAATTCAATTGAAAAGTGTTTCAATCACTCAAGGCTTCAAGAGATGACATTGTTGGAGTGGAGTTTGCCTTTTTTTCTTTGCCACATATTGGGATGTTTATGTTTTACCGCATCCCATAAGTGTTTTAAAACTTGCAGATAAAATGCCTGACCATGACAAAGTAAATCTGAGAGAAAAATGACATTTGCATACAAAAAAATCAATGTTAATTGTTTGAACATTTAAGCCATTATAAAAAAAATTGACAAATCCACAAAACATATTTTACAAAAAATGCGCTATGTTTTTCCATAATTTCATATGATGATGCCATTTGACAGGTTGATGCAGAAGGTTTCTTGCAAAAAAACATGTAATAGCAAAAGTATATTACTACAACAGGCACACAAACCAGAGAACAATTCCAGTTATTTTTGGTTCTCCCCTCATATAATAACTAAACTTTTGGTTGAAAATAAAAATTTATTTTTTTTTTCTTGTGTCAAAGCATCAGCTAGGAAGCAAACCTGCAAACCCAGGTTAACTGCTTGTAAGGCAGCTGCGCTGACCACTCGACCACCAATGCTTGACAATTATTTTTTTAATTTTTAGTGCTTTATTTACCAAAATGTATAAATATATACATAAATTATTTATTTATTAGCATTCAGATATCCATATCATTTGAAATTTGGCATGCCAAGATTGTTAGATTGTTCAAATGTTTGAATAACCCTGAGGTACTGCTTTGTCATAGATATTGAAGCAGTCAATCTTAGCTTAAGATTGCGGTTCATGTTTCCACCTATTAACCTGTGTTTAAACCTATATCCCATCCCCCTCTTTTGCTGTGTATATATATTTTATGTATATATTTGAGATGCGTGCCTAGGTTATAAAATTTTAACTTTTAAATTAACATTTTATTATTATTAATTTTATAAATTATTTTTAATTTCTCAATTTTATGATTATTAATTAAAAAATACGGGGGGGGGGGTTATGATTATTAATTCTTTTTATTAAAATACATAGGTATGGCTCAAATATATATATAGGAGCAAAATACTAACAAAATATTGATTTTTTGTAAATATTTTATTATACATCATTTTTAAACTTTTTCTTTTTAAAGTATTTTTTTTTCTTTTAAACTGTATATTTTGTAAAATCCAATATGGAAGATGCTACAGTTAATTATCTAAAAATAATTCAAGGGTTGGAGGCACTATTGTTTTAATCTGGGGTAGGTATTTTAATTAAAGTTTTACTTAAAATAAAATGGGATTAAGATTAAAGATACTTTTGTTATAAACATGTTGTCAAATCTATTTCTAATCTGGAAAATAGATTTGAATTTATTTTTGGACGTTATCTTACTGTTGCATCTTCAAAAACAACCGATAAAGAAAAAGTATAAAATGGCTGAATTTTGGGTCACAGAGATGAGATTGGCTACTATTGAGAGAACTGATTGTAAATGTATTACACATCACTTGAAACTTAAAATGATGTAGAAGTAAGTCCACCAGCCCTGTTGGGTCATCATCATCCGCTGCCATACCATTCTGCTGCCCAAGAGTGAAGTAAAAGCCCAACCTAAGAATTTTTGTATGCTAATAGAAGCTTGCTGCCACCAAAGAATTTTTATTTCAATTGCCATGCATGTGCAATATTTTAAATTGAACTCTTAAAACTGCAAGGTAACTTTTCAAGCCATCACCTCAAACTAAATCCAGCCTAAATAATTTATCAAGATTTCTTCTAATGTATTATTTAACTTTGTTTTTGTTTTAATATGTAATTTGCTCTTAAGTAATTTATTTTATTTAATTCTCTCTCATATGCTCTTAACTTTTCTTAACTTTGGTGCAGTCATTTATTTATATGCATTTATTGATTTATATATCTCTTTGCTTATTATTAATATGCAAATTTCCAGCAACCTGGCAAAAATCCTTTTTGTTTTTCAATTAAATCTCCATTAATTAAGGTTTTTTATGTTCCCTCAAAATATATTATATGATATATGTTTGCCAGTTTGTTTTTATGAATCAACATTTTATGTTGGTTTATTATAAAAATATATTTGTTTAACTCTGGATTTTCTTCCTGGGGTAAATCCAGAACTTAAGCTAATTAACACTTTGAAATCTTTTTAAATGTTTTTTTTTAAAATTCTGAAAGAGTGACCCAATAGTTATTTTTTATAACTGCCAGTCTTCTTATTTTTACATACTCTTAAAATATCAAATAAAGTACTTATATATTCTATTTATTGTAAAATCAACGAGGGTGGGATTGATATTTTTTTTAAAAAAGGGGGTAAATCTTAATGTTACTTTTGCAAAATAAAATCTTCAAGTATATTTTAAGTAAATGAAATGTAAATCTCTCTATATATATTATAACTGCATAGCATATTATTTGTCTAAATTATAGTACTCAAACAAGAGTCATTTATTTTAAAACAGTAAAATGTATTCAATGTCATTAGTGACATGTATCATTACTGTGTTACTGACATTTAACCTATCTTCGTATATAGATATATTACGTGCTCCTAGTCTTAATCTGGGGGTTGCAACAAGTTCGAACCCCTAGATTCCTTTTCATGCTGTCATATTAAAATGCCTCTGGTGGTGATCCTGTAAGTTTGGCACATGCTATGCATATCACTTCTTCATATAAAAAGGCCTCTAGCAGTGACCCCTAAGTCTGGCACATGCTATGCCCATCCACTTTCTTCGTATAAAAAGGCCTCTGGCAGTGATTCTCTAAGTCTGGCACACGCTATGCCCATCCACTTCATCTTTCGCCCAGAAGCACGATTTTTCCTGTTATTTCTCGGTTATAATATCAGCACCATAAACTTTGTATATTTATTTTTTTTTGCTTCATGACCCAGTTTTAATGCTCTAATATTAAAATTGCACTCTGCTTAAAATATATATAAATGCCAACTACTTCTATTTTATTAATTAAATTTATTTCAGTCTTATACAATCCCACCATCGTAACTTATTTCTGTATTTAAGAGTATCTATATGCCTTGGGGAAAAATAAAGCGTTCTTCGTACCAGTGCTAATTAAAAGAATTTTTATTAAGTATTGTAATCATATAATCAAATATGTTTTCAAATGTATTTTATTTATTTTTACAACCATAATGGTGTGAAAATAGTTTGTATTATATCTGTAATGAATCTCAGAACACTTCCCTAAATAATGATAGTCATCATGTTTCAGAACCGTACATAAAAGCGTTAAGCGTAATTTTAGGTAATCCTTTCTAATATTTGATTGGCATCTTAATATTGGACCCACCAAAAAATGTGTGCTTATGTATAATACATCAGTTAGCTAATAAAGAGCATATGACACTATGTAATCATCTACTGCTTGCTCATTCACACACACACTAATGTATATAATTAAGTCATTATGTAAATAATTTGTCATTACATTAAACTATATTTTTATTGTCATTACATTAAACTATATTTTTATTGTCTAACATATTTGGGTAGTTTGAATTTTTCTTTTCTCCACTTCCACGTATTACAGCCATGCTTATATATATTTTAGTTTTGTCATAGTAATAGATGTCTCATTGTCTTCTCCACTCTCCTAGTCAGCCGGATTAAAATTAATTCTCATGTGACATCACTATTATGTTATGCATTAGGTGTTTGATCTGGGGCTTAGAGAGTGGTGTTCAAATTCAGGCTCGTCCCTGACCTAAATCTCAGGCTTGACTTTGAAGTACATTTTGTCAGTTCTAGCTTATGTTAGATGGATAAACATTTTTTGACTGGTACAATATATAACACATGTATAAAATTTAAAGAAATCCATTTGATAAAAGTATGTTAAAAATTGACTACAAGATTTTAGCCAAACAAACACAATTTCTAAGGTAAATAAAAATATTTAATAATAATAAAAATCTTCTTTGTTAATGCACATGTAGTCATTACTAGAAACAGTAGGTGCTCATCATCATGACCTCTTTATTCTGTTAATTTGGCAATAAGTAACCATGAATGAACCTCTAAGCCAGTCTTTCTTTCACTTTTCTGCTTGCTTCCACTACAGTTAATTCTGTTCATTCTGTAATGGTAATCATATATGATAGTCTTGATTATCCTTTTCCTTGACCCATTCTTAATCCAATCATATCTCTTTCTAGTGTGTTCACCTATCAAACCAAATGTCCAAAATAATGTAAACTTTCTTCAATTTATCATCTTCAATAGTTCTTTTTGTGCATCTAACTTCACCACCAATTCATAGCCATTCAAAATATCCCCAAAATCTTTTCATTACATTTCATTTTGAGAATGTCTATCATTGCCTTTTTTTATGTCTTCAATATTTGTGCCTCACATCCATACATTGCAAAGAACCATATCAAAGCCTTCACAGGTCTACAGTTTATATACACATATTTCATTAAGTAAAATTTTAATTTGTAAAATTCTATCATAGATTTTCTTATTTTAAACCACAACTCAGCTGATGTTACATTTAGTAAAATTTGTAGAAAAACAGTAGCAATTTCTTCCAAATATAGTGACACCTAGTGCTAACAGATGCTAGAATGTTCAGGCATTATAATCTCATTTAATGCCTACTCATCCAATATCTCTAGACTATTTTCTATCTTAAGGCTTTCATCAGTGAGAAGCTTTAGATCTTAGAGCAATGTGCTTAACACTTTCGATCAAATACATTCCTCTAGCATGCACCTTTTAACTTTTTAATTAATTATAAAGCTATGAACTCAAATTCCAAACACAATAATGGTTCCAATCCAAGATAATTTGCATAAATAGTCATAGAAATATGAATCCATTTCAGTATCTAAATATTTTGTTATCACTGGTATTTTTATTTTAATGGTAGAACGTTTGTGGTGTAAATATATAGTGCACATGTTAGTTGAGGATGTAAATATACAGACATATTATTGTGTCTTTATAACATATTTAGAGTCTATAGAAAATAATTATTTTTCAAAGTAGAGGAATCTGAACTTGCATTCTGTGATAGATTTAGAGTATTTTCAAATAAAATATAACCACACAGGATCTCATGTGAATATCCTCTAAGTACATATTTGTTATTTTAATGAAGAGAGTTGCATAAATTCAAAATGTACTCCAAGGCAAAAGACTTTATTTACATTTATATATTTATATGCCATACTTATTTAGGTATTGTCAGTAAAAGTATTGGCTTCCATATCAAACTTTTCTTGAAGAATAGAGGGTGTGAATTAATGAGTAGTAGGAATCATCAACCTAAGCTTGACCATGGAGCTGTAAGGTAACTTATATCTAACATTCTCTGTTCTGAGTTGTAACAGAGACATAGTGGGACATGGGAGATTAATGGTTTCATAATATGAACAAAGGCTAAACTCCCATTAAATTTCTTTACTAAACATTAAATAATTACATAGCATCATTAAGTTAGTAATACATATATAATAATGTTTCTTAGTATCATTCCATCACTATGTTGTGGTATCATTTAAACACACAACACCCATAATGTATTTTATTTATAAATAGAAATCATAGAAGCAAATATATAACATATATTCTACTCTGAAATCTCTTCAATTCTTTAAAACTGTTATTTATTTTCATCACTTTTATCTCTAATATTGGTCATCCTATTGAAAGTGTAGTAAGGAAATCTGTTTGGTGCAATATTTTGAATGATGTCAGTCCAACGGTTTATGTGATTATGGAGTGTAAATTGATAAAAAACTTTTAATTAATTTTAGTTTTAGATACATATATTTATGAGTATATTTAACATAAGTGTTTACAATGTGTTAATAATATGGTTTTTATTTTACAGCTTACATTGGAGAAACATGTTTACATTCTGGCGAATGTGCCCTTGGGGATATTCATTCTGAATGCGTTGTAGGAAGATGTAGATGTGAAAATGGGTATCAGTTTGACAAAAAATGTATTCAGTCTAACAATAATGGCAAGTTTTTTATTATTATATATTAGTTTCTCTTTTGTTTTGTTTTTACTTATAACTCTACACAAAGTAAAACATGACCTTGCACTAAAATTTTGACTAATTAACATATGGTATTTTCTGAGTAATAAGTGATATGCCAAAAGCATCAATGATCTATGCAAAACATTAATACATTTTTATTCATATGTACAAACATGGAAATTGTACATTTTAAATCTTTTGTTTTATCATAGATAGATAGATAGATAGATAGATAGATAGATAGATAGATAGATAGATAGATAGATAGATAGATAGATAGATAGATAGATAGATAGATAGATAGATAGATAGATAGATAGATAGATAGATAGATAGATAGATAGATAGATAGATAGATAGATAGATAGATAGATAGATAGATAGATAGATAGATAGATAGATAGATAGATAGATAGATAGATAGATAGATAGATAGATAGATAGATAGATAGATAGATAGATAGATAGATAGATAGATAGATAGATAGATAGATAGATAGATAGATAGATAGATAGATAGATAGATAGATAGATAGATAGATAGATAGATAGATAGATAGATAGATAGATAGATAGATAGATAGATAGATAGATAGATAGATAGATAGATAGATAGATAGATAGATAGATAGATAGATAGATAGATAGATAGATAGATAGATAGATAGATAGATAGATAGATAGATAGATAGATAGATAGATAGATAGATAGATAGATAGATAGATAGATAGATAGATAGATAGATAGATAGATAGATAGATAGATAGATAGATAGATAGATAGATAGATAGATAGATAGATAGATAGATAGATAGATAGATAGATAGATAGATAGATAGATAGATGGATGGATGGATGGATGAACAGATAGACAGATGGATAGAGATGGACAGATGGATAGAGACGGACAGATCAACTGACAGACTGACCGACCAACAGACACAGACAGACAGACAAATAGATAGATATATAGATAGATAGATGGATGGGTGAATGGACAAACAGATGGACAGACAGATAGAGATGGACAGACGGATAGAGATGGACAGACAGACAGACCAACTGACAGACTGACTGACCGACAGACCGACCGATTGACAGACCGACCGACTGACAGACAGATAGATAGATAGATAGATAGATAAATAGATAGATAGATAGATAGATGGATGGATGGATGGACGGATGGACAGATGGACAGACAGATAGAGATGGACAGATGGATAGAGATGGACAGACAGATAGAGACAGACAGACCAACTGACAGACTGACCCACCGACAGACCGACCGACCAACATGACTGACAGACCGACAGATAGATAGATAGGTAGATAGATGGATGGATGGATAAATGGACGAACAGATGGACGGACAGATAGAGATGGACAGACAGACAAACTGACAGACTGACTGACTGACAGACTGACCGAATGACAGACCGACAGACCGACTGACCGACCGACAGACCAACCAACCGACAGACAGGTAGATAGGTAGGTAGGTAGGTAGGTAGATAGGTAGGTAGGTAGGTAGGTAGGTAGGTAGGTAGACAGATAGATAGATAGATAGGTAGGTAGATAGATAGATAGATAAATAGATAGATAGATAGATAGATAGATAGATAGATAGATAGATAGATAGATAGATAGATAGATAGATAGATAGAGGTAGGTGGATAGATGGATAGATGGATGGGTGGATGGGTGGATGGATGGATGGATGAACAGATAGACAGATGGATAGAGATGGACAGATGGATAGAGACGGACAGATCAACTGACAGACTGACCGACCAACAGACACAGACAGACAGACAAATAGATAGATATATAGATAGATAGATGGATGGATGGGTGAATGGACAAACAGATGGACAGACAGATAGAGATGGACAGACAGATAGAGATGGACAGACAGACCAACTGACAGACTGACTGACCGACAGACCGACCGACTGACAGACAGACAGATAGATAGATAAATAGATAGATAGATAGATAGATAGATGGATGGATGGATGGATGGATGGACGGATGGACAGATGGACAGACAGATAGAGATGGACAGATGGATAGAGATGGACAGACAGATAGAGACAGACAGACCAACTGACAGACTGACCCACCGACAGACCGACCGACTGACATGACTGACAGACCGATAGATAGATAGATAGGTAGATAGATGGATGGATGGATAAATGGACGAACAGATGGACAGACAGATAGAGATGGACAGATGGATAGAGATGGACAGACAGACAAACTGACAGACTGACTGACTGACAGACTGACCGAATGACAGACCGACAGACCGACTGACCGACCGACAGACCAACCAACCGACAGACAGACAGACAGGTAGGTAGGTAGATAGGTAGATAGGTAGGTAGGTAGGTAGGTAGGTAGGTAGGTAGGTAGATAGATAGACAGGTAGGCAGATAGATAGATAGATAGATAGATAGATAGATAGATAGATAGATAGATAGATAGATAGATAGATAGATAGATAGATAGATAGATAGATAGATAGATAGATAGATAGATAGATAGATAGATAGATAGAGTGAGGGGGAAAATATACGAGATTTTACATAATGCAAAACCACGTAAAACTAATTTATCAATTAGTAAAAAGAAGAGCTTTGTTTGCGTTAAAAAATGACAAATCTATTACTATTCTTCAGCCAGATAAGGGTAATTTTAAATAGAGTTGATTATTATAAGAAAATGCGTAATTTATTAAATAATAATATTTATAAGAAAATTTATGGAGACCGTATGACTTACCTTGAAAAGAAAACTAAAGCATTAATCTTGTTTTTATCCAAAATTATATGGTTTACCAAAAATTCATAAACCAGATATTCCATTGAGACCGGTTGTAAGTGCAGTTGGTTCATCAACACATATATTAGCTCGTTTTTTTTTTACTTCTTTTTTACAGCCACATTTAACAGAAATGTCATCATATGTTAAAGATACCAATCATTTTCTTGAACTTATCCGGGATATTAAATTTACCAAGAATGATATTTTGGTAAGTTTTGATATTGTTTCACTTTTTACTAGTGTACCTGTAAATGAAGCAATTCAAATTTTAAAAAAATTTTAAATTACCTAATTTTGCAGTGGTTTTGATTGAACACTGCTTATCGAATACATTTTTTTGTTTTTGATGGGCAGATTATAAACAAACATCAGGTCTAGCTATGGGTTCACCAATTTCTCCAGCATTAGCTTCTATTTTTATGGAGGATTTGGAAAATAAAATTTTGACTTCAGCAGTTAAAAAACCATCTATATCGCTGAGGTATGTTGATGATACCTTTGTTATTTGGCCTCATGGTAAGGATACTCTTGATGACTTTTTTTAATTTTTTGAACTCTTTACACAATATCAGATTTACTATGAAAATAGAAAATAATAACCAATTACCTTTTTTAGATGTTTTAATTGAAAGAAGGGAAGATGGTTCTTTATCTCATGGTATATATAAAAAAACCAACACACACTTGGAGATATCTACATGTTTCTTCTCATCACTATCCTACACAACTATTTTCAGTGGCAAAGACATTGTTGGATAGAATTAAGAGACTTTCTAATAATAGCCATTTTCTCCAGGATATTTCTGCTACTAAAAAAATGCTTCTTAATAATGATTTTAATAGGGATCATACATATAAAATGAAAAAAGTTTTTGATACATCAGAAATTAAGACAATTTTGCCATATATAAAAGGGAGTAACTTATAAAATTGGTAACATTTTAAAGAATAATAATATTCACATAGTTTACACTATTTTTAAAAAAATTAATGAAATATTTTCACTTCCTAAAAACAAAATTTCTTTGGAGTGTCATGGTCTATATGAAATTCCATGTAGGGTCTGTTCACATACATATATCAGACAGACTAATCATAGAATAAATATTAGAAAGGAAGAACACATTTTGTCAGTCAGAGAAAAATCCAATTTATCAGATATTTATTCTCATATAAAATTAACTGATCATGATATCAATTTTGATAAAATAAATATTCTAGCAAAAATTGAACAATATGACCAGAGATTGCTAAGAGAAGCTATAGAGATTTTTAAAAGGCCAAAGAGCATAAATGAAAGGTGTGAATTAAAGAAGATTAACAACATTTGGAAGAAGCTATTAGAAGACAAAATAAAATTTAAAACGTCTCAATCAATAGAATTTAAGTATGAGAAGAAACAAAAAGATAAAAACCATTTTAAATCTCACACGCATTCCTATGATTTGAGAAAGAGAACGCTTTGAGGAAGGTACATGTTATTGTACTGAAACGTCAGCTATTTAGCTATTTTACCACATGGAATATCCTGAAAATAATAATAATATGAAATCATCATTTATCTGTGAAAATATTAGAATTAACATATATATATATAATAATTAATAAAACAAGACACAAATTGTGTAACTTGATTTTTAGCTTGTATAAAAATGTTCACTAGAAGAAGTTTATCACTAGCTCCAATCAAGCTTTAATTTATAAGTGTGGAAAGAGATATAATTCAAAATCTCTATTGGAAAATCCTTATCCCCAGACCAATTGATTTTGAGCTTATGGCTCACCTCACATCAATGACGAGTTAGTATTGCAGACACTAGATCTAAAATACCAACTCCAAAGTCAGCACTTACCTAATATATTACTAACAATTTGAAAACCTGACTTTTTCAGTCACATAAATGTCTTCAAATCCAGCTCTACAAACCAGATAGCTATATGGGTCTAAACTCAGTTCAGTTTCACCATATATTAATAGCCTCAATGGGTGTGAGGACTTTCCAATACAGATTTTAAATTCTTTCTCTTTCAGCACTTATAAATGAAAGCTTGATTGGAGCTAATGGTAAGCTCCCTCTAGTAAACACACACACACACACACACACACATATATATATATATATATATATATATATATATTATCAATGATACTGATATATATATATATATATATATATATATATCAACAACCATTATCAATCCACTGAAGGATGAAGGTCTCTACAAGTTCAATCCATCTTCTCTGATATTTAGCTTCTCTTCTCCACATCAACCCTGCAGACTTTCTTATTTCATCCATCCATCTCACATATGGTCTCTTTCTGGGTCTTTTACAATCTTTTAGAATCCAGTTTAAGATTTCAATTGTCCATCTATTTTCATCTCTTCTAGCAATATGTCCAAACCAACTCCACTTCAGTCTTTTAATTTTTTCAATGAGGTCAGTGACACCTGTTTATTTCTTACCCATATATTGCATTTTCAATCTCTTATTATTATTCCCATCATGCATCTCTCCATACTTCATTGAGTGGTCTTAATCTCTATATTGCTTTTCCATTAAGTGTCCAAGTTTCAGATCCATAAGTAAAAAGTGGTAAAACACATTTATTAAAAACCTTCCTTTTCAAACCCAAGGCATATTTCCTTTTAGTATCAAGTTATTTCTACCAAAAGCACTTCAGCAAAGTTTAATTCTATGATTAATTTCATCCATTATATTTCCATTTGTATTACTAATGTGACAAAGGTATTTTTTGTATCATCATAATCAATCTTTCTTTTCATATTTTGCGAAAATCCATTAAACATTACTTTATTCATTTTAACATTTATCTTTAGTCTTACTTTCCTACTTTCATCTGATAACTCCTGCAACATTTCCTGCAGTTCTAAAGCATTATTTAAAAAAAAAATTACATCATCTGCAAAATCTAAATGACTTAAATAATCTCCATTTACTTTCACTCCTTTAGCTTCCCATTTTATTCCACAAAATACTTCTTGCAACACTGCTGTAAAAAGTTTTGGAGATATGGAGTCACCCTGTCTTACACCCTTGTCAATGTTGACTTTCCTAGTAGCATTATGCAATCTAATTGTTGCTGTTGCACTTTTATAAATATTCTTTAAAATATGACAATATCCTTGATCTATATCTTGATGATCCAATGCTTTAATCACTAAAAAATGTTTATAGAATCAAATGCCTTTACATAATCTACAAATCCAAAGCATAATGGCAACTCATGTTCATTTTTCATTTCTATAACTTCTCTCAATACCTGGATATTATCTACTGTACTAAAATCACTTTTAAATCCAGCTTGTTCTCTTGGTTGGTGGAAATCCAATGTTCTCTGTAGACGAGTTGTAATTACCTTGGTAAAAATTTTGTATAAAACTGATAAAAGGCTGATAGGTCTGTAATTTCTAATATCTTCTTTATCATCTTTTTAAATATTAATATTACTACTGCATTCTTCCAATCATCTGGTACAGTATTATCATTTAGACATTTAGTATATTACTTTTTCTTCACCTGCTTCTTTTATTAAAACAGGCAAACTCACTATACATATTGCTTCTTTTAGTATATCAATTATAATTCCATCATTATCTGGAGCCTTTCCTTTCTTCATACATTTAATTGCATGTCTCACTTCTGCATTTAAAATTCTGGGCAATTTGGAAGATGTAATATATATAGGAGGTACTTGTTCTTTATTACTATATAATTCTTGATAAAAGTCTTCTACCCATTTCATGATGTCATCTCTCTTTTTAGTAATAATTCCATTTTTTTTTCTTATTGGAGATATAAATTTCCTACCAATAGCAAAATGTTGTTTTAAACTCTTGAGACTTTTATTTTCTTCTACAGCTTTCATTGCTAGTTCACATTTATACTTACTTGTATCATTTTCAACTCTTTTCTGCACCATTGTAGAAAATTCGAGATATTCAATCCTTTTTAATGCATCATTTTTGTATATCTTCATATTTCTTCTTTTCTTCAAAATTCTCTAGTCTCAGTAGAAATTTTATTGGTCAATTGCTGCTTTTTTCTACCAGCTATTTTTGTTGCAGTTTTAAAAGTGTATCAGTTATTTTCATATTAATTTCATTTAAATCTGGATCATGTTCAAAATCGACTAATACATGAAACCGATTTGTAAATTCATATTTTTTCAAATTCATTACAATGTTTCTGAAGATTAGGAATATCAACTGTAAATACCGTTTATGTATATATATATAATCCCAGTGCATAACGCTATACTGAAATAAATATACAAATATTAAACATTAAGTGACTCCACATGGTTAAGAAATCCAGGACTGCCCTCTGTGAATTAATATATAAATACATTAGAGGACGATATTGGATTTCTTAACCATGTGGGTGATTTAATGTTTAATATATATATATATATATTATACCGGATACTCAATCTATTCTGACACAGAGGGCGCCACCAGACCACTACGTGTCTGGAAAATTTGTTTACTGTGATCAGAATAGATGATGATGATGGTTTGCGCCGACTAGACCCAGGGAGAAACAAGAGATCTTAAATTGTTTAGACAATTGAGACAAAAGCACAAAGACAAACGTCAGCCAAATTAAGTTTAAACATATTTCATAAATTTTATTATGAGAAAATAAATTATTAAATATAAGTTTATGATACAATAGATGGGGGTTAACTGAGGCGTGTACCAGACATACTAAAGGCAAAGCTATGACAGACTGACTGATCTTCTAATAAACAAATTTAAAAGAGAGGAAGCAAATTTCATTCAGCAGAGGATTCACCTAAACATTGGTTTTCACCTTCCTGATATTTAAACCATATGCCCCTGAAATAGATCAAAGAACGCAGTGCCAATGAGCTTTCCAAGATCTAAGCATGGTCAGATCTCGGATGTCCTTATATCGGTATGAACTGCACCAATTACTACATTTAAAATAACGGTGATTGATCCACCCCAAGAACAATTGAAAAATATCATTGAAATGAAGAAACAATTAAACTGGTGAATCCCAGCCAAACGATTGGCAAAAATTACTTTAAAATTAATAATTAATGGTCTCAATAAGAGACAAGTAAATGATTAGAAAAACAGTTGGTCTGCTCCAGCAATTAAAGAAAAGAAAATGAATTATAAACAAATTCTGAGTACATGCTGTGATAAATTTAAAGCATACATAATAAATACAAAAATAATCTTCGGAGAGTGCACATGAGTACGAGAATATTAAAAGTTGTAAACACTTTAGCAGAATGGAAGTATCGCTCACTTGTAATTTAAGAAAGGACAAATTTTATCTTCCTGCTGACGACTTATAAAATTACAAAGAAAAACACAATACTAATTTCCGCTTTTAGAGATCTTAGAAACGAAATCTCCACCTGCGAAAATCAGACAATAAAATCGTCAGCCAAAAGATTTTTGGAGGTTTAGCAAGAGGGCAAACATAGAGTATAAAATTAATTAATTATTAATTACTAAATAATTACAGGTAAGCATTTTAAAAGCACGACTGCCAAAGCATTTATAAAAATCTTACATAAAATAGAAAACTCACTCGTCACTCTCCAATAAACAAAATGGAAAGCAAATTAGAATCTTAAAACTAAGATTCTAAGACACACTATAAAATATTGAAAAACACAGCAAATATTAAATATGAGGCTCTATTGATTTAAGAATACATATTTGTGGTTAGATTGAATGGAGATTTAATGAGAACTAATTTACCCTGGGAAGAATAAAAATGAAAATAATTACCTTTCGGTAAAAGCAATGTTCATGAAGAGTGCGCACTTTTAATTAAGTTCATTTTCAGGTTCTTTAGGCAGCAAAGTAGATGTAGAGAGGTTCCGGCCTCTTTTAGGTGTTCAAAGTATTACTGGAGCAAACTTGGAAGTCAGGGATCCATCTTTTGTGGAGTTAGCAAGCCATTCGGGTGGTGATAACCAGTATAGAATTTGTCATTTTTGCCAGCGAAAGTCTCTAATAACAGCTGATGTACTTTAATTAAGAAATTTAAATGTCCGCGCTGCTATAATTTTCACGTGAGAAAACCACTTGTCTATCTCTCAAAACTGGATTAACTTAACACTCCAAATTTTTGGGCTATTTATACGATGCTCCATCTCCCGCGAAACACTTTCCTTGTTGTTCAATTTCTTTGCCTTTGGCAGGGCAAATATTAATCTCCCGCTCAATCTATCTAGGAATTCTACCCAGGGTTTATTGAAATGAAAACAACAACATAAAAATCAAATCTCCGCTATCAAAATTGTCTTCAATAATTAAAATAAAAGCAACAGGAATGCAATTAGCTAGCCAGCTTGATTTTAAATCAAATGGATTTAAAAACAGGCGGTATATGAAAACTATTTTAAAATAAATCGATAAATATTTTTAAAAAATCCGTTTTACATATAAATGTGTGTATACTTGGATACACGCATTCTGTTTAAATAATAATGAAATTTAAACCTTACATTTAATGAAACTTAAAAGCTTAGTAAATTTCTTTTTTTCGATAATGCAATTGAATCGGAGTTCAATCAGGTTCAACTGCCTCAAAACGTGATCAAAAAAAAAAAAAAACATTCCTGTAACTTTTTTTTTTTTTTTAAACTATAAACACTTTAAAATATTCTTAGAAATTCGGCCGAACATTTGCCTCGCACTCATGAAAAACAAAACAATATTTCATTTGAATCAAAACCTTTCTCCATTCTCGTAATTCATTAACAAAAAATTTTTTTATTTTATTTTTATTAAAAACAATCCGTCCGATTGCTAAATGCTGAACCCTTAACTTTTGTCCGGCGGTTCTTTTACTCCTTTTACTAACTTACTAAAATAAGTTCCTTTCCCTCTCCTATATTTTCTTAGCTTATATAATTTTCTCTTATCTCTCTCACGTTCTATTTTGTTTTCTACCTCATATGTTTGAAAATCTTTAGGCCTAGCAAAACACCTTTCTACTAAGAGTCCCCTTTTATTACTCATACTATCAGCATTAGTATACGGAACTTTTTTATCTTCTACCCATTTTTCGCACGTTTTAAATAAGATTGTTTTATAGATGGATTCTATTTCAGCTTTAAAATCATATTTCTTAATCTTTTTTCTAACTCTTGTCTTCTTTTCAAATTCATATTCAACACAAACAGTTATTGAAACCAATTTATTTTTAGTTTCACGTGGAGACTCTTCTACCTGCTTTTCTGTTTTTACCTTATAACTTTCTTCTATTTCTTTATCTACATTTACTAGATTTTCCACCACACTTTCTATTTGTAACCCATCTGTGCTTATTTCTAACTTTATTTCCACCTTTTCTGGCCTAGTACAATCCTGTGCTACCTTAATTTCTATATCTTTTATGACCTCAACTTTTTCTACTTTTTCCGTTATTTTCCCCCTCATCTCTCTCAACTCTTTAATCATTTCTTCCTTTATAGCCTCCTGGCCCTGTTTAACTTCACTAATTTCTTTCTTCATTGCCTGTTGGCCCTGCTTAATTTCCTCCATGTCTATTACCAACTTCATCAACATCTTCATCATCATCTGTGACTCACTCTCTTCTTTTTCTACAATTTGAGGGTTTTTGAATGAGACAGGACTGTCTTCTACCAATGCCGCCCTGTCACTTTCTTCGTTGACTTCCATTTTCGACACAAATTAAATTCACAATATTAACTTCTTAAAAGAAAATCTAAAATCTAATAGCAAATAAAACGCTATTTTCTATTTATTAATTATTTCCTGTTCACTAATTATTTATATGCCAAAAGATAACGAACTATAAACACTTTTAAATTCGAAAACTCTGAAAGATTTTCATCTAAAAGAAACTCTAATTATTGTTTTCTATAAATTATTTGTTTGTCTGAAAAAGACGAACTATATTTAACTCTTGAAATAAAATTACTCCGATAGACTTTTCGAAAATACGCTTTTACAGTTGATAAATTATTTCATTAAAAAGAAAGACGAACCCCATTCTACCAAACTGCTCCAAAATACATGCAATAATTAACAAAACCGAACCTCCACCTACTAAATCTTGCCTCTTACACCTGAAATCTTTCTCAATTGTCTAAACAAAATCTCACATGAGTTTGAAAACTCGAAGCCTCACGTTGGTAGCGCTAAAAATTCTTATCCTATATACCGGATACTCAATCTATTCTGACACAGAGGGCGCCACCAGACCACTATGTGTCTGGAAAATTTGTTTACTGTGATCAGAATAGATGATGATGATTGTTTGTGCCAACTAGACCCAGGGAGAAACAAGAGATCTTAAATTGTTTAGACAAATGAGACAAAAGCACAAAGACAAACGTCAGCCAAATTAAGTTTAAACATATTTCATAAATTTTATTATGAGAAAATAAATTATTAAATATAAGTTTATGATACGATAGATGGGGGTTAACTCAGGCGTGTACCAGACATACTAAAGGCAAAGCTATGACAGACTGACTGATCTTCTAATAAACAAATTTAAAAGGGAGGAAGCAAATTTCATTCAGCAGAGGATTCACCTAAACATTGGTTTTCACCTTCAGATATTTAAACCATATGCCCCTGAAATAGATCAAAGAACCCAGTGCCGATGAGCTTTCCGAGATCTAAGCATGGTCAGATCTCGGATGTCCTTATATTGGTATGAACTGTACCAATTACTACATTTAAAATAACGGCGATTGATTCACCCCAAGAACAATCGAAAAATATCATTGAAATGAAGAAACAATTAAACTGGTGAATCCCAGCCAAACGATTGGCGAAAATTACTTTAATATTAATAATTAATGGTCTCAATAAGAGACAAGTAAATGATTAGAAAAACAGTTGGTCTGCCCCAGTAATTAAAAAAAAGAAAATGAATTATAAACAAATTCTGAGTACACGCTCTGATAAATTTAAAGCATACGTAATAAATACAAAAATAAATCTATCGGAGAGTGCACATGAGTATGAGAATATTAAAAGTTGTAAACACTTTAGCAGAATGGAAGTATCGCTCACCTGTAATTTAAGAAAGGACAAATTTTATCTTCCTGCTGACGACTTATAAAATTACAAAGAAAAACACAATACTAATTTCTGCTTTTAGAGATCTTAGAAACAAAATCTCCACCTGCGAAAATCAGACAATAAAGTTGTCAGCCAAAAGATTTTTGGAGATTTAGCAAGAGGGCAAACATAGAGTATAAAATTAATTAATTATTAAATACTAAATAATTACACATAAGCATTTTAAAAGCACGACTACCAAAGCATTTATAAAAATCTTACATAAAATAGAAAACTCACTCGTCACTCTCCAATAAACAAAATGGAAAGCAAATTAGAATCTTAAAACTAAGATTCTAAGACACATTATAAAATATTGAAAAACACAGCAAATATTAAATATGAGGCTCTATTGATTTAAGAATACATATTTGTGGTTAGATTGAGCGGAGATTTAATGAGAACTAATTTACCCTGGGAAGAATAAAAACGAAAATAATTATCTTTCGGTAAAAGCAATGTTCACGGAGAGTGCACACTTTTAATTAAGTTCATTTTCAGGTTCTTTAGGCAGCAAAGTAGATGTAGAGAGGTTCCAGCCTCTTTTAAGTGTTCAAAGTATTACTGGAGCAAACTTGGAAGTCAGGGATCCGCCTTTTGTGGAGTTAGCAAGCCATTCGGGTGGTGATAACTAGTATAGAATTTGTCATTTTTGCCAGCGAAAGACTCTAATAACAGCTGATGTCCTTTAATTAAGAAATTTAAATGTCCGCGCTGCTATAACTTTCACGTGAGAAAACCACTTGTCTATCTCTCAAAACTGGATTAACTTAACACTCCAAATTTTCGGGGCTATTTATACGATGCTCCATTTCCCGCGAAACACTTTCCTTGTTGTTCAATTTCTTTGCCTTAGGCAGGGCAAATATTAATCTCCGCTCAATCTATCTAAGAATTCTACCCAGGGTTTATTGAAATGAAAACAACAACATAAAAATCAAATCTCCGCTATCAAAATTGTCTACAATAATTAAAATAAAAGCAACAGGAATGCAATTAGCTAGCCAGCTTGTTTTTAAATCAAATAGATTTAAAAACAGGCGGTATATGAAAACTATTTTAAAATAAATCGATAAATATTTTTAAAAAATCCGTTTTACATATAAATGCGTGTATACTTGGATACACGCATTCTGTTTAAATAATAATGAAATTTAAACCTTACGTTTAATGAAATTTAAAAGCTTAGTAAATTTCTTTTTTTCGATAACGCAATTGAATCAGAGTTCAATCAGGTTCAATATATATATATACAGGAGTGTTATAGAGGAGTGGAGGTGATTATGGGGTGATGGAAAACAAATCCATCATCATCGCCCTCCTG
Source organism: Epiperipatus broadwayi (assembly GCA_028023455.1). Lineage (NCBI taxonomy): Eukaryota > Metazoa > Onychophora > Udeonychophora > Euonychophora > Peripatidae > Epiperipatus > Epiperipatus broadwayi. The sequence continues at coordinate 46,262 of JAQFVV010006669.1, read as the reverse complement.
AAAAAATATATAAATTGTAGAAAGAACATGAATCCAAGCATGGACAAATATATTTTAAGTAATTATACTAATAAAAACTTATTAGTATAATATTGGATGTCATTTGTAATGGTAGTAAGTTGAATGGTAAATATGAGAATATGGGAAAATATCATTTCCAGTTCAATAAAATGAATACAGTCAATAAGAGCAGAGAACCAGCATTGATCACAAACATAAAATGAATAACTATAAAAAAGCATGAGATATGCAACTATACTTATAATAATAAACTGCAACATCACTAGGATTTAACCAAAAGTAATTAAATCAATAATTCATCAGTATCAACTGTCAGCCTTGTGGCTGAATTTAAAAGAGGTATATCGTAAACATGATACTTATCTAGCCCTTTCCAAACTAAGAGCAAACTATAACACAACACTTATTTAGATTCACATACTTAAGTGTTTAATCACTTTCTGGTAATCCTCATTCCAATAGTATTTCATGAGTTCCTGCTTAAACTCAATAAAATTGTGAGGATGAATGAATAATGAATCCCAACATGTCTGGGATGCACCTTGAAGATAGCTGCAAGCTATTTCTAGCTTTGCCTCTTCAGTCATGGCATTAACACTGAAATATCTTTCCAGACTGTTGACCAATTCAATGGGTACCTTGCCAGAATTACTGAGAAATTCTTATTTTAAAAAACTGATTTTCAATTCCAGACATTTGGTTTATATATTGACTATCCATCTTTGCCTCCTCTATTTCTTCATTTTCAAGTTCTTCTCTTTTCAGTGGAGACAGGGCTATTTTTTAATGTGACCATCTTGTTTATGGTTATTCTCCAACTTTTTTAATCTTTCTTTGATTCTATCATCATCTCTAATCTGCATGAATTTAATTTGATTAGATAAGTCCCCTATTTGCTCTTGTACAGATTCTATGTTTCCTTGACTTTCATTATTCATAGATTCTATTGCTTTCTGCACTTGGCATATTTTATTATCCATTACTTCTTGTATCTGTTTTATTTTCATGACTGGTTGTTCTTTTTTGTCTCACTCCAGAACTTGTCTAATTTGTTTAATTTGGTCTGCTATTTTATTAGTCATATTTTTACTGTTTTTATCTATTTTCTATAGCAACATTTGAATTTCTTCTTCTTTTTAATTTTTCTCTTGTCTTTGTTCTTTTTTTATTATCTTTTTTCTTTTTGCTTATTTTCTTCTCTTTGTTGGTCTCTTATTTCATTAACTGCTTTTCTTTGATCATCTCTCTTTTTATTGTCCTTTTCTTTGTGTTCATCCCTTCTTTTATTATCCTCTTCTCTTTGTTCTTTTATTTGTTTAAACATTTCTAACAATTAGGATTACATGGAAGCCTCCTGTATTTTCTGGGTTCATTCCGTTCATTGCTGATCACTTTTTTCTTCTTGTCAGCATAGATGTTTTTTCGTATAGATTATTACTCTTAAGGAAAAGCCATGTTAAATGAATTTATTACACAGGAAATACAAATAGGAACTTTTAAAAATATCTCATAAAATAAGCTTAATATTACCTATTCTTCCATGCAACTATATTTCACCTTACATAACCCTACTACTATATTATAATTACCCCTAACTTGCCTTTGTTTCAACCATATTGTCTCAATACCTATCTTTATTTGATTAATTTATTTCTCCTGCTTTATTCTCTGATTCTAACCTGATTATGGGTATGTTACCGATTTTCATTTTCCATGTATTATTATTATAAGTACATATGCATATATAAAAACAAGTTCATGTCAAAAACCATTTATCAAGACCTTTCTTAGAGATCCGATGATAATCTGACAGCAAAAAAATGCACAGTGATCTGCAATCTTGGGATAGATACAAAATCTTGACACTGGACATAATTATACAATGCAGCATGAAACCCAATGATCTATCTTAATTTACACACTACAAGATACTACAACCCAAAATAATGCAAAAATCTTTGCAAAGTAACACATAACCATGCCTTGCTCCTTTTATCATGGTAGGACTAGGTTAACTGTACCATAATAAACAATAAAAAATATGAAAATCTGAAAGAAGGTTGGAACAATGACTGCAAAAAAGCACTTCATGGAGTTGCATGAAAATATTGCATCCTCAAGTCAGCAATAAAATCCTTTGCCCCATCACCAAACTGAAAGTACAACTAAACAAATCTCAACAGTCAAAAACTCAATCTCCAAAATCATGCTTTAACTTTCTGTTAATATATGAACTCCTTATATAAACATTAATACTACCATTTTATACTTTATAATCAAATTATAACAATACGCTCTACACTCTTGTCACATTTCACAGTAATATATTTTTAATTAATTTTGCATCAAAATACAGAATTTTGTTTTTCAGTTATATTTCTGAGATTCAAGTTATGTATTCACTGATCATCATCATTGGGCTTATGGGTTTCCAATTATAACAGTATGAAAAATAGTGGTCCCACAGGTTGAGCACCAATTGTAACTGTTTGGAAAATTTCAGGGGATGTACCTGAGATGATGGCACTCAATCATCAGCATCCCCACTTACTACAAAATTTAAATAATAAATATAAAAAATTGATAATGAAAGATCTACATGGAACTAACTATAAATATACCAGATTTACACAAAAGTAATAATCATTCATCATCATGAATGGCCAATAATAAAAATAAATCAACAGTCAATCTTGTGACTGGATTTAAAAGTGGTCCATTACAGACCAGGCTTATAATTTTGCCACTGCCAAACACAGGGCAGGCATATAAACAATAATTATCTGGATGCACATACTTAGATGCTACTCCAATGCTGAGATACCAAAAACATTCTAACCATCATCAATGCTCTGGCCATTTAGTACCATTAATATACTGGCTAATTATAAACTAAATTTCTAATTAAATAGAGACTTGCAGATGTCTAAAAGTTTCAGATCTTCTTGACAATTAACTTTTAGATAAATGCTTAGCTTGAGTTGGTTTTTTGAATCTAGTGTCCCAACTTCTCACTGAAGAGACCCATAGGTTGAAATCAGTCTGGAGATGGGGACAATCTAAGATAAAGATGATTTGAATGCCTTCTCTTGTAGTAGCATTTATGATAATAAAAAAAAATAAAAAATAAAAAAGCTTGTTTAGGTCTCATTAGCATGCTCTTTATTTTACATATTAATAAATGCAAGCTATATATAAGTCATGTGATATCTGACTTTTTATTATTAAATAATAAATAAAATAAAATGTAGTGCATTGACTTTAAAGGATAACTTTTTTGCACCAACCAAAATCATCATCATTTGGAGGTCCATAACTCTAAACATAACTCTTACTCCATATAACTTATGCACAAATCTATCTCAGAAAGCAAAAATTCTATAAACTCTTACTGCGAACAAGAGATAAATAAACAAATAAAGCAGCTTACTATAAATCACTTTAAATAATTCCTACATCTACTTTATTATAAGTAAATAGTTCTATTGAAATCATTTTAAAAATTCTAGAACATTAAGCTGTCATAAAATAAAGTCACGCACACTGCAATTTATAAAACAGGAATTGGATCAATTAAAGGAATTAACACTAAAAGAATTTTTTAACCCAATTATTTAATAACTAATTGATTAATAATAAAAAATGGCATGATAGTATTAAATTTTAAATATTCATTTCATCAAAAAATATATTTTCATAAAAATTATAATCTATCAATTGATTAGTATTTATAAATTAATTAATTAAGTTATTTTTTTAAAATAACTAAGGGTTGGAAAAGCTACATTTTTAAAATGAAAGATAACAATCATTGATTTACCTTAATTAATATTTTGTCTCATATTTAGGAGAAAAAATAAATAAAAGAGGAAAAATGTTGAAAAAAAAATATTACATTTACAAAAAAATTAAATTTTCTAAAAACTCTTTTAAAATTTTAAAAAGAAAATATTTAAACAAAAAAGTTTCGTAATTTAAAAATATTAACTTAATGAAATATTTAAAATTATCAATTGTTACAACAAAAAAAATCTTTTTTTTTTACTATAAATGCAAATTTAGTGAGCCCATGCAAAAAATACTTTCAACCATTGTTTTTTTTTCTGTGGAGCTCTTACCAGTTGCAATTTCCAGTTTTTTTCCAATTGAGTTTGTCTTTGAAGGGTTGTAGACATGGTGTCTGTTTTCTTGGTTTGCAGCATTTTCAGAATAAAAAATAGAAAATTGTATCTATTTCTTTCCACTAAAATTTCTAGGTCTAATAACAAAGGGATGGTCTTGGTTTGAGATAAGGTTGCAGATTAATTTAAGTGATAACTTTTTTATATTTTTATTCCATCGAAAGCAGGTTACATGGAGGAAGTTGTCTATCTTTTAGCTAAATTTAGCATATGGTTGTTTTTATAGAAACCATTTTTATGACTAAACTCATAATAGCCTAAAATCTTGGTTAAAATTTATATTGTATTATGCAATAGCTTGGTTAAAATATCTGCTTCTTCCTTCTTTATTAGCTATATCAAGACTTGACTGCTCTTTTTCTCTTCAACAACTAAGTTAGGAATAATTTTTTTATTGTCTTTTTCAGCAGCTGAACCAATTAGATAATTTTTTATAAATACAATTATTCAGACATTTCCCTCCTTAATCACAGACATTGAAAAACAAATCAAGAACTTAAATTAACATCATAAAGCTCTTAACATTACTTTCTAATTAAAAATATTTTTTTGCATAAGGAAAATAAGATAATTAGTTAATTGAACTAATTTTATTTTTTTGCTTTGAAGAGAGATACTAAGCAAATAAAAAAACAACTTGGACTAATTATTAATGTCTCTTTTTAAAAAAAAAAATACTATTAAAAATATTTCTTTTTTAAGGTTATAATTATTATCTATTAAATAATTTACAAAAAAGAGAAAATTATTTTTTCTCTTAGTACATTTTTATAATTTAACTTAAAATTACTAATTAATTATAATTACTAAGGGGAGAGAGAGTTAAAAAAACTTGTTTACAATCTTTTACAATTTTATCTCCTTTCTATAATCACAATAATCATGTATAACTCTTATTAAAATATTTATATATTAAAATCATTATTTAACAAATTTAATGTTTGAGAACTGCCATACTATCATTTTGGGAACTAAAATATTTTATTAATTGAAGATCCATCATTATCAAAAAAATATGTTTGAGAAAATTAAATATTATTTTCTCCATTAATTAAATAATTGTACACTTAAACCTGAGGAACATGCTGCCAACTAACTAATTATTTTAATGTAGTTATGTAGCCAAATAGTTACAATGTATATAAATCACCACAATACAAGTATCAACAGCTATTTGCTTCTGCAACATCACATTTTAAACTTTGAACAACTCTGAGCATGTTCTCAGAGCTATGGGGAGTTCTTTTGTGTCATGTGTGTGGCACTAATGTTGTATAATTACTATCATGCATTATATAAAACAAATAGTATTATGACAGTATGTTCATTAGATATTATTAGCTCAAATATTTTTAGAAAATAAAAAAGCATTATGTGCATAAAAATAACAATCAGATAAGTTATAAATAATAAAAAAGTAATTTATTAATAACATAAATCAATCAATAGGGTATTATTTGTAAATTCCCTCTTGAATGCTATTCAAGTTACATATCAGAAGAAATGCTCATTTTTAATTTTTTCTGTTTATTATAACTTTTCACATATGTATATGAAAAACAAATTATTTATTTCAATGCAGTTTTCATTGTAATAGTTTAATTCATATTATTCTCAGTGAATTATAACATAGTTTGCTCAGTGAATAATTCAAATATAAGGATTTTCATTCTCATTCATTCATAAACAAAATATATCTTATTTAACAATCTCAAATTTCAGTTTTTATTCTATATTCTTTTATAGTTCAATATGTCTTTTTATTTATTGATTTTTAATATCTAAGAACTATATAAAACATTAAACTTCTCATTTTTAAACTATCTTTTTTGTCTTGAAAATCTTTCTTCAGCTTTTGAATATTTTCCTCTTTTAATTATTATCACATAAACATTGAATATAGTTACACATAGTATTAGTATCTTATTTTGCTTGAAACAAAAAATGTTCTTGGAATTCTGTCTGCAAGATTCTGTTTCTTTCTCCTTTTAACAACTTCTGGTAGTCAATAGGAAAAAACTGGACAATGTACTGAGGATAAAATCTGATGTGCTATTTGCTTCAATCTAGTGCTCTATATAACAGATTACAATGAGTATTTTCATAACTTTTAATTAATCAAAGTAGTTAAAAAATATTGACACTCTATGTACAATTTTTAATTTAATAGTTAATTCTTTTTCTCTTCTACTTTTTCAAACAAGAGCGAGAGAGAAAGAGCCCCACTTATTTCTTATATTATTGACTCCATTTACATAAGAAATATTTTGCTTTATTTTTCAATTTTTGGAATTGTCTCCTCTATGAAAATTAGTTTAATTAATATATCAGCGTGTATTTACCAAGTAAATAAAATCTTTTTTGACATAATCATTTTCTGTGTGTGAATATTTTATTCCTCATTTGTTTATTTCCATTTTGTATGTATATATGTGGATAAGTAAAGACACATGTTATTTTACAAAATATACTCACAATGTAACTTTGGCATTGCTATGACAATAGAAAGTTTATACCTAAACATATGCAGTGTAGCCACTTTCTTAATTATGATTGTGTCATTTGTTGGGTTCAATTTAATACGATGTGCAGCTGTTGTCATAGAGATGCCAAAATTATTATTGCAAGTATATTTTGTAAAATAACATGTGTGCTTATTTACACATGTATATACTACAAAATGGAAATAAACAAATATGCAATAAAATATTCATGCACAGAAAATAACTATATGAATAAAGATTTTATTTATTCATAAAATACATACTGATATATTTATTTAACTAATTTTCATAGAGGAGAAAATTGCAAAAATTTAAAAATAAAGCAAAAATGTTTCATATGTTATTATAGTAAATAATATGCAAAGGTGATAAGTGTCTCTCTCTCACTCTCTCTCCTCTTTGTTTGAAGAAGTAGATCAGAAAAATAATTAATTATCAAGTTATAAATTATACAAGGAGTGTCAATTTTTTTCATTACTTTAATTTATAAAACATTATGAAAATACTCATTATATTTGGATAATATTTTAATATGGAGCAATATATTGAAGCAAGTAGAATATCAGTTCTTATTGTCAGTGCATTATCCAGGGTTTTCTCTGTCAATTATCAAAGGTTGCTAAAAGCAAAAGATACAGAATAATACAGATAAATTGCCAAGAAAGGTTTTTGCATTGAGCAAAATAAAATACACTATGTGTAACTTATATTCAATGTTTGTGTGGTGATAGTAATAAAATAGAGAAAATATTCAAAGATGAATTAAAAGGGAAAAGCTTTAATATTTTATATTGTTTTTTGGATATTCAAGGCAAATAAATAAAAAGACTTAATAAACTATGAAAGAATATAAAATGAAAACTGATATTTGAAATTGTCAAATAAGACATTATTTTTTGTTCATGAATGAATGAGAATACTAAAATCTTTATATTTGAATTATTCACAGAGAAATCTATGTTATAATTTAAAGAAAATAATATGAATAAAACTATTGTATATGAAAGTAGTATTGAAATAAATATATTCTTTTTATATACATATGTGAGAAGTTATAACGAACAGTTAGAGATATAAAAGATTTGAACTTTTGTTCTGATATTCAACTAAAGAAGTATTCAGGAGAAAATTTACAAATAATATTTTATTGATTTATTTTTTATTAATAATTTTTTTTATTATTTATTAATTTATCTGATTATTTTTAAGCACATACTAAAGTAAGTATTAGATATAATGTTTTTGTATTTTCTAAAAATGCATGAGTTAATAATGTCTAATTATCATACAGTCATAATACAATCTCTTTTATATAACACAAGCTAATAATTATACATTAGTGTCATACATATGACTCACAGAAAGAAAACCCCCATAGCTCTGAGAACATGCTCCTCAATGTGCAAAGTTTAGAATATATGATTATAGAAGCAGATAATTAATAATACCTGTATTGTAATTTTTATATATAAAACCCCAAATATTACTTTTTAATTTTATTGCTATATAATTGTTGACTATTTATTTAACAGTTACTCTAAAACTATCATTTGCCTCTCATTTTTGATTATCTGCATCACCAGTTGGCTGCTCTGTGCATAATTATTTATTGTTACATAAATTTGACTTCCCTAGTATCAAATAGATGCACTATTCATTACAAGCATAAAGCTAAACTAGTCAATATAAAATCAAAACTACCCCAAATCCAAAATTAAACCAGACCAGCATAAAAATAATATTAAAACCTCAACTTTCTCAGTGCAATCTTTCACTTATTTAACCTCAATAAACTCTCATTTATTTCAAGTAGCTAGTCGGTAGAATTTTATACTAACTTTAGCATCAAATATACCTGGGGCACCAAATTACAGCTATAAATTGTAATGCCCACCAGAGATCATCATCATTAGCCATATTTAGACTATAGAAGATACTGAAGAAAGTAATTAAATTGTCTCTCAAAAAAAAAATAATAATAACAATAATATTGATAAAACCATTCAATCTATGTGGTCTTAATTTCAAACTCAGATGAGTCATGCAAATATTTCATGATAAATTTATTATAAAATTCATAATAATGAGACATCTTTCTTCCTCAAATTTATTATAAATATCTGATCCCGAATGGTAACTACAAAAAATACTATATATAGTTATCATTTATATCTGACTGGGAATAAATCAGTAATTAATGCAGAGAACTCATAATCTTTGTTTATAATATAAAACTATTATTTAATTTAATACTAGATGAAAATTATCACAAATAAATCCCCCCATTTAATTCCATTACTTTATTTTTCATTCTCAGCATCTGTCACTTTCAATAGCTACAATTATATAACACGGACTGTCTGTGTTATGTTCTCTAATCTGAGAATCCCTAATCTTATTTCTCTAACACACATATATCTTTCGATCAGCTATCAATTCATGATCCCTATTTTATAATAGTATAACAATTTTATTATAATATGCTACTTGACTTCCAAACTAGCTCTTAGATTAATAATTAAACTGCTCTTTCTCAAGGTCTAGATCTGTCAAGAGGTGCCCATATCAGCAATTACATTGTAATGGATATGATCCCAAATATGCTACAATAAATTTTAATATGAGTTTACTACTGGGAATCACTCTAAACACTGAGAGCAGGAAAGGGATTTTATGTCTGCTCCCAATATTCACAGCATTACAATGAATCAAAAGACTAAATTTATTTAACTTGACTTAACTATTCCTTGTCATTTTATTCTATTATATCTAATCTATTGACCAAATTTTAATTAATAATTTTAGACCTATCATATTTTGCTAAATAAACTATGGATGTCAACCATGGACATTAATCAGATACATCAATCAAAATTGACTTGTAAGTAAAATATGGAGATAAATCATAACATTAGATTATGCAAATTAATTATGAAGATAAACTATGTGAAAATGAGGTTTATAAAAGTGACTTATATAAAATGATTTATGTTAATCGAATATAAAAATAATCAAGATAAAATCAATACTGTAATTCAATCATGGAAATAAATTATCAATATAAAATTACTATGTGAATCGAATATGGAAACAATATAATAATGACTACTGCAAATCGATCTTGGAAATAAATTATCAATATAGAAATGAATAATTAAATTTAAATATGAACTAATATTACTTTAAATATAGGTGCTGAATGTAGATTCTGGAGATATTTGAAACATCAAAACACAAAACACAATGTGACCTTATAACAATAATAAGATTTTATTACATTAACAATAATGATAAAATTAAAATAAAAACACACTTAATTATAATATTGTTACACTCAAATATATGATTCCGATCTATTAAAGACTATGGTTTGAATACATGTTTAAATTAACTATTTTTCTGGATGACTTATTTATTGTTTTGACCCATTTATTTATCAAAAAAAATTAATAATAATAAATAAACACAAATGCTTACGCATGGAATTGTATATTTTTAGCTTTAAGAAAACCTATAAATTTCTACTTCCCCCCTTTTTATTGTAAACATTGTCCATTGGACTATTCCAAAATAATATATTTGTTTCAATTATTCTAACTAGCAATGTTAAATAATCATAAATTTCTAAATCATTTTATCAAGCAATAACTTTCACATTTCTAATGAAGAAGAATGATATGTCATAAAAAATCCCCTACTGATCTTGCAAATGGGTTTAAATTCAAAACTCACACTTTTACATTCATGCCTGTCAGATCTTTATGTTTTTGACTGTATATATCTTGATAGGTCAGTATGTCGATCCAGCTTGACAACCTCAATTTACCATCATTCACAAAATCAACACAGATCGGTTAGTTTATTAATTAAAATCTCTGTCATTCCCCATCATACATATACATCTGACTGAATCCTTATCCTTTCAGGGCAATTTTTAGTCTGTCCCACATAAGAGAAACTCTTTTCATATCCCACATTGCCATGCAGCATTTACAACATGCACACAGCAGCATCTTAGTAAGGGAAATTAAAAAAAAACAATGACAACAACTCCTAACTTGAACTGTTTGCTTGAGCCAAAGGGAAATCTTTTCTTAAGATCTAGAGTCATGTAAAGAGTTTCTGCCTAGACACCTACTCTCTATATTGGCATGCAAAACATTTTCTACAATTAAACAGTAACTTTATTAATAATTCCCTATCTTAACAAAATAAATGAAGCGAAACTCGGTCATCTCCGACTGCCATGGTAAATAAATCATGAGACAGCTATTTTTCATCTATTGGGTGGTAGGATAACTTTACATTAGTAATGACAAGCATTTACAGCTTTATATATGCTCACACATACATCGATTACAGTCTAGATAAATGACAATGGCTAACCAGATCCCGAATCAAAACATATATAAATTATTTCAATTTTAAACAGTCAAGCCAACAACATACATCCAATATTTCTATTAATAACAGATCAACACTCACAGCATAATGGATTTTCATACAACCATCCTCTCACTCTTCATATTTAATATTAAGCACAAATTAAAATATTGTTAAGAATATAAAAAAAATATTTATATCATTTCTCTATTTTCTTTTCAATTTAAATTTACATGAGCATTTATACCTAAATGATATCAAAATCATTTTCCTTTCTTTCCTTTAAACATTTTTAAAGATAAATAAAAAAAATATTAAATTAAGATAATCTAGTGAATAGATGTGTGACATATTATATAAACAAAATGAAATATAAAAAAAAACAAATGACATATTGTATAAACGAAATAAAATAAAGAATAAATATCAACATTACGATAGTCTCTTTCCAATGACTTTTCATTCAACTGTCCATCAATCAATTAATGTATTCAGTTCATTTTATTTTGAGATAGCTATATAGATGCACATCAGACAGTTATTTTTAATCAAATGTTTATAAAAAATGCACAGACAGTTATTTGAATCAAGATAGATAAAAAATGTAGATAGTTATTTTAAGTCAAAATGTACCTACAGAATAATTAATAAATTTTAAAAGAGTTCTGTTGATTACCTTCCATTTTGATGAGTTCCTTCCTAGGTTTGAATTCATTTGTTTCTCTTCTTCTTCATTTTCATTTTAGAGGCTCAAATTATAGACAACAAGCTGTTTCTGATTACTAAACATAAATTAACTTTTTAAAACATTATGCAGAAGTTTGCTGCAGTTCTTCAAATGAATTTTAACCAGCCAAATAATTATTATAATATGAATTGGTCTTTCAATTTCAAAAAGTTTGATAGTTTTCTCCTTCAATGAATTTTTAATAAGCCAAATGGATAAGTTGTGGTATTCAGTATAAAATATCTTATTAAAAGTCAATTCATTCATAATTGCTGTGAGGTAAAGAAATGTGCACCACTTATATATGAATTAGAAATCCATATTTTGGTATACTATAAAACTTAAACACATTATTAAATTCTGAGAAAGAAAATTTAAAAAAAAAACTTGAGAAAAACCTTCAGAGATAGATTAATTTTAGCAAAAGTTCCCAATTAGCAAAAGTTCCCCTCATTCACTTTCCCCAGCCCCTTTTATAGGGTGAAGGAGAACAAACACATGTTAATCCCCCCCCTTCTACATGTGGTTTTTCTTCAAATCTAATTAAAAAATCTCCACTCAGAATGAACAATAGACTCTCTACCACTTGTTAATTTTGACAACTTTTTTTTCTCATCTTAAAGCATATCTCTTTAGTTAACACATTATTGATTAATTTATGGAAAAGTAGTCAAAGAAAATCTAATCAAAAAAATAAGCTTACTGACACTTTTTGGTCAAACAAAGGTTACATTCATTCTTTTTTTTTAAATAATTTTTTTATTTAGATTTACATTTTTGAGTTAGAAATAATAAATCAGAACAGATTCATTTATTTTTTCTTTTTTTTTTTACACTTATCAGGAAATAATATAGAAAATTATGTCAATTTTTATAAAGAAAAGAAAAAAAATCAAACTCATATATTTGTATTACAAAAAACTGAAACAGAAAACTGCTCATTCAGATTATATGAACATAAAATATCCATCATAATTTCTTATAATTACAAGCATAAAATCAATTATAATTTCCGATAATCATAAACATAAATATTCACTATAATCTCCTATAACTTTAAACTTATTCTCCAGAAAGAAACTGTTAACTAAAGCTACTGACAATCAATTCGATCTTAATTCTCATCAACTCTTTAGTAATAGATATCAAAATTCACAAGACTTCATCTTAGTCATATAAATATGTATTTTTCAATTATTATATTGGTGAATTATTTTAGCAGCATACAAAAAAAGGATCAATCATCTCCCCCTGCATTAAATAATGCTAGCTATATTTTATACAAACACAAACTGTCTCTATGTATGTTACTTTTGAGCTCTATATAGCCATTGATTTCTCAAATAAAACTTTTAACTTTTTTTATATTAAAAAAAAAAAAAAATTTCCCACAATTATTTCCTTTTATTACATTTGCTTTATAGATGAAATAAACTGAAAGGCTACAATATATATATATATATATATATATATGTATACATATATATATATATATATATATATATATATATATATATTGTGATCATGTGTTTGCCACAGTCATTTTTTAAAAAAATTTAAAATAGCTAGTTTGAAAAAAAATTAAATTTATATTAGTCAATAATATTTTGTATTAATTATTGTGAGTAAAATAAGCTTAAACTTGTTAGATAAAGGGTTTATAAAGCCATTCAATGTATTTTAAAGTTAAATAAGCATAATTTTAGGATGAAAATAGAATATAAATTATTATTTAAAATACATAATTAATATTTTTTATATTTAAAAATATATAATGTTAAAACAATAGACTAACTATAATATTTAATATTATATAACTTTTCTAATATGTTTTAAATAATTTTCTTTATTTAAGTTATTATTTTAAATAATCACTATTTAACTGTTCTAGAATATTCTGAAAAAATAGTGTCACATTGAAACAGTGAGATTCAGATTCAAATCATAAGTTTCACCTTTTTCTATTGTCTCTCACCCATCACCTTATCCTACCCAAATTTAAACTTTTTGGTACCGAATTGTGTGTGTAACGATATTAAAAATGTATAAATATCTTTAAAATTCACCATAAACCCGCACACATTTCGATAACAAATTTAAAGCAATAAATAAAAATAAATGGTATAATTTAGATTTCTCTTTTAGTTATATAATTTTATATAACTTTAACTATTTATTTTAAATTGTAAAGTTTGTTAGTTTATTGCTGTGTTTAAATTTCTTATTTAATAATAATTTTGGAAATTTGAGTGTTACTTAAATAAAAGTAAAAATAACTGTATATTCCCTTTTGTACTTGAAATTTTGCAAGTAATGGACAGTGAGAGATAATAGATTAATTAAAAGAAAAATTCCCTAAAAGCTTTAATTACAAAAATATAAAAAGGTAAAAATAAGCCTAAACAATAGGAATGAAGCTTTCTGAATTAATTAAACTGATAAAAATGCATTGATTCTCCTCAGGGCAAATGAATGGAGCTAAAAATAAAATAGAATAAAAGTGAAAAAGATAAGATAAAGAAAAGAGGACATTTTGAATTTCTAAAAACTTTTTAGTTAGACCTTGGCTGTGCTCTTGATCAGTTGAGAGAATCCAGAAATCTTAAATTAGTCTACCCACTACAGTGTGTTCGAGTAGAAAGCGCCCAGACTATTCTCACCCAGAGATGGTCGATTGTATGCCCGACCTTCCACATGTGCTCTCCACAAGATAAACCAAGAGGATCTGCTGCCCAAACAATCAGAAAGCTGCTGCTGCTGCTGAATGAATTAATAACCTGAATTCTGGAAAGAACTGCTACTGTTTGAACTCATGAACAATCTGCTACTGGCCATGAAATCAGAAAACTTCTTATAAAACAGGTACCTGTACCCAAGGTTTTTTAGAGTACTCTAAATATTAATCCAGCTATAGCTTGCTCTCTATATAAATTGTAAAACTATAAATTGTAAAACTATGAATTTAATTATTAATTTATTATGTAAATTTCTTTAATAATCTAGCTTACCTAATTCTGTCTTTTCTTGGGTACATATTTCTAATTTTACATTTTTTATTATCTAATGATAGCATGCCTATAAGATTTCTGACCAGATCTCGACAAATTTAAATATAGATCTTAATCAAAATGTTTGCCATCTTGTATAGTGACTTACTAATATATTTCTTTTACATACTCCTGTTGGCTGGTCAGCTTGGAAATCTCCATAATTCTCTAAATACAAATCCATGATTGCTTGAAACAGTGGATGTGTGTCCTGCAAATCCTAATTAATATTTACTCCTATTAATTACTTTATTTTCATATAAATCGACACACATTCGGTGCTTCATTTATTGTAAATGCAGGGGTTTACTACTTAGCAAATGGCTGATATATTAGTTATTAATACCCACCCAACTTACCTATTGCTTTTATATTTTATTAAATTTTAAGTAATAATTCCATTAATTGCATTTCTTTGAGAGTCAAAATGTTCTTTATTAAATGTTGATGATGTAGGGCTGAGTTATAAAATATATTAAATCTTAACAGAATATTCTGTGAATTATACATGTGTTACAATTTAGAGATGTGATGACCCATTATGAGCCTTGGATATTCCAGATCCTATGGGATTTACTTAATCCCAGTTGTCCTACACAAGTGGACAAAATAAATGTTCCCATAGGGCTTGATGCCCGTCACACAGTCAGGGAGTAATCGTGGCATGAACCACTTGCACCTGATTATGCTCATGTGACATCTTATCTTTGGGCCTATGGCAAGTGCCAGCCCATTATTTTAAACTCATCCATGGCTTCACAGTTTTAATGTACTGCCACCCTCATATCACATTTCTACACGTACCGTGTGTTTCTTATTAATTTTATTATTCAATATATAACTCCATCTCTGCATTAGTGACATAAATTCACTAATGAATGAATGTCTGTCCATAGTAATTTATGAATATCTTATTTAATTAAATAAATATATGTCCACAGCTGCTATTATCAATCATAATTGAGACTCGTGCATTGCAAAGGTATTAAATCCCCAAAGGCATGTTTTTGAAATACTTGCTTGAGAATTCAGGTAGCTAGATTATGTCAGCCAAATAAATGTATCTCTTTGAAAATATAACAGTATGAGAATAAATACTGCTACTGAGATTTTAAAATAACCAAATGTTATTAGTTAAATAATTTTAGTATAAAATATTCTAAATAAATAATTTCAAACTATACGCCTGCCATTACATATTTATTTATTTGACACCCATTCAATATATCTCCTCGATCATTTAAAATATAAATGTCTAATATTAATATCATATATAGTTAACTCGAAAATAAAGTCTTGAATCTCTTGCATCTCCTTGACCCCTGTGCCTAAAGAAATGCTTACTAATGTAGCATCAGATGCATTGTTTTGTAGAGTGTATTGTGGAACCGATAAACTATGTTCTAACTCAGTACTACTGGTAGTTTCGCTACCTATGATGCTGCTGTTCTGTGTAGTGGTCGAATTCTGCACTATGTTAATGAAGCATACGAATCTTACCATTACAACATGTTTTGAAAATGTGTGTCTTTGTTCTCAAGCTTATATGTTATAGTCAGAATTATTAATTTTTAGTTCCTTGTTAATAGAAAATTTTGATACAATCAAATGTTGTGAAAGTTTATATTTGTAAATTTTATTTTAAAATTAACAATTAATTTTTATTGTGTTGTCTAAATAATATTTTCTATTTTATAATTAATATTCAGATTTTTAAAAATATTTTAATCTTTAAATACGGGTATTTTTTAATGCAAAATATTAAATAAATTTTATATAATATAAAAGATAATTAGTTAGATTAATTTAAAAAATTAGTTGTAGACCATGATATAATCAGTAAGTAAATTAGGGTCTAAAAATAACTGGGATCAGCCAATAAAATCACTAGAAAAGAGAGGTACAAATATAAGTGTTTAGATAGTCTAATTATTTTTTAAGTCTTTAAATCTATTTTAATTTAAGTCTAAATCTAAACTTTTTTAGTTGAATTAATCAAGTAAACATTTAATTTTTTAGAAAATATTTTTTATTAGTAAAGTTGAAAGTATAATTTTAAATAATTTAGTGTAATGTATTTCATAATTGGGTAAATGAATTAATTTCCTATCAGTGAATTTTTATATTGAAGCTTAACTAAATCATGATAACTTTATGAAAACCAATAGTTGTTATCTAATCGCTAGCCTGATGCAAAAAGAAGCTATAAAAATTGCAATCATATAGCCAAGGAAAACTTAAGAAGTCATGAAAACTTTCTATTTAATTTTATTTGTATGATTAAAATGAGATGACATTTATATTTAGCAATTATGATAAATCTTCATAAATATAAACTTTCATAGAATTTATGTCCCACTATTATGTTGAGAATCATTATCAAAAGCTATCTGAAAAGTTATTTTTTCTATAAAAGAAGAAAATAAAAATAAAAAATGATATTATGTAAGTAAAATAAATGCATGACATTATGCAAGTAAAATAAAGGCATGTGATGAAACTTTATAAATGTGCATATATTTTTTATTTTCTATGAATGCATTTGTAAAAATATTTTTGATACTAATTTGTTTTAAAAAAAGAAAGAAAGCCTGAATAAATTATATATATATTTTTTTTAAATGATACATAGAACATGAACAAAATGTCATTTCATAAAATTTTTATTGAAAGATTGATATGTTGAAGAGAAAATGAACTTTTAATAATATTTTAAATTTTTTTAAGATTTGAATATGTAAATATCTGGATGAAGAAACTATAAAATCTTGCATGAAATTAATTAATGAATGAGCTTATCTAACAAGAAAAAATAGAAATTTTAAAAAATAAACTTGTTTTATAAATCATTATTATTATATTACAACTTATTCATGAATATACATGGAAAAGAGTTGACCTGAAAATTGTTTAAGAAAAATGAGTGAAATAACTATTGGTGTTATTTTATAAAATATACAAGTGTTTCCTGAAGAGATATCACTTTTGTACTATTTTTTGTTGCCATAAGGCTGAATCGGCATGGGAAAATGTTCTAATGAAAATTATCTAATATAAAATTATTTTAATGGATATTTTCTTCTGAAATATCTGTTCTTCTTGAAATGTTAAGAAAATATGCCTAAACAAACTTTTTATCAAGTATACATGGACAAAATTTTGAAGGGATTTTTAAAGATTGATTTTTATGTATTGCGGAGTTTATTGTTCAGTGTGAAGAAAAAATATTTGTTGGAAAACATTGTTTGTAGTCAATAGCAACCACACATGCTCTCCCTTTTTGTCAATGGAACTGGAGGGAAAAAAGAAAAAAAATTACTTTATGTAGTTTTAAATTTTATTAATTTTTGATGCTTTTAATATTAATATTTTTAGAAATAATAATATGCAACTTAATATGTTCTAGAAATAAGTTTTAGTTTTAATATTTGAATAACTTATTTTTAAATAATGAAAAATAATAGGAATCAAACAATTTAATTTTTTTGAAAGGTGAATATAAAACTATATATGCCTATAACTTATTATATATCTGGACGACCATGAAGAGAATGGGATTGTCATTTAATTCCAATAATTATTGGGATTAAAGTTAAATTATTACGCATTTTAATAATATTTTAATGTATATTTTGTTTGTTTATCATATTGCTTGATTATTAAAACCAGATGGAATCATATTTATATGAATAGGAATATGGTAATTGTTTTCTGAATATAATATAAATGTAGAAAATACCACATGTATCATCTAAAGATATTTAATAATTTTATGAGTGCTTAAGTATGCATATCTTTAAATATAATTAAGAATTACCAAGACGTCATTCTAGATGGTATTAGTTTAGATGCAATAAATGAAAACACTGATTTCTGAATTATTTAGTATTATAATGTAAGTGAATGAATGTATGATAAAGATGGATTTTACAAAAATCATTTATGTATATAATGTTTTTGAACCTTCTTGATTTTAATATTAGATATTTATATTTCGTAATGCAGTTTAAAGATTATTTTATGTAAAGTAGTTAGAATTTGTTTGTGAAGTCAAGAAAAGTATTCAAAATGTGAAAGTTGAAGGAAAATGGTCTGGAAAATTAGTTGTAAAATAAAATTCCTGGGTGATAACGTTATTAAGGAGAAATATTATATTTAAATTATATTGTCATGAGTTAATGAATTAAATACAGATAACAAAGTTTTGTATATTTATACATGGTCAGTTGCATTTTTTCTATATTTCAGTAAAAGCTCAGGTAAAAGCCAGGACAGTTATTGTATTCATATTCCTGTGTAACCACTATTAATCATCATTGAGTATTAGATTGTGAATGGTATAGTTTAAAAGTTGGGAAGAATTATAGCTAGACTGTAGAAGATTATCCATATTTGTGAGTGCAAGAGGAGAGCAAAATTTTATCACAAATGATATGTATTTTTTGTGGATAAAGATAAAAGGAATGATTTGATATTCTTAGATATAATTATATGAAGATCATTAAACTCAAATGTTAAATGCATATTTTTGTTTGAGAGAGAGAATGGTGGAATGCAATATCTGAATACTATTATAGTGATAGATATTGAAATAAATAAATATAGCATATACAAGCAATATATAATTATTCAATATAATCTGAATATTTTATAAGTAAAGTGAACTTCATGAAAATTAAAGTTACAGGATTATTTTAAATATTTTATAGCAAATAACATAAATTTATAAAGGAAGTTATTTCATCAACAATGTTTTTCTTTATTTATTTTTATATTAGAATGTTAAAATATATCTGGAAGGTAAAGATAAACACTTTGTTGGTATATAAATTAATTATTTAGTATTTTAAGGATAATTTTTATGTTAAATTTTTATTAAGTATTAATCTTAGTTTAAATTTGTACTATTCATGGGCACAACTATAATAATAATTTTCTTTCAGAAATATGAAATATACTATTAGTTATTAATGATAATGTAAGTTGTAATTCATTACTGTTTGTTATTTTATTTAAGTGCGATCGTGATGATAGAATACTTATAAAATATAATAATAGTGTTATTATTATAATGTACAATATCTTATAAAATTTTATACAGCAAATAGTCAGAGTGAATGATATTTAATGGGTTTTTTTTATGTGTCAAATGTGTTCACTAGGAATTAAACCTGGGCCAACTGCTTGGAAGGCAGCTATGCTAACCACTAGGCCACCAATGCTTGACAAATGATATTTAATGTTTTATTATTTTCATAGTATCTCTTAAGTAAATATTTTAATTGCATTAATTTTTTGTTGTTATTTTGTAAATGTTAACATTTCATAAATTTATATATTTTTTTAATTTAAGTATGTTGTTAAATAATAAATTTGTCAGTGTTTTTTGGTATTCATATTGTCTCAAGAGTTTCTTTGTTTGATGTGTTTGAGTATTTTTGAATCTTCATATTTATACACATGAGTTATAAAAAATAATAATATCATTATATCACTGCACATGGTTATCAAGAATATATTATTATAATTATCATTATTGTTATAGAAGACCTTATTGCTAATTATAAAAATTATATAACATCAATTTTAAAAATTATTTAATATTTGCAATTATATTAAGAGTATGATGTTTCCATAAATGCCATGTAAGTATACAAGATTTTATAGCATAATACAATATAAAATATCTTAGAACTTATTAATAATATTCTATATGATGTTTTTATAACAATTTATAATCTTATTTATGTTTACTGAGGAGTAGAAGTTAAGTAATTAAAAATATTGTGCTTGTTTATTGTTGTTTTGGAAGAGCAGTTGAATATTTGTAAAATCACTTATTATATTTAGCTACATTGGATTAATTTGTTTATTATTATTATGCAAAGATCCTGAGATGTTGAATAATTATAAGAATAAGATGAAGTGATAATGGATAGGAATTTTTAGTTAAATTTAATCATTATCTTTTATGGAAGAATAGTAATTGCTTTATTGTTCCATAATAAATTACATGAATTATTCAATTAGAATATATTTTATGTGTATTGTGAGTCATGAGAATATTACAAGGTAGTTTTTTTTAAAAAATTAAGTAGGGGTAATATTCTTATGCCATTGAGAGGTATATCTTTTGGGATATCTCCTCAATGTTAAACCAATAGTGTATCTTGCTGAATGTCTCGTGCTGAGTTTCATAATTTTCTTGATAGTATTTTAATCGAACCATATTTTAGTGGTAAATAATGAACTAGTCTTAGTTTAAATTGTTATGATAATAAATGAGCTGGGAATCCAATTTGAAATTTAGTATTTAATTTATATGTTTTGACTATCTTAGTTTATTATTTAAATAAGATAAATTATTGAAATATTAATTTTATTAGATGTGGTATGTTA